>OX453245.1:11975639-12512291 GCA_949709985.1 Luffia ferchaultella | reverse complement strand
TGGACCACCGATGCAATGAAGGAGGAGCAAAAGAAGGACAGTGATACTGAGAATCGATAATGAGAATCGATACCGAGAATCGATACTGAGAATCGATAACGAGAATCGATACTGAGAATCGATAGTGAGAATCGATACTGAGAATCGATACTGAGAATCGATACTGATAATCGATAATGAGAATCGATAATGAGAATCGATAATGAGAATCGATACCGAGAATCGATACCGAGAATCGATACTGAGAATCGATAATGAGAATCGATACTGAGAATCGATACTGAGAATCGATACTGAGAATCGATACTGAGAATCGATAATGAGAATCGATTATGAGAAACGATACTGAGAATCGATACTGAGAATCGATACTGAGAATCGATACTGAGAATCGATAATGAGAATCGATACTGAGAATCGATAGTGAGAATCGATACTGAGAATCGATACTGAGAATCGATACTGAGAATCGATAATGAGAATCGATACTGAGAATCGATAATGAGAATCTAAACTGAGAATCGATACTGAGAATCAATACTCAGAATCGATGATGAGAATCGATGATGAGAATCGATGATGAAAATCGATGATGAGAATCGATACTGAGAATCGATACTGAGAATCGATACTGAGAATCGATACTGAGAATCGATACTGAGAATCGATACTGAGAATCGATACTGAGAATCGATACTGAGAATCGATACTGAGAATCGATACTGAGAATCGATAATGAGAATCGATAATGAGAATCGATAATGAGAATCGATGATGAGAATCGATACTGAGAATCGATACTTAGAATCGATACTGAGAATCGATACTGAGAATCGATAATGAGAATCGATAATGAGAATCGATAATGAGAATCGATAGTGAGAATCGATAATGAGAATCGATACTGAGAATCGATACTGAGAATCGATAAAGAGAATCGATACTGAGAATCGATAATGAGAATCGATAATGAGAATCGATACTGAGAATCGATAATGAGAATCGATACTGAGAATCGATGATGAGAATCGATGATGAGAATCGATGATGAGAATCGATAATGAGAATCGATAATGAGAATCGATACTGAGAATCGATACTGAGAATCGATAATGAGAATCGATAATGAGAATCGATACTGAGAATCGATAATGAGAATCGATACGGAGAATCGATACTGAGAATTGATACTGAGAATCGATACTGAGAATCGATACTGAGAATCGATAATGAGAATCGATACTGAGAATCGATAGTGAGAATCGATACTGAGAATCGATACTGAGAATCGATACTGATAATCGATAATGAGAATCGATAATGAGAATCGATAATGAGAATCGATACCGAGAATCGATACCGAGAATCGATAATGAGAATCGATTATGAGAATCGATAATGAGAATCGATGATGAGAATCGATAATGAGAATCGATAATGAGAATCGATAATGAGAATCGATAATGAGAATCGATAATGAGAATCGATACCGAGAATCGATACCAAAAATCGATACTGAGAATCGATAATGAGAATCGATACTGAGAATCGATAATGAGAATCGATACTGAGAATCGAAACTGAGAATCGATACTGAGAATCGATACTCAGAATCGATACTGAGAATCGATAATGAGAATCGATAATGAGAATCGATGATGAGAATCGATGATGAGAATCGATGATGAGAATCGATAATGAGAATCGATACTCAGAATCGATACTGAGAATCGATAATGAGAATCGATAATGAGAATCGATGATGAGAATCGATGATGAGAATCGATGATGAGAATCGATAATGAGAATCGATAATGAGAATCGATAATGAGAATCGATAATGAGAATCGATACTGAGAATCGATAATGAGAATCGATAATGAGAATCGATACTGAGAATCGATACTGATAATCGATAATGAGAATCGATAATGAGAATCGATAATGAGAATCGATACCGAGAATCGATACCGAGAATCGATACTGAGAATCGATAATGAGAATCGATACTGAGAATCGATAATGAGAATCGATACTGAGAATCGAAACTGAGAATCAATACTGAGAATCGATACTGAGAATCGATACTCAGAATCGATACTGAGAATCGATAATGAGAATCGATAATGAGAATCGATGATGAGAATCGATGATGAGAATCGATGATGAGAATCGATAATGAGAATCGATACTCAGAATCGATACTGAGAATCGATAATGAGAATCGATAATGAGAATCGATGATGAGAATCGATGATGAGAATCGATGATGAGAATCGATATTGAGAATCGATAATGAGAATCGATAATGAGAATCGATAATGAGAATCGATACTGAGAATCGATAATGAGAATCGATACTGAGAATCGATAATGAGAATCGATAATGAGAATCAATACTGAGAATCGATACTGAGAATCGATAATGAGAATCGATAATGAGAATCGATACTGAGAATCGATAATGAGAATCGATACTGAGAATCGATACTGAGAATCGATACTGAGAATCGATACTGAGAATCGATACTGAGAATCGATACTGAGAATCGATGATGAGAATCGATACTGAGAATCGATACTGAGAATCGATGATGAGAATCGATGATGAGAATCGATGATGAGAATCGATGATGAGAATCGATAATGAGAATCGATAGTGAGAATCGATACCGAGAATCGATACTGAGAATCGATAATGAGAATCGATACTGAGAATCGATACTGAGAATCGATACTGAGAATCGATACTGAGAATCGATACTGAGAATCGATACTGAGAATCGATACTGAGAATCGATACTGAGAATTGATACTGAGAATCGATAATGAGAATTGATACTGAGAATTGATAATGAGAATCGATACTGAGAATCAATAATGAGAATCGATAATGAAAATCGATACTGAGAATCGATAATGAGAATCGATAATGAGAATTGATACTGAGAATCGATAATGAGAATCGATACTGAGAATCGATAATGAGAATCGATAATGAGAATCGAAAATGAGAATCGATACCGAGAATTAATACCGAGAATTAATACCGAGAATCGATACCGAGAATCGATAATGAGAATCGATAATTAGAATCGATACTGAGAATCGATACTGAGAATCGATAATGAGAATCGATACTGAGAATCGATACTGAGAATCGATACTGAGAATCGATACTGAGAATCGATAATGAGAATCGATACTGAGAATCGATAATGAGAATCGATGATGAGAATCGATGATGAGAATCGATAATGAGAATCGATAATGAGAATCGATACTGAGAATCGATACTGAGAATCGATAATGAGAATCGATACTGAGAATCGATACTGAGAATTGATACTGAGAATCGATACTGAGAATCGATACTGAGAATCGATACTGAGAATCGATGATGAGAATCGATACTGAGAATCGATACTGAGAATCGATACTGAGAATCGATACTGAGAATCGATAGTGAGAATCGATAATGAGAATCGATAATGAGAATCGATAGTGAGAATCGATAATGAGAATCGATACTGAGAATCGATACTGAGAATCGATAAAGAGAATCGATACTGAGAATCGATAATGAGAATCGATACTGAGAATCGATAATGAGAATCGATACTGAGAATCGATGATGAGAATCGATGATGAGAATCGATGATGAGAATCGATGATGAGAATCGATAATGAGAATCGATAATGAGAATCAATACTGAGAATCGATACTGAGAATCGATAATGAGAATCGATTATGAGAATCGATACTGAGAATCGATAATGAGAATCGATACTGAGAATCGATACTGAGAATCGATACTGAGAATCGATACTGAGAATCGATACTGAGAATCGATACTGAGAATCGATGATGAGAATCGATACTGAGAATCGATACTGAGAATCGATGATGAGAATCGATGATGAGAATCGATGATGAGAATCGATAATGAGAATCGATTCTCAGTATCGATTCTGAGTATCGATTCTCAGTATGCTTCAGTATGCTTATTCCACTGTGCTTCATTCCTTTCTGCCCTTTGTCTTAATTTAGGGCAGTCAATCCGAATGTGCCCGAACTGCTGACAGTAGAAACAGCGCGGCGTGGATCGGCGCCTAGGTGGTAAAGCGGCTGGTTCTACTAATTCTCTCACTCGTTGTGTGCGAGGCTCTTGTCTTACAGCTTCTACTTCAAGGGCATGCGCCAAAGCGTCCTTCAAAGTTTTATGGTGCCCAAGTCTGACGGTTGCCCTTACTTCCAGGTCCTTTATTCCATCGACGAATGTTTGTACCAAATTCGTGTTGACGAAATCAGTGCCGGCCGACGGGTATGCCTTTCTTACGATCTTCTCAATTTCCAAAGCCCACTGTTGTAAGCTCTCGCTGGCACGCTGCGTTCTGTCCCTTAGTTGAGCCCGGTAGACATGCTCTAGGTGTTTGTCGCCATATCTGGAGTCCAGCGCTTCCAGTAGTTTTCCGTAACTCTCAGCGCTGTCTGGTGATGCCTCGAGGACCGAGAGCGCCTGTCTTCGCAGTGCCACCGTCAGGGCGGTCAGACAGTGTTCGTCCGTCCACCCATTTGACGATGCCACGGTCTGGAACTGGCGTTTGTAGGCACTCCACGAAATGGTACCATCGTACGGCGGCACCTTAACCGGGGGGCCGGAGTAGCTGGTTCCACTAGGCCCAACCAGTTTCAGATGCTGTACTTCTTTTTGGAGCGAGTCGCAACGGGACTTAACGTGGAGTATCTCATCCCCGTAGCTGACTAACCTGTCTTCATGCTCGCGTAGGTTTTCTTTGAACTGCTTCACCTCCAGGTTTATTTTACCTTAAGTTTCTCCAAGCAGCTTCTCCATACGCTGCGCCTGTTCTTCCTGGCGACGAGCTTGCTCCTCCTGCCGACGAGCCCGCTCCTCCATGAGTTGGTGTGTTTGCTCCTCCTGACGACGAGCTTGCTCCTCCTGTCGACGAGCCTGCTCCTCCTGTCGACGAGCCTGCTCCTCCTGGCGACGTGATTGTTCCTCCTGCCGACGAGCCTGCTCCTCCATGAGTCGCATAAGAGCGCTTAAGTCGAAGGTCTGAGCAGCAGCGGCCCCGGCGTCCACACTTACATTTTCAGCGTTGACGTCGTCCATGACCTCGTGCTGCTGATCCGCTGCCGCCTGTCTCGTGTGACGTCTTCTTGACTGAGACGAATCCCTAGGTGTTGTTGGCATCTTCAATATTGCACTTCTGACACCAAATGTTACGGGCTACCGGTTCTAATATTGACGATGCACTGAAACACTGATTATTAGTTTATTTTACTTTATTATAACTCCAAATCACAAAATAATCCAAGAGCAAACAATATCGAACACTAATTAAACGGTTAAAGCACTTCGCGGACCATCGCCTTATATAGCTCTCTCCCTTCCACTAGTCACCGTCTCGAACATTCTATCTCTCGAAATTTATAAATTACATTTTAATTTCTCGACCGAGCGTGGGAACGGAATTTTAGCGCCGCCCGACGCCAAGTGGCGTCTCTAAAAATGAGCATCGATTTTTAGAAATATCGCGAATATTCCTTTGAACGATGCGCCTCTGTATTTAAATTAGTGAAATTAATTGTTCGTCTAGACTTTTCGGTTTTATTGAATGGCTGTGGGAATTTTTCTCGTAAGTTCGATGACCTGTTTTTGTACTATTGTAGATAGGTGTCATGCTTTTTCTAGTGAGTTCGATAACGTCGTCGCGAGAGTAGATAGGCGTTACAATATATATCCTTGACCTTTTTAATAACGTGTTTAGGCTCGTTGGGATCGTTTCAACGAGATATTTCTTAAGTGATGGTTCTAAGGGCTTCGGCGTGCAAAAGTACCTATGCAACTTGTAGCGCTTGGAGCTTTACTTTTATGGGATTTAACTATTTTGTAAATAAAGGCGGTCAGATATCCAATTATGAATCACATTCTAGGTAGCTTTATTTCTGTAATCAATAGGAGATTTGTATTCAAAAGGGTATTATACATAAAGGGAGCATGCAGCTAATTTACTAAGGTGATTGAGATATCGATATTTGAAGCTTTGATTTTTAGAGTTACTAACTGCTTCACAATTTATTTTGGAGGTGAGAAGCCTCCGGATTGATCATATTTTCTGCGGGTTGCCCGCTTTTAGTGACTAGCTCTCTTGAACTTCTGTTTGCTTTCTTCTACTTTTCTATCGAGGTGGATAAGAGTCGGGCTACTGCCGTTTATTATTATTTTTTTTTTTGTAAATTTGATGATTTAACAGTATTTCGTACAAATCCAACCAGTATTTTTGATGCTATCGCGAGTTGTACTACGCGGTGGCCACGCGAGACCTCATTTTCAGTGCTTACGTTCGTGGTTTATGATCCCATATAAATATTAAAATTACTTGTTAATAATGAATGTAAATTGATTCCCATCATTCATGTGTTTTTTTTACTTCATAACTGGACTGATGTGTGTTTGTAGCATTTTAATTTGAAACCTGCTAAACCAATTTCGACAAATGTTCGAATTAAAGGTTCTAATTTACTAAATTACGACATAGGTTATTGACACGGACATACAGAAATCTTTACACTCATGTGAAAAAAGTTTTTTTCAGTGTCACGGGTTAAGTTAGGCTTAGAGAGTTTTGTTCAAGCTTAGTCGAAAATTAAAAAGTTCCTGTTATGGTCTTATTTGTCTAACGTAACTTTGTCACCCTAATCAGAAAGAGACAATATGGCACCCACTAACGTCCTTGTTACTTTTATCTTTTTAATTCGTTTTCAAGGTCAAATTTCTAGGACCTCGAAATTTCTTCGTAGAGCTCATTCCAGTTGTACGTAGTACTTATTAGTTCCATGGTAAACACTAGTATGTAATGTAAATGCTACTGAAGTTTATAAAATCTATTTTATGTAAGCACATAACACTGGCATCCAAGATAATAAAGAGAAATACTATTGATCCACCCGATCCGCCAGATGATGGCCAGATGAAGGCTGCGTGCCAGATGTCAATGCATGTGAATGTGTGTGTATGTGACATGGGCATGTTGGGTCAACAGTTATTCGACAGTGTGACCAGTTTTCCCAAAATACTGTTATTTCAATGGGAACGGACTCTTTCTTTTGTCCATAGGGGGTTTTGTAACATTTTTAATAAAATACTATTTTTACCCTTGTAACACCAAGGTAAAATTGATATTTTTCATAACATTTTATAACTTTATCTGCCAATTACATAGACATATGATTAATCATAGTCTATGGCCAATTAGCTACTTCTTTACTTTACGCGTAATTAAGATTACTGTTTGGTCGAGGTTTACGTTACGTTGTTTTGTCAATAATGTCATGTGACCAGTCGGTGTTTGTCTGCGCAGACTACATAATGTCAAATGTATTGTACATAAGTCTCGAACTCTTTTTTCCACTCACAACACAAAACTATTGTGTATTTGTTTGAGGTTCTTTTATTATAATAAATTAATACTGACAATGAAACGAAATAAATATCAAAACTGTATTTCAATTGACAGATATCAACCTACAGTTAATGCCTTTTCTTTGGATTAAAACAAAAATATAGTACTTAGTTGTATTATACAAGGTGAAATTTTAACAATCATCCAAATTTTTAAATAGTGATCTTTGGTAAAAAACCGATGACCGTCTTGTTTGCTTTTAGTATCGTTCAATAAGAAAATATTGAGATATAGCTGCACAAACTTTTCCCGCAAAAACCAATATGTCTAGTCCCCATAGGCCCGCCTCGTCGCGCTGCACTTTTGGAACTCTTCCAAAGAAATCGAAGATTACATCTTCTAACGGCCACTTACACAAACGACGTATCGTCATTTTGTCACGAATCAGTTTTCTTCACGCGGTAGCTGAAGAACTTGTATGAACAAGTTCACACATATACTAATATGCCTGAACGAGACATCCGTCATCGTCAACAAATCAGGAATGCTGATAAGTAAATAAACTGGATCAAATTACGCTATTGACGTTTGAATACTGTTTGATTAAACATGACTCGTTTCTGATGAATTATGAAATTATCATGTGAACATAATAATCGCGAGTCACCATTTATGACTATTCACCACCGACTTATATGTACCTAGGTAGTAGACTGTACGTACCACAGTATGAAACTCCGCATGAAAGTTAGTCCCATCGCGGTGCATGGACTAACCTTGAAATAGTCGCTTGTGGACCATCTGTCTGCGGAGTCAATTGACATTATTTTGTATTTTGGAAAAATATCTGAGAAAAATGCCGTGATATGCTTTTAAAAAGTCCATAAACAACACCCGGAACTCTAAAAAGGCGGATGGGATTACTTGGATGGGATGGGATCACACATAAATTGAATTACAGGGGGGTAATTCTCGAACCACTTGACTTTACTTCTCATGTAACATTGTCGATGAAATTCAATAATTTCTAACGAAAACGTTATTCTATGTTCTCAAAATTCATATCAAACATAACATTTTTCCAGAATCATATGAGCGCATGTGTCGGTGAGTAGAAGATCCAAGATTTATTGAAAATTATTAGGGACAAATTTATTTTATGAATATTTTACCTATATTTTTTTTTACGAAATGGGGTTCATTGGTGATATCTAATATCTAGAATTTTTTGAATGGTTGTTAAAATTTCCATCGCTATAATAATAGAAATAGGTAAAGCCATGTTTTATCGTGCTGTATATACTGATTCGCATTTTAATCTAGAATTTTATAACAGAGTAGTTGAACATATAAATGTCAGCAACATTTTAGCGTTATGTAAAAAAAATGTTAAAATATTGTACCAAACGCAAAGCGTAGTATAGATGGTGCCAGGAGCAACCCAACTGCTGTCATGTTAAGCGACTAACTGCCAATTATTGCGTCAGTGTTTTTTCTTGGATTTTTTAGTCCTCACTGTTAAATTCTGCTATTTCACAGACAATATAATATATTCAATATAGAGTTTAAAGAAGTTGAAAGCTGATTTAAAAAGAAGGGGTGCAAGGTCTGGAAGGAAAGTGAACTTTTTGACAGGTATGGATCGTTTACGACTACTTGTTATTCTTTGAAAACAGTAGAGCAGGTGTATTAATATAATAATAGCGCCATCTAGTCCTAAAGTAAGCAAATATTATATTTGTATTAAAGAGTACTAGACAACTGATATACATACTTAATTTTTTTTATATAATACATCATATATGGATACTTTTACTCCCAGACACAGAACAAATGGATTCGCCCCCTGTAAGGGGAAATTGGCAGTTGGGATTCCCAGTAGCAGATTTTGGCTTGCGGGTTTGGTTGAATCGTATATTTGAATGTGGTCACACTGTCGCTGAGCCAAGGATTTTGCAGGGAAAGGTCGGCCGCTAAAATGACTGCGGTTGACGATATTTTAAATTATCAGAAAAATCCTGACGAAGATTACTACGGCTTGTTGGGTTGTGATGAGAGCTCATCTGTAAGTGTGCAATTTTATAAGGTAGTGCGTACGTATGTAATGGAAATAGTCATGTTTTTATTTATTGATTAGCCCAGTTTTCTATCTGACCTTTCCGAGCGGGAAGTCCTTGAGTTCAATTTGTAAATAATATTCCTTTGTAAGTGTATAAAAAACTTTTCCTTTCATTTCTCTTCTAGTTTGAGCCCAAATTTTATTGTAGATCGAATGTATATTAGTAGATATGTATAGAGATTGTCACTGATGTGGGAAAAACCATTTATTCTGTAGGTAGGTACCCCACAGTAATTTTCCTAGTATGACTCAATTCGGTATTCATAATGAAAATGTGGTACATACTTTACAATTAAAACTCATTTATTGCTTAAGTAATCATAAATTTGTTTTGTCATCCAATTTAAATTTTTAATAACGTATGTCAATTATGTTAATTTCCGAACATTTTTAGGTTGAGCAAATAACTGCAGAATACAAAGTGCTTGCTCTGCAGTGTCACCCAGACAAAAACGATGGCGACAAAGAAGCTGAAGCTAAATTTCAGAAACTAAAAGTAAGAATATTAATAAATGACATTGCTATATTAGCTATTATGTTAATAGTAAATGTATGCCTGAAAAATTCTATGTATATAAATATATTGGAAAATTATAAATTACACATGAAATATTGGCTCTCCAGAAGTTTATCATCCCAATTTTGGAATTTAGTATTTTTCTAAAATCACTATTCTATTATAAATAACAAATATAAAATGATAATATTAAATACAATAAATAAAAAATATTAAATAGAATAACAAATAACAATATGTTTCTTTCATACAGGAGGCAAAAGAAACACTTTGTGATCCATCAAAACGACTGCTGTATGACAAGTGGCGACAGAGTGGCATTGCTGTGGGCTACAAGCAATGGCTGTCCATGAAAGATCATGTGCAACAGTCCATGCACTGGTCCAAACCCAACACAAAAGACCGCATGTTGGGAGAGGCTTCGGGCCCGGCCAGCTTAGGACCGCAGCCCAACCCTTCTGCTCGCCGAGCCTCTGAGGCCTCTGCATTGTGGGGACGCTTCAGCAACACTAACCAGGAGCCCCCTTCAGAGGTCATATCAAAGTTCCGCAACTACGAGATTTAAAGCATCTTATATCATTGCATACATCTCAATTTGTCATAGCCCGCAAATTGATATGTCTGCAATACAAGTTTTCGAAACCTTTTTCTTTAAAACTATTGGGTTACTTGTGCCGTAATCCATATGTTATTGTTAATAGATTTTTAACTATTCAAGTGTCAAACACCAGAGGGCTCCAATTCTACACATAAGATGAAAATGTATTTTAGGAGGTCCTTGAATTTGTTATGCACATGTTTTATTTTTCTTTTTGTAAAGCTGTGGTATTGTAGATGTTATTAATGTTATAAATATGGCACAATATTCATCAAGTCAGCTCATGAACAACAATTGTTAAGGTATAATGTAATCAGTACTTAGATGTTTATCATAGAATATTATGGATTACTATTTGTTGGATCGATGTTTCGTAATATATGTAGAAGAATTATTGATATTTGATTGTTACAATTAGAAATTCTCAAACCCAGAAGTATGTTGGTGTGAACACTTACCTCTGTTGTGTAGATTTAAGTAAATGCATTCCTACCAACTTTAAGTCTGAATGTTACATTTCAATCTTATATTGTATTATCTAAGAATCTCTACATTTATTTTATATAGATATATTTATATTTTTTTATTATGACTGGTCTATCTATAAAATAATGTTTTTATGAGATTGTAATGAAGTGATTTTGAAGATTTGTTGTGACAAAGATACAGGGTACTCTTGTAGGTGATGGGAGGGTGGCTATCCATTATGTTTTTACGTCTTGCCTTAATCTCATTGTACTACTCGTCCCGACTCCAAAATGGATGTTGTGTTCCCTGGAGAGTAGATTATAGAGAGTAATTACTTGATATATGTTAAATGTTTCATCAGTATTGTGTTTGATGTTCAGTGTTAAGTGAATGTTGTAGCAAATGTGGATAGTTTGAATCCTACCCTGTCATGAATTTCTAGAGATTGTGATGCCAAACGTGACAAATTCATATTATTTTTGATGTAATATTTGAACTATTAAAGAGTTTATCACGGCATTGTGTTTACTTATTTTAAATTTTAAGACCCTCCATATAGTCTTTAGAATTGTACTAAATATTTCTTTTTGTTTTCACTGTATTCTAAACTGGTAGGTATGAGAATTAGTTTAAACTAGCTAGGCTAGGAAACCACAGTAAGCTCTAAATATTCTGTATGTTTTGGAAGCCCTGAAAACAAACGAAAATAATTGCGCTGAAACCATAGTAGATGCTGAAATTCAAATGGTTTGTAGTTCAAGATTGGTGCTGAATGCAGAGTTAATTCTTTTTGTACATCGGGTAGATAAATACATACGGAATAAAGAAATGACGTAGGTACCTACTTAAGAATTTTAACAAAAAAATCTGACCATGAAATCCGTCAAATAAAAGATCAAAGGGTAAGATTCGACTAGCAAGATATATACCGGAAATTACGTTACATAGGGATAAATTGATAAAACTCCCACTCTACGAGGACGATACACTTGACCTATTTAGTAAATCAGGTTGGTCATCTGAAAGTATGTGTGTACTTATCTTTCAGAGAATGTTTTAAGATGTAAACGATTAATAATATCATTCTGCCGTGAAAAGAATGCTGGCTAGCTTACAAAGAGCTCGTCTCGAATATTTTCTTGAGCGCCTTTATTGAAGTAACGAAGGAAACTTGCGCGGCATCTTACACTGTATGCGAGTACGTCTATGAAAATTTAAAACTCAAGTGACATATTAATAAAAAAATTATTGCATTTAATATTTTTTTAAATTATTTTTTTTAAACTTAGGTACATTATAACTATATAATGTACCTAAGTTTAAAAAAAATCATTTAAAAAAATATTAAATGCAATAATTTTTTTATTAAGTAAGTGACGTAGAGAATTAGCAGCCACAATTCTTTGCTAACAAGTTACAGTTGCGACATGCTCTACTCGTAATGGAGGTGCGACAGTCACTCGAATCGTCCTCAGTATCCAAAAACTACAAAAAAAAAACAAACTTCAAAAAACTATGCCGCCTATTAAAGCTCCTATCTTTAAAGTGAAAATTTTATTTTTCACTTTTTACTTTGTGTTTTTGAAGTCTGTTTTTTTGTAAAGTTTATTTTATTTATCAATTTTTAGTTATACGCAATTCTAAATTATTTGTATTTAGTACAAAAGGGGGGCTTCTAAACTCGTTACTCAAATGAAACAGCTCCGTTAATAGAAAACTGTCGACAAATCGCAGTGTATTATCCCTAGCTCGTAACCGTTAAGCAGTACCTACCTACTGTAGCTTACCTCATCAGCCTATATAGCAGCATGAAATGATGACTTCCAGACGCAAACATCTGAAGAACTAAATGAAGTCGGTTATAATGCAAATGCAACAGGTGTAGGTATGTCGCTCTGAGTCGTGTTAAAACCTTAGAAGGAATAGCGTTGTCTGACTTAGATTCAAAAAAATTATTGAATAGGTCACGCGACGAAAGAGCATTATCTACAGTAGCAGTAGAGCAGTACCTACTTAAGAATTTTAACAAAAAAATCTGACCATGAAATCCGTCAAATAAAAGATCAAAGGGTAAGATTCGACTAGCAAGATATATACCGGAAATTACGTTACATAGGGATAAATTGATAAAACTCCCACTCTACGAGGACGATACACTTGACCTATTTAGTAAATCAGGTTGGTCATCTGAAAGTATGTGTGTACTTATCTTTCAGAGAATGTTTTAAGATGTAAACGATTAATAATATCATTCTGCCGTGAAAAGAATGCTGGCTAGCTTACAAAGAGCTCGTCTCGAATATTTTCTTGAGCGCCTTTATTGAAGTAACGAAGGAAACTTGCGCGGCATCTTACACTGTATGCGAGTACGTCTATGAAAATTTAAAACTCAAGTGACATATTAATAAAAAAATTATTGCATTTAATATTTTTTTAAATTATTTTTTTTAAACTTAGGTACATTATAACTATATAATGTACCTAAGTTTAAAAAAAATCATTTAAAAAAATATTAAATGCAATAATTTTTTTATTAAGTAAGTGACGTAGAGAATTAGCAGCCACAATTCTTTGCTAACAAGTTACAGTTGCGACATGCTCTACTCGTAATGGAGGTGCGACAGTCACTCGAATCGTCCTCAGTATCCAAAAACTACAAAAAAAAAACAAACTTCAAAAAACTATGCCGCCTATTAAAGCTCCTATCTTTAAAGTGAAAATTTTATTTTTCACTTTTTACTTTGTGTTTTTGAAGTCTGTTTTTTTGTAAAGTTTATTTTATTTATCAATTTTTAGTTATACGCAATTCTAAATTATTTGTATTTAGTACAAAAGGGGGGCTTCTAAACTCGTTACTCAAATGAAACAGCTCCGTTAATAGAAAACTGTCGACAAATCGCAGTGTATTATCCCTAGCTCGTAACCGTTAAGCAGTACCTACCTACTGTAGCTTACCTCATCAGCCTATATAGCAGCATGAAATGATGACTTCCAGACGCAAACATCTGAAGAACTAAATGAAGTCGGTTATAATGCAAATGCAACAGGTGTAGGTATGTCGCTCTGAGTCGTGTTAAAACCTTAGAAGGAATAGCGTTGTCTGACTTAGATTCAAAAAAATTATTGAATAGGTCACGCGACGAAAGAGCATTGCTAGAGATGACGCGATGACACAATAAATTCAGCTTCAAATTGATGCATCAGCATGCCTTAGTAGGTAGTGGTATTCCTATGTAAAACTTCATTATTCGGTATTATTTTTGTACGAACTGAACATTTTGGCATATTAAACCGTACGATGTAAGCTCAACAAAAGGTAACTGCTGTAAATCTTTGAGGAATTCCCTCGATTGTGTTTGGTTTCCATCATCAGACCTGTATTGGCACTTACAAACCAAAATTCTCATCAATAGAAATGAATTCAGTCCAAACACCAGGTAAGTAATTGCTGTATATCATTAAGGAGTTCCCTCGACTGTCTTTCGGCTCCATCATCAGATCAACTCCCGACTTTCATTATTCAATAGTATTACTTTATAAAAATACTTAATATACGATTTTCGAAGGTTCCAACGAACCTGCCTTAAATTTATAAGGCCCCACAGGGCCATGGTTCGAATCCGGGCGTGTACTAATGAGTTTTTCTGACTTAAGTACACAATATCACTGACACCGTGCTTCGGAGGGCACGTTAAGCAGTCGGTCCCGGACACTGTCAATAGATGGCGATCGTTACAGTTCCCAAACCGCAGTGGAGCAGCGTGGTGGACTTAAGCTCCAAGCCCCCCTCCTCACCCTGGGGGAGACCTAAGCCCCTGCAGTGGGGTAAAAATGGGCTGATGATGATGATGATGAAGGTTCTCTCGATTTCTCTGGGATACCATCATCAGATCTTAGTTTCCTTATCGTGGTACCACTCTTGGGATATCTCCTTTACAACAAAAACAAAATCATCGAAGTCGGCTCATAAACGACGAAGTTATCCGCAAACACACATTTAAATATATATATATATATACGGTCGAATTGAGAAACCTCCTCCTTTTTTGAAGTCGTTTAAAAAGGGGTAATATGAGTGACTTTGTAGGTACGAACCAGTGGAGTAAGTAATTTTTTTTAGCGGCCATCGTTTTTTTTACTGCTACTTTGTAGCACTACCCAGTATAATTAACATATCTATACAATATGTTTTGCCACAAATAATATCGTAATAATACCTGCAACTTTAAAAGTAAATAAGTTATATAAGATACCTACTTACACAGAAACTGTAAAATAATTGTACCTACTGGACACATAGTGTACCCTAATAGCTATGGCAGCCGCCCGCGGCTTCGCTCGTTTGGATTTATTAGTCATTAGCATTTGTTAAGGGTACTTCCTATTTTAACAATATTACAAAATCTTCATTTTTAAATTCAAATCAAAAGGTTAAACACACATTTTAACCAACATTACAAAACCTTAATTTTTAATTTTACATCAAAAGGTTAAACACCAATTTTAACCAACATTAAAAAATCTTAATTTTTAATTTCAAATGAAAAGGTTAAACACCAATTTTAACTACTCCCCTACCATTTCCTCCCTCGTAAGAGTTTAAATTTCCATAATTACTACAAGTCTTCGTCAAATTTCAACTAAAAGGTTGCAATACCAAGTTCCATCATTTTAACATAGTCTTTGTAGTTTTAACAGACTTTCATCCCCTATTTTACCTCTTAAGGGTTAAATTTTCAATAATTTTGAGACACGACATATCATTAACTTTCTAACCCAAAGGCCAACCCTTGGGTTAGTTGGGTGGTTGAAAACTCCTGTTTTCAAACATTTAACTCCAAACTTGACGGAACT
This sequence comes from Luffia ferchaultella, assembly GCA_949709985.1. NCBI lineage: Eukaryota > Metazoa > Arthropoda > Insecta > Lepidoptera > Psychidae > Luffia > Luffia ferchaultella. The sequence continues at coordinate 12,496,307 of OX453245.1, read as the reverse complement.
CTATCATAAAACTGTAATAATATCTAATAGCCCAATAATGTACCTAATTCATAGTTTTAACTTTAAGAATGACCGGATTCCTTTCTATTCCGTTCTATTTGACCTATCCCATAAGGATAAATTTTCCGTAAATTCTGAAACGTGTAGTATATTCCTTGACGTGTAACCATAAAGCCAAATAATGAATTTCATAGTTTTTATTTTAAGAATAATAGAATTCATGGAAACATGACATAGTTACTTATTTACTTTCTGACCCATATATCAAATACCTACAAATTTTCATATATTTAATTTAAAAAATACAGATTTTCAAACAAAATAGCCCCCACCTTTTTTATCCTTTTAGGGGTAGAATTTCGAAAAATCCTTTTTAGTGAATACTTGCGTCAGAAAAGAAACCAAATGTTTCTTTTTTTTCTTTCTTTCTTTCATCCCCTATTTTACTACTTTAAGGGTCAAATTTTCCGAATCTTTGAAATACAATAAAATTATTTTCCGATCCCATACCAATTTTCATGCATTTGACTTCAAACATGACAGGTTTTCATGCAAAGTTGTCCCTTCTGCTTTACACCCTTAGGAGTAGATTTTCGAAAACTCTTTTCTTAGTGGACGTTACGTCACATAATGTCCACGTGTGATTCACTTCAGCATTTCGCCCGTAACCGTTCTTGAAATTTGTTGACACTAAGTTTCAACAAAAATTCTTCGGTTCATGTCACGGTTCATATATCCCGACTTCTGCCTGTGACCCACAGACCGACAGACACTACTGATGTTGAAAGGGTTCTTCTTTCAGAACATCCTGAACACATCAAAATAAAAGTTTCCGCCAAAATTTATCTAAGTCAAAACGTAATTACCTAGGGCTATACATATACGTGTCGTAATAGCCCGACCGCAGCAAACCTATTTCAAAACCCATATGGCCATGTGGCCTTAGTTCGAATCCGGGCGTGTACCAATGAGTTTTTTCTGACTTAAGTACATTTTTTCTGACTCCGTGCCTCGGAGAGCACGTTAAGCAGTCGGTCCCGGTTGCTATTAATAGATGGTGGTCGTTACAATCCGCCAACACGCATTGGATAAGCGTGGTGGAATTTAGCCCCAAACTCCCTCATCCTGAGGGGAGGCCTAAGCCCCTGCAGTGGGGTATAAAAAGAACTGATGAAACTGAATAGAATTGAATGGAATACAAATACACGTATACACCGTGTTCAACTGAAGGTTGTCCAAACTTAAGAACGTGTGCAATTTAACAAGCAGGTGGCGCCGACTAACGGTTACCGAGAAAAAACCTAGACGTTTTCACATCACAAAATGTACAACATGGACAATCCAAATGCTTGGTCACCTTACTGTTATGATAGCCAACCGCCATTTAAAATTATTACTTATGTATTTATTTATTAATACATGGTACACAAACCAGAGAAACATAGAAACATAAACAAGAGAACTTAACAAAAAAATCCACTAACATTTCAGTACAAAAAATACGGTCATGGACCTTGACAGGACCTTATCAGCTGTTTCACGGGTAAGTGTCTCCAAACCTCTCCAAACTTGTGATTCGCGAGACCATCTCGCGATGTTTTATTAAGTTAGCAAGTGAATCTAATTAAATAAAAATTTATTACTTTCATATTGTAATTCTGTATGTTTTTCGCGGTAACAGTTAGCTTGCGCCATTCTACTCACTTCAAAGTTTTTGTTTATTATTATTTATTTTATTTATTTATTAAGCATATTTTCGTTCGGTAAGTTCTACTTACATGCCTACGTTCAGCCGAACACGATGTATGTTTCTTGAAAGATTTTTTGGTAGACCAACATTTAATAATAATAAGTTTTAAGATTTATTTATTACATCAAAGTTCACTTTCATCTACAAACATACTAAATTAAAAAAAAAATCAGCATTGAAAAACTACAGAGGTTTGTAATAATGCTATTGTCGTCATCGAGAAAACATTCACTTAAAATTATTTAAAAATTGATGAGCTTGTTCTGCTATAAAGCCAAAACGAAAGCTTTGGAATGTGTTATGGACTTTTATGTAAGAGAATCAGGTAGGTATGGACAGTAAGTAGGCATTTCGACAACATACCTATTTATACTTACGTCATAAATTTTTATGTTAATTCTTTACCTTCTTCTTCTTCTTAATTATGGTGTTTTCTGTTTATACCAATTTCACCGATTCTTTGCCTCGTTGGTGCCGAAACAGTCCGCTGTCACGGTGGAAGTAATAGACACCCGTTTTCTGTACGTCCCGTCTAAATAAATCTACTATGCTGCCTGCGAATTTGTGATGCTCTATAAATCACAAACCTCGAGGGATTCCGACAAACGGTAAAGCGTCTTAAGCATTATAAGAAAATCGATGTTTCAGAGAAAAGAAGTTATCCCAAGAATGGCGCGTGACCCATATTTACGAATGGAACAATATTATTTCCTTGCAATCGTTATGTTGATTACTAATTCTTGGGCTTGTTGTTACAAAACATACAGCGCGTGCTATCCAATTCTCACTTACTTGTCTACTATGGAATGAAATAACTAATAAAATTATAAGCACAGAAAAGTTTATTTCGAGCACTAGGAAATATGTCGGGTCAAATGTCAGGAGTTAAAATATTATTGTCAACTTTAAAAATATACTGGTAGTTTATGATCTTTTGACGTGAATTCGATGAACATCTTTCCAAGACAAATCGTGTAAGGAAAAACATGTACTTTCAAGAGACTAATTAAAGTTTACAAATTTGAAAAATAATTAATATGTCTCCTAAAGCTCCATCTGGCGACTACACAAAGTTTTTTCTTGGACCCGTCCCATTGCCTGCGAATGACGTCACAGGCCACGCAAGTGAGCGCTGAAAATGAGGTTCTGCACGGATTTCGCTCAATTTGAAGTGAGCCAGCGTCCAAATTAATTATTCAAAAGATTTAGACAAATACTATAAATGCGAAAGGGAGTTTTTTTTGTTTGTTTGTTACGTGTACACGGCTTAACTACTCAACCGATCGTCATACAAATTGCATACAAGCGGTCAAGAGTACATAAAAGGCTATAGGGTAGGTACCTACCTACCTTCCATCCAGAATAAAATTCTATTCCCGAGGGATATAAAAATAACTTTTAGACGGTCGTCCGGCATAACAACTCGGCTTACTGATGAAGGGAGAGGTCGGATGGTAAAGGAGAAGGTGAGAGGGTTAGGGTAGAGGAGAGGAAGGAAAGGGCCCGTGCGAAATCGGGGCGGGACCCTATAGAATATATGTGTGAAATAGCCGCACGAGTAGGAATTAGAGCGGGGAAGAATCAGTAAATATTATAAGAGAGAGACGGAAGCTGGAGTTTTAGTTGAGAGTAATAGTGTGAGAGAAAATGAGAACAGTCGTGAGAGGAGAAACGACTACAAGGGCGTAACGTATGTCCGCGCGGGCGCATCCACGGCCGTAAGCTAGTAAAAAGTTACTTATTTATTTTTTAGTTTGAAGGCTCTGATCTCAGAAACTTTGTAAAAGTCAATTTTGAAAAATTCTTTTTCATTACTCATTTAGGAAAGTACGCTTGAAGTTACCTGATCAGTGGGATGAAAACAGTACTTTTCATCCCTGGGAAATGATTTTCACTGCTGTCAAAAAATAAAAAATAAAACTATGCAGGCCATATCCCGACTTTTTATACAGCAACTCTGTTAGATCGCGACGTAAAATTGTAATAAAAAAATATTATCAACAATTTTGTAATATGACTTTATACTTATAATTTACCTTTAACTAAATTATCATTTAATTTAAATACATTTGAGCTAAATATTTACCATCATCAACGATAAAAAATATTGGCTGGTAGAATGCCACAGAAAAAGAAATATAAAAAAGGCGAAAAAGCGGGAATTCGATTTGCAGTTGTTTTGTCAAGTACTGATTAGTTACATATACAGATATTTCTATAAAATGAGTTCATCACATTCAGGTATGGGTTTAATGCTTTTTTTACTTTCCTCATATTCATAATGAAAAGCAGAATGTTTACCTCGGGTGATGTTTACCTCGCTACGCTCGTGCGCCAAATCATTTCGTGCCTAAATAGGTCCCTTTCATCCCTTGTGTAACAATCTACTATTTCATTCCTCGTAGTCAGAAAGTACGCTTGAAGTTACCTGATCATAGGGATGAAAACAGTACTTTTCGTCCCTGAGAAATGATTTTCCCTGTTGTCAAAAAGATTAAAAATTATGCAAGCCATGTGCCAACTTTTTATATTATGCAAAGTAAGTTAATAAAATAGTTAAATAATAAGTAGAACATCTTCGCGATAAACAGGCGACACAAAAAGACAGAAGTGGTGCGGTGGGGCAGAGGACGCTTGCCGGCCATCACTACCGCGAGCGTCGGGAGAGCAAACAAAAAGGTCTAATTATTTAATTAAATAAAAATTTAAAAAAAAGGTATTAAAATGTCACAGAAGTTTACCTGTGTATAAGAGATTTGATGTATATGCGAAGCTACGAAAAAAAGAGATGTTTGTTCGTAGCTATGCGATGTCGACATCCCTAAACGTGTGTCTCGCGCTAAATATTAGTGAACCGGCGTTGGTACTGATGATGACTTACTTACTCGGGGCGCGCGCTCCAATTACTTTGTATTAGGTATCATATATGATTTTTTTTTTAAATATTAAAATAGGTATAGTAAGCTAGCCTTAAAAGATAGACATATGCCATCACGGACTTGTCTTTAGATTTACAAGAGGAATAATTCAAAAATAGTTTTGTTATATTTCAAAGGACAATCATATTTTAATTAATTTACACAAAACATTAATTAATTGTTCACATAAACCTTCCTCTTGAATCAGTACGTCAATTAATGCCAACTACTTGAAAATATGTTCGGTAGTTTATCGCGTTCAGACAGACAGACGCGTCAGGGGACTTTATTTTATAATATGTAGTGATATAGACAATTATATAATATTATTATTTACGATATTTCTCATAAAACACTTAATTATCTGTGAAAGGGAAGATAAATATTTCTGGAATTTCATTCAACAAGGACAGATGCTAGAATAGAAAAAAAGTGTGTTGGCGGAATAGACGAATAGGTATTTAAAATAATTATATAAAATAAAAACATATTTTATTTGACAATTTTGAGGCTGCCAGGAAAATTATTGAAAATAATATGACTATGCTTCGTTTATATGATTTATTTATTCGATAAGCAACTTGTATTTCATGGATAATTTTATACATCCTTGAGAATCACTTGCTGTTTTCTTAGTCAGATGAAAGATCAAAGATGAAAGTCAAGCATCGCTTTTTCTATCTCGTCCAATAACAGATAGCAACCACCCATTATTTCAATTTAACAAGTATTGGTAGGTAATACAAGTAAAAATTAACCAAAACGTTGTCGGTAAAAAACATGTCAAATCGTGTGTATACAAAACACAATGTCCGGCCTGAGCATTGAACATATTTGTCCCAACGTGTGAGGATCGAACTGCATCAGTTTTTAGCCACCCACATAGAAGATACCATTAATACGATAATACATTTCAGTTGCAAATTTAATTGCATGTGATGACATTGACACGCACCTATACAAACGTAGCGGTTGAAGTACGAAAAGTTGCGAATGTAGTTGCCGATTCGCACGTCGGCATACCGGCGAGGATTCCAGCCACTGGATGTTTACAGTCCATCGGAGCTCCGGTTACACGGCAATAAGCAACGATGTGACACCGCGCGCGCCCGCCCGCACCCAGTGCTGCGCCGGCGCTCGGCACGGCCGCCGACGCTGCGACTAAAATTACCATTGGCCATCATAGCCACTGCTTATCCAGCTCACCTCTTTGAAACATGTGACGTGACTCTTCTAAGTTTGATCATAATCCAGGTAAGTATACCTAACGCCATAACACTATTGACATTCCAATATTAGTGTGACAATGGACTTTAAAAAGTAACATCTCATTTATTTCGCTGCCACGTAGACTGCAATCCAACACCTTAGGTCAGCCGAATGCAAGAGTCCACTAAACTAATTACCATTTTTACTTAGAATACAATGTGTGGACAAAGAATATTTTTATAAAGAAGATAAATAGAGAAGAAATACAAGAATCGCAGCTAAAACGTGACCGCGGGAAACAGTATAACAGTGTTTCATAGCAAACAAAGTAGTGTGCAATGCTAAAGATAAAACATGCATGTACTTACTTTGTTTGTTATGAAATGCTTTTACAATCGACGGACAGCAACAAGCCTGGGAAGCCATACGAACAACAATTAGGGTAATGTATAAACAACAGGAATGTTATGTACAGTATAATTTGTATTTCTATATGTAACGTTTTTGTTGTCTTAAATTGCTCTCCTCACAACAAAGGCAAAGAAACAAAATATGAAGACATGATGAGTTCAGGAAGAATAGCTGACAATGTAACTTAAATTATCTATTTATTAGGTTTTTTTTATAATTTTTTTTATTAAAATGTTATTGTCAAATATAATTTATATTTGTTCATATTTTTTTAATATATTATATTAAAATAAAGCGTAAAGTTTAATCTGAATTTAATGGTGTCAGTCAACTAATATATATTCTATTTGTAATTTTTTCTCGTACCTATGTTATAAAAGACTTTGAGGATTGTATACTTACCATATTTGCCTATCTTAGCCATAACTATATCAATATGTAATATGTATAGAGCCAAAAGACAGATTTAAAAAAATCATTTATGTTTTTTTTTACATAAAAATTTCTAGTATTTGAACGTAAATAAAAGTCCTGAAGAAATGTATATAGCTATTTATTTGGTAAATGCACTATCATATGACACAAATATAAAATGAATATATTAATCTCCAATATAAATTTATTACAATATTAATGTAATAGAACGAAACAATTACATACAATAAATAAGCATTCAAATTGAACACAGTTGTACAAATTTTGAACTGCATATACAGTAATCTAGTAATGTGTTATATTTAATAGGTATATAAACATTCAATATTTTTACTTAACTCTTATTTATTTGTAATCAAATGAATATTTTAAATATTTCTTAAATATAGACATTTATCATTTCAATACCTAGTCAAAATTTAAAAATATTCAAAATATAAAATGACTCATGTTAAACAATTTTATATTTTACACTCATTACGTTTTGTACTAAATATTTTGCTGAAGTTTATGAGTATGTATTTGAAATGTGATTATATAACCATTTAATAATAAATAATATCAATTATAATAAAATTAATCATACCTATGACACGTGTTGCAAACTAAACTAAATTAAAAAATATGGTAGTGAAAATATTTTGATCGGGCAAGATTAGCAAGTCGACAATTACTATCGGCTACAATTTTAATTGAAATACAAACTTCCGTTCTTCACTTTTCAGTCATTAAAAATACAATTAAGGTAAATCGTCTTATTTTATTAAACTAAATGTTTGGGATGTACATCATATTAAATAGAATCACATATATGACGCTAATCCTCGAAAGATATCAAATCTAGCGACTGTTACATATCAGAGAATATGCATCTGAATCAAACACAGTTCTTTATCTAATTTAGTATTACATCATAAATAAACGGTTTATATTTGATTTCAATTTTAAACTGCTAATTTTATTAAATCAGAATTACGCGACATAATCGTAGGTTTAAAGACGGGAAATGACTAGTTTTGCGCAACGATATATTACTATATTAAAATATTACTTAAAAACCGTATGTGTTTAAGGATTCTCAGTTTAGACCTTTCTTTGTTTGAAGTTATTTTTATTTATTTATTTTATTTATTTATTTGCAACAATACAACATACAATAAACGGAACCAGCAATTAGGTACAATAAAGGTTGTACGGAAGCAGTCATCAGACATCTGTCCGTCACCGACTCCTAAACTGGGTGGTTAGCCTGTACTATAGGAGTCGATGATGATGAGTTAAATTCTTCGTCCGTTGGCTATTTCCAAAACGTGTTCACGTATATTTTGTACGATAGTAGAAAATAACATAATACTTAATAATAATAAGAATACCTTATCAAAAAAATTACCGAGTTGCAAAAATCTTAGTAATATATATACTAAGTAATAATTTTAAATATTTTTTTAATATAATTATATAATAATAAATAAATAAATTTAAATAATAAAAATAATAATAAATAAAAATAAATAATAATAAAAATAAAATAAGTAATAAAAAAATAGTATATAATATATATTAGTATATCTCCGTAGGGTAATTCATTTACTTAATTAAAATTATACTTTTGGTAAAATTAAATAAAAACCTATTTGTCGCATAAGTTATTTTTTGTAAGTACGCAATGTGATCCTTATCTCGTTTGCACGCGAGACATAGTCATATTTTGCGTCTGAAAATACGGTGCGCTCTATCACGCCAGTCTTCGATGGAACTATACGTTTTTTGGTTATGGGCAATGAATCATATTTTACTATTTTTCGCGTTATTTGTTCTCCGTTGCAATAATTACGAAAGTTGTAATTTGTAATTGTAAACGCGCAACGTAAGCCCGCCATCGAAAGATTAATATCTACACAGACGCATAATACGGTAGTTGACTAATATTGACAATATTATATTTATCAAGAAAATATAAAAACAGACTTTAAACGATAAAAACATTTATATTCAAAATCATTATTCGGTTGAAGAGTATGGAAATTATAAGCTATTAAAATTTTATCTCTGTCTCTTTCTTGCAAAACGATATTTAACATTATTTTGAATGGCCTGACGTCACACATAGGTGCGACGTGCGGTATTGTCTTCTCTGTCTAACAGAACATTTTTAACATTCATAACTTTGTTAATGCTTTATTTTTTTAAGCTAAGACATATTTAGAAAACTCTTTCATATAAAATAATTTAAAAAAAAAACAACTACCGTATTCTTAGATCAATTAAGCAAGAGGCACGAGGGTGTAACGTGGGTGAAATGGAAATTTCGTGGATGAAAAGGTTTAGCACAATTCAGGTTCTTAAACAAAACAAAACGGAAAGCGACGTCAAATCGAACGTATTTTAACGTCACTGGCCATCGTAATAGAAGTTGCGGCGGCTGGCGTGAACGCGTTTTCAAAGTAGGTGTATTCGAAATTGGCACACCGTCTAAACTTTCCGCATTTATGAAATATAGTAGAATAAGCGAATACTTAACCTTTAAAAACATTATACACCGTGGACGTGGCAACGTGAGAACGGGCCAGCGACGCCGTAGTCGCGCCACTATCTGTAGGACTTGGGTACGGGCCGCGGCACAAGCCGAACCATACCCTCCTGCTGGTATTCCAACGTGCACGGCCGGAGCAACTCCTGGCCGCCTTGGTGAATCCATTTGTTTGAAACTGTGAGTTAATAGATTAATTTAGTGACGAATGCTACTTATCTAGTTCTAATTTAACTGGTTACATCACGCATGTCTCATGTCCTGAAACACAAAGGATTGTTTACTTTTAAGTCTATTCGGAAAATGATTTTATTTTAATATATCTATATTGATATAGTTTTTCGCTGTGTATGTACCTACCACATTTATAAATCGTTGTTTGACCACAAAATTAATTTTATTGTATAATATTTTTCATTGTTTTTAAAGTTTATATATATTTGATTTAGCCATTTAAAGAAATGAATTTGTAATTAAGTGCAATAGCTGCTTTAGTACGTTTTTTTTTTAAATTCAATACATTGAACTTGCGGAGTAGCAACAATTACTACAAACATTAGTCATCCCACAGACATAATAAAAACTCTGGATTCAATATCACTAAACAACCTATGAAGCACTATAATAAAATGGCGACCGCGTAAGTACAGCACACGGCGGTAAATATTGCACATCGAACTTTGAAAAGAGACAATCGGTTAATTTCGGCTTCTCAGAGCGTTATCTCTATTGCACACTAAACAACAATAAAGTATTTAGTTCTGAATTCAAATTCTGATAAGCAATAAATCTAATAATTGATGGACATGGATATTGGCATTCGTTTGTATTCGGAAATGCGATTATTGCCGATGTGCAATATTTATTGCCGGGTAGGTACTGTATGTGTGAGTGGAAGTTCGTTAGCTATTGACACGGTCGGTAGACTACGGTATGAGTGTGTTCAAGTTGATGCGTGCGTACATAGCCTGCTGACTTACTTATTATTGTTACTTAAAATATTTGAACAATGCCCATTTACTATATTTTAACGTCGAGATAAATAATATTAACCTATCCTCGTTAAATTATCTTACGATTACCAACATCAAATTGCGGTGCTTTCGTTACACAGGCCTAAAGCCAGAAATACGGTATAGCTTGATGATCTGATTTTGATTGCATGATGGTTTATTATAGATCAACGCATTTCCAAACTATGGAGAGCCTGTATTATGGGTACTGGAAAACTGTTATAAATACCTCTTTATTAAACATTTGATTATCGCACGAGTAAATAATTAGACATTAAGTTATTATGTGTTTATGTTATTTATCTTGACCGGTTGGTTTTTTTTTACAGATATTACCTATGATAGGTAATTTTTGTAATGATATTGTACGGGTTGGATGTGAACTGCAGGGCATATCGCTATATACGGAATCTGCTCAGGTACCTACATAATTTTATGCGGTAACCTATTTTTTCTCAGATCTACTCTCGAGAGAATCGGCTATAAATTTTACTTAAAAACTTTTCAACTCATAACAGATGTCAAATAGTTACAGACATTTATTACGCGTCGCTTTTATTGTCTAGTAAGTGCGTTGCCACATTTCCTTGTGGTACGGCGCGTTAGGTATGGGAAAACAAAATATAGAAACAATTTTTTTTTCTGCATTTTTTTACGTTTTCCATGTAAATACTTGAGCAAATTCCGTATATCGCGTTATGACTTGCAGTCTCCTTCTGACCTGTAGGTAGAGATGTTCTAACTCAAAGTAGCATGCCCTTTCACAACGATGTGTGTTTAGCTATGTTAATAAGTTTGTATAGTTATTTTCAGTAGTAAAAAACATCATTATAGTTTAACCGAAACGGCTGTACCGCGCCTTAGGTATGTGCGCGGCGCGGAGGGAGGCAGATCTGCTCTGTCAGTCCGTCATTAACGCTTAGGAGCCGCCTTCCCTCCTCGCCACGCACATACCTAAGGCGTGGTACAGCGGTTTCGGTCAAACTATAGTAAATGAATGAAGTAGAGGGGCATGCCACTTTAAGATAAACAATCTCTACACAACGTGGCTTCGGGTTACCGAAATCACTCATGTTAACATTAGCAATATTCATGTCGTAGGTTAGGTATGGAATAATCATCCCCATGCTATCGTGGTAAGAGGGTAACCAACGTTCCAGGTGTACTATCATCGATTATGTCCTTCTCAGATAAGTTGAATAATCACATGTCAATTATAAATCGAGTTTTCTAATTTGAAAATGTCAATTGGGTAGAAAGAGACAACGCTATACCTATGGTAATACACGTGAGTGCGATAGGAAATGAATGAACGAATAGATCGATCAAACTGACAACTCGTCTATTGGTTTTGTATGATCAACATTTCGGCACTCTGATCAAAATTAAAATTTAATCAACGGTCAACTATTCGACCAGCGCTTCAGAGATTGGATTAGTCTAGAATAAGTAACTTTTAAATTCCCTAAAACGAGTTGAAAATATTATTATATTTGAATATATAATTTGATTTGTAGGGGTTAAAAAATTCAACATGTTCTATAATGACATAACTGGGTGGTAATTTTAATCGGGGTAAAAAGGGCAGCTAGGTAACTGCCAATTTAGTTACCACCCACCGTTATTTTAACTATACCCTTAGTTAAACCCGTAACATCTTTTGATCCATATATGAAACAGGACCGATTGAGAATCTAAGAAAAAACGTGAAAATTTTCACTTTTTTGCCAATTTCTACCACTTCTTCGAAATCTGTGAATACAGAAATAAATAACTCCAAACTCATAATAGTATTTTAAGAACGTTTCTTGTAGAGTGGTTAAGATAGGTAACCTAACGGCCTAAAATTACCACAGGGTGATAATGTGAAACCATTTAAATATAACGCGTGGCCATAACTGGCACAAATAACTAGATCAACAACGGTCGTGAACATCGTTTGACATACCGAACGTTACTGGGCCAAATACCGAATATATTAAAAGAAATTATCAAGATTTCGAAATACATGACGAGTCTCACTGACGAATATCTAACCTATACGAGGTGAATATTGGTATAATAGAGCGGGTATTTTTTTTCTTTGACTAGTTACATAACTAATCTGTATTTATAGGTAATTCTACATTATAAATTACTTATACAGACCCCATTTGGAGCCGCGCAGCACGGGACAGGCCGCATGCCGAGTGGCAAAATTGCCTTCCCCGGATGGGTGTAAGTTGTACCAAAACAGTGCAGCGCCTTTCTCAGGAAAAACGCTCAGGCCAAGTTCCGTGAACACAGTGGCGCCACCTTGTGCTACGTCGGACATCTGTCAAAGGTAAGGTATGAGACGATCAAATTACATTAATAAAACACTATTGAAAATACTATTACTTTAAAGTATTTTTACATCAATAATTTAAGAGTTTGAAAGCAAATTAAACGGAGAAATGATAAATATATCGGCAGGGAGCATATTCTGGATAAATTACAAAGACTAGATCATGCGTCAGACTAGTCAAAAGACATTATTAGGATTAAACAGAACTATTACCATTCTGACATATTAAGAAATAACTATTCGCACAATTTTATGATTCTGGGTAGTTAACTATAAAGTCAATAGTTGAAGGATGGCTAAACCATGAGAATTAAATATTCAAAATGTTTTTTTTTTGTTCGCGGACTTCTCCGCAACACGTTATCGGATATCAAAGTAAGACACATTGGCGACGCTTACAAGGCTTACATAATATTATTTTATTTATGTTTTTATAGGTTAATAAAATGCCTGCTTGTATGTTGCAAGAAAATCCGATAATTTAAAAATACGTTTTATAGTATAATAATAATACCTGGGACATTCCACACAGCGTCATCCAGTCCCAAACTAAGCAAAGCTTGTATAATGGGTACCAGACAACTGATATACATACTTAAATAGCATTTATAATTTATACATATACATTTAGATATTTCACACCCAGACACGGAACAAATAGACATGTTCATGCACCCAAAAATATGTGTCACGGGCGGGAATCGAACCCTGTCATTTAAGTATATAGACATATTGATTTTGTAAGAACAAATTGGTAACCCTGGAAAGGTGTCATTACGTCATTCAACTCAGATGTACTAATATGCAGCTAAAAGTATTATATTCATAAGTTTTGTATTTATTTCTATATATTTTATGATTACAATACAATGTCAGTTTAATAAGATAATTAATACTCACATAAAACAGTACTGTGGCTATTCTGTTACCATCCATATTTTTAAATGCTCTCTTTTCACTTTTCTGTAAAAAAAAAAAAAAAAAAAGAATTAACACATATTAGATGATAAGTAATTCACCCTCATATTGATAAAATACGTCAACAGCGTGCAGATTTGTGCACTCGTGTCATTTACTTGTAAAGAGGCGTGAATAAGGTTTTGATCTCAAATGAACCCTAGTTTACAAGATCTGTTTTATAATTTTTAGTATTAGCTTAATAGTACAATCAACCATTTAAGGTAAAGGGAGGCCTGTAACAGACACTTCGGTTAGTTCTATAGATTCCCTTCTTTAACCTGTTCGAGGTACGAAACTGAGCAGTGCTCTTAAACAAAACTAATCGAATTCCGAAAAAGTGACTAAACTTTATATATTTCATTCTATAGTAAGTTTCTGTGACACATGAAATAAAACAAAAATTCTAATTGCACATAGTTAACTATGAAAACTTTCTAAAGGTTTTATTGGCTGGCATCTTATTTATAATATATAATATAAAAATAAATATTTGTAATCAAAGGCAACTGGTCAGGTGAATGAAGGCAACTTTTATCAGTACATCTGCTTTTGCTATTAAAGTACCTCTAAAATATTAAAGATATGTAGCATGCTTTGTATCACACAATTTGACAAACTCTAGTAATCTTGTCTCTCAACATCGGTGCTCTCTAAAAAATCCAGATTTGTATATTAATAACACAACTGGTTTTTTTTTAACACTTTATAAGTTGTATATGACGGAACGCGGTTGTAGAGACGAAGACACACGACACACATTAACGATCTCGAGCAGGCCCGAACGGCAGGTCGGCAGCCCGAGTTGTCCCGAACATAGTTCGTCAGATCAAACGCAGTGTCGACTAGGTCAGACACTCTGTTCGTGTTGTTAACTTTATTGAAAATACATGTTATATGTTTATAATGTACTGATTCCAATATTATAAATCCGTAAACGAATGTTGGTTTCGCTCTAATTATATATTAGTTGTTAAATTACTTGTCCGCAAGCAAACGCGTAGGTTCCGTTACCGGATTTGTAAGTAGACAAGTCTACCACGCAGCAGCGTGGGTACAACTAGGAAGTTGTTGAGGATATTTACCCGGGCGAAATCGAAATGAGGTTCATAATGGCCGCCTATGCCATAGTTGACGACTTGAAGCTCTTCTGCCGTCATCATGTTCAACCCGCTGATATCCGCAGTCCTCCGCGACACGCGCTCTATGATTTTCGATTCCTCGTCACGCAGCCACGCAGACTTGCTGATGCGGTAGTTGGCCGGCACCAACTCGCCCGTCTCAGGGTTGTGCACCACAGCGCGTTTGAACTGGACACATATTACATACAGTTAGGACTGCATTTCCGCACAGGCTACCTAAGGGCCCGCACTCTAAAAACAACTATTTAAAATTCCACTTTTCATTAAACTTAAATGAAAAATGTTCTTGTTTTAGTGTACCTCCGACGTAGACTGTTCTAGTTTTTCTTGACCTCCTGTTTTGCGACGATATTAAACCTCTACCCCTGCCCCACCGATAAGGTCAACACATAAGTCGCAGCCTGGAGGTCTGTACATGTAGCAAAGTAACATTTCCAGAGTGATATTGGTCAAAATAAGCGCAAAATTAGCAAAAATATGGTGGTGCCCTACTAGCTGCGTTTGACTGTACAAACGCAAACTGCGCAAAGCTTACACCTGTTACGAATATCACACTGGCAAAGTCACTTAGCTACAAAAACATAGTTGACATTTTTTAATTATTTTATAGAAACAGTTTTTTAAATACATAATAACAGTGTAATAAAACAAAAAAATAATAACAAAGTTATGAATATTTAAAATGTCCTATTAGGCAGAGAGGGTAACACTCCACTACACGGTGTGACATAAAGCCATTTAAAATAATGTTAAATTTCTTTTTTCACGAAAAAGACAAGGTAATCTTTTGATACTTATAAGTACCATAGTCTTCAACTGAATATAATGTTGCAATTGCATAAAGTCTATTTTTATATTTTCATGACAAATATAATATTTTCACTAATAGTCATAACCCAACTGTACATATTTATTCAACAATAAATATATTGGCAGTAACAATTTAAGACCGTATCAAAATACTTCTTCAATACAAAGTATATAGAAGTTACAGTTTGTAGCTCGCTAGCGATCGTTGAGATATAAAATTGAAATTTTCAGTTTATGTAGGTACATGTCGCATCGACCAAAAACTGGTAGAAATTTTATAGGAATTTTATTCTGTAGAAAATACATATAGTATATGAAAAGGAGGTCACCAAAAAGCCATTTTGTTACCGCGATGTATGGTAGTTATTGGAAAAAAATCATTAAGTAGAACGTGATCGTATTTTGTAATATTTCACTAGCTTTAAAATAAAAAGCGTAATTTAAACGATGTTAGGATTTTTAATACGTAAATACAGATCACGTTTAGCAGCTAAATGTACATTACAAGCATCTTTAGGCGCTTTTCTTTCAGTTTAAGTAACTTGAGTGATTCATCACGTTTTATGTGTAAACTTCTTAAATAAAACATGATTCAATACCTATTTATCTGCTATGTTTCATCATAATTTTTCAGGATAGTGAAATTTAGACATTGCTTAGTTTTTCAGGTGTGATTTTGATACATCCTATCCCAGAATCTTTTTATGCATTCAAACGGATTGCCCTTAAGCAGTAACTTAGGATCAAAGTGCATTGCTATAGCATGTCATACTACAGAATGACGTCAACACGTCATAAATCCGAACAATACGGCTTAACGATAGAAGGAAGCGCGAGTGTTACATTACTAATAATACACGATTCCACGAACACTGTCCATTTTTCAAACACAAAATACAGTTTCGTAACCTATATTGATATTGGCCTCTAATAGAAATAACATATACACTACTTACCCTCGGTCGAGCTAAGTCTTTGAGAAAATCAATTTCATCGTCAGTCATAACCTGATGAAACACATACACATCAGGATCGAGATATCTTTCCTCTAATTTTAGAGGTGCTAATTTCAAGAAAGGATGGTTTTCTGTCATGTATCGGCATTTTAATCTGAAATTACATTGGAAACATTAAGTAAGAATAATAAAATATACAATGGTACCTTATAGCTATTTATTTTAATTTATAAATTATGCAATAAAGACCTATACCAATGCAAACTTTTCACGAGAGATCCAATTCCTTCAAAAAAAAAATTAAAAATTATGGACCCTTTCAGTTCTATGAGCTCCTACTTAAGAAGTAAATAATGAGAAAAGGAAGTCGTAAGTTGCTATACAGATAAATTATTGGGATATATAAAGAGCATCTAGAATACTAATGGAGACAAATGGTTGACTGCTTCTGGAAAACAAATTCAAGTAATTATAATAATAACGTATACAAATGGAACGATAGGTCACCATCACTGAGGAAATAATTAGAAACACAAAGGAAAAACAGTTTCATGAAGTATGTGCAAAGTTCGAGTGAATTCGAATACTACTGCAACTCCATAAGCACCTAAGTCATTAAAGCATCTGAATCAAAGTACTTTCAATGAATTTTCAAAAAATTTTTAGATCATATTTCTCATAAGGGACATCAGAAAGTTCGCACATTAAAATTCACAGCTTAATATTAAATTATAAAATAACGACATTAAACTAAAAACACTCGAATATCTAGAACATATGCTGATAAATGAAAAATTTGGTCAGGAAATTAATTGTGATCAACTGCAATAGTTAGACATTGCTGCACCCAAAACATATTTCAAAATTTTTTGTCGATTTGACATTTTATGTACGCATATAACTCAACAACTAAACTGATAAACCGACTTTTACAAAATTTTACTTTTAAGCATGTGAAATAATGGTTCAACATATAGGACATGTATTATAACGCTGCTGTCTTCAGAAGCAGAACGGTAAAAAAAAAAGTATGGCTTAATAGTTTATAAAAAAATAATTTATTTATTGTTCACTGCTTCTTTCGTTTATAAATCCAACATGCCTGTGATTTAGACTTGCAAAAGCCTATAATACTGTACCTCCAGTGTAAAAAAAGACAGAATTTCGTTTTTAAATATTTTTTTTATGTAACTGTCAAAGGATGATGTATTTAATTAGACATCAAGTGTTTTCATTTTGGCATAGACAAACGTAAATATTAAAAAAGAGGCCACTGTTGTTGCCTCTGAGTACATGACACAATCTTGTTAGAAAAAAATATTTATAAAAAAATTTACAAAGTAGTTTATTTTATGTCATGTTTCAAAATTTTCTTAAAACTCCAGTTATAGTCACTTCATTTATAAATAATAATATTTTACTTAATATTTGTTCTCAAGCATACACAACGAAAACAAAACGAGAATAGGTTACATAACCTAATCGTGCTAGCCTTGTTATCGTGGCGTCGTTCGCATTATATTATATTAAATTTCTCAGCACTACACCAAATGCAATGTAATACCCAATCACCTAGTTTCACTCAGGTAGTGCTGGAAACATTTTGATTTGAAGAAATTTTCATAGTTTACCAACTAAGCGAACCGTGCAAACTTATTAAATGAGCAATGTTGCCGTTTTTATTTATCACAAATAAAATATAGTTCACATTGGCAAAATTATCTAACCCCAGATAGTTACCAAAGATAAAAGGAGAAAAAGATCATTATAATACCTTTGAGATATTTCTGGCGGTAAATCAATCTCTCCTCGACACAGAGCTTCATAGGTCTTTCTTTCTTTTTCATTCCAATGGCCACTGTCTTTCTTAGGCGGCGTAGTTTCTTCCAGTTCATCAATACCGGTTTCCTGCCCGACAATAGGCAAGGGAGATATCTAAATATTAAATTCAGTTAAAATTCTACTTCTATTCTAAATCGAGTGGTTTTGTATTTACTTCATTCATTAAAACAAACATTTGTCAAAATCAAATATGATAACTTACAGACTTTGCAAGACTCGTTGTTTTTAAGGACATCGATAAAAAAACCTGGAACTGTCCTTATCTAAATTATTGCATTATTTTAATTAATTTGAAAAATATATTATATACGATTTTTTTTTTAATTGAGCCAATAAAGGGTACAGGTGATAGAATACCGAGTAAAAAATCGAAAATATGCTTTAAATAAAATCGACATGATTTAGAAAACAATTTCTTTAAAAATTATTTCATACGGCGCAAGCGTCACTCCGCCACGGCAGCGTGACGTCAACTGCGTCAAAAACGGGTGGACGCGATCAATTTGAGTTTAATCAAGAACCGAGCCACTGAACGATTAGACGCATTTAGAGGATATTTCCGTTTTGAATTGTTTGGCTAGCTGTGAGACCAAATGACATGCAATGACAATATTTTCAGGAAAATAATAAAAATTCTATATAAAACCGGCCAAGTGCGAGTCGGACTCGCGCACCGAGGGTTCCGTACGAACCTGTAGGTATATAAGTAAAAGTAAGTTTGACTTTGTTACAGCTTAAAGGTATTTTAGACGAGTATTTGATATGAATTTCAATTTAATACCTCTACGCGTTCATGAGGAAAGGGGTAGTAAGTTTAAAATCATTAAAAATAATTTTATTATATGATGTAACTAAAAATTTATGCTTTTCCCAATTTTTCCTTCATCTGTGCCATAAATACCAAATTTCAAGATTCTGAGTTTACGAGAAGTACCTTGTAGGTTTTGATTCCCTTGCGAGTATAGAAAATTTGCAGCATAAACGCCTGTAAGTATCCTTTGATTGCGTTGGCTTAGAAGTTTAATTTTTTACAGCTCCAAGGGACAGTATACCTGAGTATTTGATATGAATTTCAGTTTGATACCTCCACGCGTTCCTGAGAAAAACTTATGAGGTTCGTAACCCTAAAAACGGACATTAGTACCTACATCGAATGTTTTCTTTCTCTAAAATTATAAAAAATCGTGAATAAACGATCTGACAAGTTACATTTGTACACGAGTCAGAAGTGTCGCCTGGTAACAATACAAAATGACTTAATGTATTATTTGAAATTCGAGTAAGACGCAAATTTCCTTCGCATGCGTCATTTGAACATTGGAAGTATTGGTAGCACTTTTAAAGTGACTGGTATAAGTATTTAAACCTAATGCAACGTTCTACATTACATTGTAATTGTCTTACATTTGCTCTGAATATGAATACATGAAATATCTGTGAAAACTGCCAAGTTCATTTACGATTTTCTTAATATATTTGCAAATCAAAATAATCCTGAAGCAATAAACAACACTAAATCATAAGTTAAGGCCAAAATAATAAACTATACATCTAATTTCTAACGCAAAAGACTGACACCAAATAAAAAGTTTAGCAATGATTTTTTTTTGGTTCGAAGGAAATAAATGAATTTATTATCGTTAAACGAAATTCTTAATTAGTTAATCCACTATAAGTACCCCCCGCCGACGTTTACGCATTTTCTCGTCACGTTCTACGATCGCTTTCTTGTAGTGAGGCACGTTGCCTAGAGCGCGGGTGTGCGTCGGAGCTTTGGCCAACAGCCGCTGGGTCCACAATAAAGCTGCGTCTAAGTCACCTGAAAGATACGATACAAAAAGTTCATTTGTTTTTCTTTCTGTTAAAATGAGTGAATCGAATGAAAAAATTCGATACACTTAAAAATTTTATTATAAAAAAGTAAAAAATGCAACGCAAGCTGCGAAATTTTTTCGTGACGTTTATGGCTCTAATGCGGTGTCAGTAAGAGTAGCAGTAAGTTGTTTTAAACGTTTTCAATTCGAGAATTTTAATGTTAAAGATGCACTTCGGTGTGGTCGCCTTGTCACGGCTAAAATGGACGTCATTTTTTAAAAAGTGGAGCAAGATCGGCATATCAGTAGTTACGACATAGCTAAAGGTCTGGGAATCGACCACAAAACCGTGTACTCATTTGCGATTCTTTACTAATGAAACCGAACCGTTTTTTGAAGAGATTGATAACTGGTGATGAAAAGTGTGTCAAGTACGATAAGAACGTGCGAAAAAGGTCGTGGTCAAAGGTCGGTCAGACTTCACAGACTGTGGCAAAACTCGTGCTAACTCGCAATAAGGTGATGCTGTGTATATGGTAGGATTGGAAGGGTATTGCTCATTATGAGCTTTTACCGCCGGGCAGAACCATCGATTTAGATCTCTACTGCGAACAACTGATGAGATTAAAGCAAGAAATTGAGAGAAAACGGCCGGAATTAATCAATAGAAAGGGTGTGGTCTTTCATCACGATAACGCTAGACCTCACACATCTTTAGTCACTCAGAAAAAATTAAGAGAGTTTGGCTTGGAGGTGTTAATGCATCCGCCATATAACTCTGACCTTGCACCTTCAGATTTCCACCTGTTTCGGTCTCTTCAGAATTCTTTAAACAGTATCAGGTTAAAATCAATAGAGGACTACTTGTCGCATTTTATTTTATAATAAGTCCCAAAATTTCTACAGCAACGGGATCATGGCACTACCTACAAAATGCCAAACAGTCATCGAACAAAATGGCACACATGTATTGTAATTAAATGTAAATAAACTTTGAAAAAAAATATGTCTTGAGTTTTCATATAAAATGCGAAGAAACTTTTTCCCCGATCCAATATTTACAATTGCATCTCAATCACTAGCTGTAATTTGATATGACCACATAATAAATACATGTTTTGTTACTGGCTTAGATTTTAATTTGACATGACACAGTAATCTGTCATTGCAATAATGTTTGTAGAGATCTATTTGTAGCACCGACATCTGATTTGTAGAGAACTCTCATATTGTTCAATGGTCTGTTAAGTTTGGAATTCTTAACAGCAACAACCTTAGAAATATATCGGTTGTAAAATATTGTTAGGTTTGATCGCGTAAGTTGGGTACAAACTGACTGACACAATTCAAACACTGATGTTAGAAAGCATCAAACACAATTTTTTGTTTTGATGGCATCACAATTCGGGATAATTTCTAAGTGAGATAAAAAATAACTCAAATAGTTTATGTATATAATACACGTTCTGTACAAGCCACAGAGGTTATCTAATGGCATACAGACACATAATATTTATTTCTATTTTTTTCTGTTATCTATCTGTGGTCACAGGAAATGTTAGATAAATGTACAGTAGAACTATCTGGATTTGGCGCATCGTAAAATTTAGTTAAAGCCGAGAATGCTCAGTTTTTACCACTAAGATTGATATAAATAAATGCTAAACCTGATATATACTAGTATCATCGTTTTAAAGTTTAAATACGATTAGCATCTGTCGTTATGGATCGCGTCATCGGAAACAATGTTCACAACACATACGGCTGTTCGGTATCAAACGACGCGCTGCCATTAATTTTTCTATTTCATGCTCAATACAAAATATGCGAATTATTATTTACAATTTAATGTGTGATAACTTGTATATATATATATATGTGTACATAGTTCATGAATACAATAGGGTTGTTTCAAAGCGGTAACAGTTCCACTATCCGATGTTTTGACTTTAACTTTAAAAACATTCTTAACAATTATGCAACTACTAACCTAAAAGATAATGTATGAATCCTATGTGTTCCAGGATATCGACCTCGGTGATGTTATGAGTATCTTTCTCAACTTCGTACTTCCTCAGCGCTTCCATCATCCATGGCAGAGAATTTCCATAGTCTTGCATGGAATATAAAGCACGGCCTAGTTCATAGCAATCGCTAGTTGTTAATGGTGTGCTGAAGCAAAACATAAAAAAAATGCACTTACATTAAAACATTACTAAAAAGTATGTACTTACGTATTAATGTATAGGTAACCTCTATTACTAATAAGTCTTCAAACTAACAACTATAATTCCAAAAGCCTAGATTATGAATTATGATAGATGTGGAGATGTTGGGTATCACAATCTTAGATAGAATGTCCAGCATAGAAATAAGGTGACATGTCAGAATAATGGACATTGACATTGTAATACAACCAGCCACATGGAGATGGGCAGGTCCTTTATGCCGAATAGATGTTAGACTGTGAAGTCAACAACTGCTCTGGTGACAACCTGGATGAAGAAATTATAGGATACTAATAGGACCAATTACACATGGGATGAAGCAGCAGATCACTTACGGCTGACTGAAGTACTACCTAGCAATATCACAGGAACAAAAACCAGCCAAGTGCGAATCGCACTCGCACAAGAAGGATTCCGTACCACCATACAATATAAATATAAAACGAGCGCAACATTAATCGAACTTAACCATTGATCGTTGTTATTATTATGTAATTTAAGAAATATTGTAAAAATATATTTCATTTTTAATGCGTTAGTTATTTAGAAGGCGCTCGATCCTCTCTGGCTAATCCGAAAAGTAATAACTTGAGTGCACTGATAGCTAGAGACAATTTTTATTACTTATTGTATTACAGTGAACCTTTGACTTTTAGTATCGATTGTGAAGAGAACAAGCTCTGCAAAGGAATGCTAATAACACGCCATCTGTCATTTTTTATGGAATTTATACAAAATTTTTACTTATGAAAGTACATTTTATAAGTTACTCTATTACTCGTTAAATAATACAGTCTAGTTAGCTGTGATAGTTTTTCTTTTAACTACGTTATATATACTCCTGTCATAAATTTTTTCACATGTCCATAAACAGCGGTTTAGCTGATAGGCTGGTAACGTAAAAGCCACTCATTGTATTGTATTAAAAATCTTATTACTGTACAAAATGAAGATTTATTCTGAGTGACATATAGTGTATATTTCATTGAAATCGACCCACAGAATGAAAAGATATTCAATTTTTAAGTTCAGTTAAAAACCTATGGCACCACCCTGCAGCACCGCGTCACGCGTCCCCGACCCGATGTTGCGGAGCGGTATGTTGCAGAGGAAGCGTGCCTAAATATAAGTGAGCGGGCCGCTACATAAGCCGCCGAATTGACAAACACCAAAACAACCGTGTAAATTGTTTAATCATTCTAACAAAGGTATGTCCGTTGAACACATGTTTAAGATACAGTTACGTTGCGTTTTATAACCGACTTAGATTTAATTCTGCGCAGACGAAGTCGTGGGCACAGCTAGTGTTTAAAAAAAGTGAACACACTACATAATAAACGAACGACAGAGAGGTGTTGGTCCTTGAATAAATTACCTTCTGATCGTCTATTTAATCCTGTGATAGTTCTACTTAGACCATCCAGAGACAAGCTTTAATAACATATAGTTTTACCCCGAATCGAACAATAAACTTCGTGGAGAAAGTTTAGTTCAAATATTTTATATCTGTTTGTATTTTACGTCCTTCCGTCCGCTTTAGCTGTGTTGTATTTGACCCATATTTGCATTAATGTAGTTTATAAACACGCCCAAATTATATTTTTTTAGAATTGGCAATGTTTGTACATTAAGTTAGAAAAATGTAAGTCATTAGGTCATGTGTTATCTATTCATAATACGCTGCTGCTAACCGCGACTTCGTTACGTAATAAGAGAGTTGAAAACACTTTTATACAATACTACTTATTATATTTGCCTATTCCGCTCATAATTACCGCTTCTGTTTTAGCTCTCTTTTCTGTGTCTTATTCCGATCGTGTTCCGATCCGACCTCATCCCCGGCTTTAATTTCGATTCCTATACTAATTTTTGTCCTGGGGTTTGGAATGATTTCAATTTGTTTTTTGGAAACTATTTGGTAAAACAAAAAGGAACTGTATTTCATGTGTTCATATTTTATACTTTAAACGTTGTATCTTTCCATAATAGAAATTCCCTTTTGTAAGCGAAATATTTAAATCACATAGTCAAAATCATAAACAGGATTTAACTCCGTGACTCTGGTTAATAGGGGAACAGACCTTACTACGAGTACAAGCGGGATGAGTATAACTGTATTATTTAAAGAATTTATACAACTTTTTAATATTGGGCTAATAAATGAAATCAAATCAAAGGTGTTTGTTTGGGTTATCTATATAAGAGGCGCGCGAGGTTTGATCTAACCTTATAACACTATAATCTACCTGTATGGCACGCCATTTATGATCCCCTCAGCGAGATCTCGCACGTCCAACTGATACGTGTCTTGTAATCGTGTGAGCGCTTGAGCCGCGCCGCTTAAATCCTCATTGGTAGGATACTTAGAACCGGTCTGGGTCATCGTCATGTTCTTTATGTATTCTGTAATTATTATACACATTTTACAGGCACCCTAGAATATTTATATATGGCTAGGGACTTATTTGAGCGCGTCTATTTCAACAAAATTGTATCAGTGTATCAAACGTTATTTCACACTTTAAAGTAAAACAACAAACTGAATACTACACTTTTAGAATGTTGAAAAAAAATTAAAAACAATTATTACTGGAGATATAACAAATTAAAGTTTGTTATTACGACCCGCTCGGCACGTCACTCGGTGCGCGCTACGTAGGAATGATCCACGTTAGTCCATAGTAATGCAACCGAATGACGTCATTGCACGATTTACTTTAAAAATTGTATCTTCAGCATTTTTGTAGATGTCAATAAAATTATTTTGTTATATTTCTCATAAAGAAACACCTTCCTTCGGTTTGATGTTAAAATGGTCGTTTGTTAAAAATCGTTGTCCCTTTAAGGTGGTAGACTTCCCATACAAAAAGAGGATCCAGCCCGTGTCTGTTCCTCGCTTAATTCCTTAACTGATTTCTACAGAAAAAAAATGTAATACGAGAAACCCTGTCATAGGGCGGTGTGTTCTTGTTTTTTCGACATCTCGTTTAGTTATTTTATAATAAATTCTAGAAAAACATGATCTTCATTGAATTTTTCAATAATGGTTCGTAAATTCTGTATTAAAACACGTGCGCTTTTCTAAAAAAGAATAACACACCGCCCCAGGGACGGCCTTTCTTAATAACGCTACAAATTTTGGTTTTAGAACATACTAATTTCAGATGTCCGACTTGAAAATAATTGAATTGGTATTTATTTACTCCAATTTTTATATTTCATGTTTGTAAACAAAACATTCGAAAAATGAAATGTTTTTGCTGTTTATTTTATTTTTGTAGTGTTCATTAATGTCACGATGGTATTACTAAATACTAAAATAATTACAAAATCTATATTAATTTTTATTAATTCGGGTAAAATCAAAGACAAAATTATTTTTAAAAAAATAATAAAAAATATTTAAAATTACCAGTGAATAAAAATTCACGCTTCAGGAAGATTTGTTCATCACTTTCCAATAACTTTTTTTTGACATAGATATTTCTAAGGATATCATTTTTGAAAAACAAAAAAATAGGTATTTCATATTTTTAGATAAGAATATCTTTCTCGAAAGATTTATCGACACAGGATGGTTACAAAACCAAACGTAAATACTACGCACGAAAAATCGACGACCGCGGGTGTAACGGCACATGAGGTAACGGGAAGGATATCTGTAGGAAGGATAATCCCGGTCGGTGGCCGCCAAGCCGCCATCCACCGCCAACCGAAGCGATTATCCGTCGCCCGCACATGTCCATGACGCGGCGGCGCGTCGCTAAAGGAAGGTGATTGAAACAATCCTGATTATGCTAATGTTTCCATAATCTATTTTATTAATCCATTTCCCGAATTCTAAAGAATACAAATAAGTATTTTGTAATTTGTATAGACAATAAAGAATAATAGATATTATTTCAAACTAAACACCGATACTAAACCTATTTCTAACATTTGTTGCACACAGAATGTTTGAATAATTATTAAATAAATATCATAGACAATTTACATTACCTGTGCCTATTTTTATGTCACTTTCTATACTATCTAGATCCGTAGTCAGTCTTTTAATCAAAGTAAATGCATGTATTGGGTTCCCCAGGTAATTGGGTATATCATCCATTGCCATATCATGTTCCTTTTTGTATAGAGCCAAATGCCTGAAAATAGTAATACAAATATTAATTTTCTAATATTGTATTTAGGTCTAGGAAAATGTATTGGTAAGTAGATTTATATTAGCTAGTGGTCGCCCAGCGGTTGAAGTTGAACCGTACTCACTTTTTGAAACCACCAATAATTAATAGGCGAGAGTAAGTCAATTCAAACTGCATCAAACGACAGACTATTAAACTCGTACGATTGACAGTATTTGTAACACATATTAGGTATATATATATATATATATATATATATTTTAGTTTTCTGCACTCCTGCTCCACATAAACTGTAACTATGCCGAATATCACACTCCTCCGTGCGCGTAGTATGCTTAAAAAGAGGTCTAAAGTTTTTCCTTCACACGTATTTATTAATGGTACTAATTCGTTAAGAACTTCTTAATTAAAACTGTTTAATTATCATATAACATAGTAACTAAATAAGTACCAAATATATTATACAACGCCAGCAACTTGCTCGCGTGGACTACACAGTTGTACCGGCACAACTAAATGGAGGCGACGACGCTCCAAAATATTGTGACACTTTCTAGAAAATTCTGCAACTTAACTACCTAAGAAATCTCTATAGATACCTAATTTCATCAAAATCCATTTAAGTATTTTAGCATGTAGAATAGCTATTCCACATATCGACCCCAAAATCGGTCAGCCGTTTTCGAGATTAACCGGAACAGACAGGCAGACTAACAGACACTACGATTTTTAATATGTACATTAAAAAATTGCTTTTCACTCCTGACAACGCCCTCTTTGTTTACAAAATTTCAGTACAATCGGATCAGTCGATTCGACGATTACCCCGAACAAACAGACGGACTCTCACAGACAAAAACCAACTTATGTCACTCCTGATAACCTCCTTTTTATGTCTGCGAAGATTCACTGAAATAGTTTAGTCGTTTTGGAGATCGGCCGGAACAAAAAGACACACAGACAACCATACTGACAAAAAGTTACGTACATCACTCCTGACAACCTATTTTTAATGTCTTTTAATGTTTCATTAAAATCTATATATGTTTAGCTCGAACGTACACATAGACAGACAGACAAACAAAAAGTAGCGTATGTCACTCCTTACACCCTTCTTTTCACGTCTGCGAATTTTCATTAAAATCAGTTTAATTGTTTTAGAGTTTACCTTGCACAGACAGAGAGACAGACAGACAAACAAAAAGTATTATGTCACTCCTGATACTCTTTTTATCATATCTGTGAAGTTTCATTGAAATCGGTTCAGCGATTTCGGAGATTAGCTCAAATAGACAGACAGACTGACAGACAAACAACAAAGTAGCCTATGTCACCCCCGATAATGCTCTCTACATGTCTGCAAAGTTTCATTGAAATCGGTTCAGCCGTTTCGGAATTAGCTCGAACAGACAGACAAACAGTCAGACAGACAAACAGTCAGACAGACAAAAAGCAGCCTGTCACCCCCGATAATGTCCTCTGCAAATCGGTTCAGCCAGTTCTGAGTTAGCCGGAACAGACAGACAGATACTACAATTTTATTAATATAGAGATAGAGATTAATTATTTACTATTAAATTAATGCCATCACTGTACTTCCTGCTGGCGGCACATGGTCTTCGTGTAACACCAGCACTTCCCTTTTCTGTACCTATTCTTAGCATTATATTAATCTATACATATAAATAAAACTAAAGTTTGTGATTTCGAAATACTTTTTCTTAAGTTCATATATTCATTTGCACGTATTCAAAGCTTAAACACGCGTTTTAAAATTTTTTGCCGGTTTATCTGTCTGTTTGTAATCTCTGAAACGGCTGAACTAATTTAGGCGGGACTTAAGAAATAGGTAGAGGACTTTTTCGAGCATATTATAAGCTACTTTTTATTCCTGAAATATTTAAGATTCCTGGGTAAATTTGAAAAACCACGCGACCTAAGTCACAGGTGTTCTTATGCTCATATGGTTATTTGCACCTTATCAAAACTCAAACACGCGTCTTCAATTTTTCTCTGTATATTTGTCCGGGCTAATGTCTAAAACGGCTGAAACGATTTTGATGAGACTTTCTATAGCAAATAGAGGATTTTTTGGAAAGTAATCTAAGCTACTTTTGATTCCAGAAATATTCATATATTCTATACATATAAATAAAATAGAAGTGTCTGTCTGTGATTTCAAAATAAAGAGCTTACTTATCGTGGGATTCTCACTTTTGCTATGACAAGCACAGAGTAGAGAAGAAAATGATAAGTATAAGAAAGGGCGAAAGGAAATGGATTTTGAATGAAGGAAAATTACATTAAGAATTCTTTATTGTTTCAATTACGAGTTATGAAGTATTCTAACTTCATTTTATAGTAAATCTAACAATATTCTGGTAACTCATATGGAATACTTTGTTAAATTAAATAAATTTCTCGTTAAATATACAAAATTCATGTTTACGCTACAGTAATATTATAGTATGCATGGCTATCTGTTTGATGGTCACAAATAAAACTAAAAATTCTAGTCCCAGTTACTATATTTTTTTTCCGTGTAATCTATTTATAGGTTTATTCAATAATTTATTGTTCGATTATTCCATCATATCTTTTCCCCGAATAACCTACAACCCATATACCTATAATAACACTACCGTTCCAACGAAATACCTATATTTAATTCCTTACAACATTTTTAGGGTTCCGTAGCCAAATGTCTAAAAAGGAACCCTTATAGTTTCGCCATGTCCGTCCGTCCATCTGTGTGTCTGTCTGTTTGTGGTTTTTTTTATCTCAAACGTCTCAACAAAATGTATGTTTTTCGATAGTGATGGATTAGCAGAGTTAACTCATTAAAAAACTCACTTTTTTAAAACACGCAGTCTTCTCTCCTCCTTTTCTATATATCCATCTAAATCATCTATGATTCTCTTGTGGGTCTCCAGAAGAGGTTCCATGTCCGCCAAAGCTGTGAATACTTCGGCGCCGACGTGACATCGTGGCTCCAATAAAATTAATGCAAAAAATAATAGACTAGAATACTTCGCACACCACATATCGCTTCAACTGTAACAAGTCACAAAATGTGTCACAATAAATAGATTGGCGTACTTTCCTAAGTAGCAGTCAACGAACCTATATAGGCAACTATTAAACAATGTGGCTGTCGTTTATTAAAGACAAATCAGTTTTAATTTAGCCAGACGCTGAATAGTTATGTGCGCCACTTCTAGAGAGAGTACCTATGTATCTAAATAAAATTTAAAATAATTCTCGATACAAGTATTTCGTTTATTTTTTATAAGATAAGCGTAACTGGGTCGTATGTCAAAAAATATAGGATAAAATATTTGGTGCAGTCAAAAATGTATTGGTAACGCCCGCCGCGCGTGACCGACACGGATGCCCGACCACTATCCGAGTACTGTTTGAGACTCGTTTTATCGAGTAATACTGCGGGGGCGATCCGTCTGTTCGTTCAATCATCGCACGCGGCAAAATAATGACAGCATAGAATCAAATATAAACTATCCCCACTCTCCACAATTATATCCGTGCTCTCGACTTCATCACTCCGAAAACGTTTGTCTTATTTTCGCCAAATGGCATACATTTTGTATATCTACACGAATCATATATATAATACATACCGTCGAATATTTTACAGAAAAATAATATTTGCTGCCGTACCGTTGTCGGCGTTCG
Organism: Luffia ferchaultella; assembly: GCA_949709985.1. Classification (NCBI taxonomy): domain Eukaryota; kingdom Metazoa; phylum Arthropoda; class Insecta; order Lepidoptera; family Psychidae; genus Luffia; species Luffia ferchaultella. Next base: position 12,466,131 of record OX453245.1, on the reverse strand, counting down.
CGTTGCCGTTCCATCACTTCAGGATGCTTGCCCACAACATGTATGTATGAAAATCGGTCAAGTGCGAGTCGGCCTCGCACACGGAGGAATACGTACCACCGTAGAATATTAAAAAGACAGTTTCTTCTATGGAGACACCCATTAATTTTTAAGTTTTTATTATTTGTTGTTATAGCGGCCACAGTAGTACTTAGGTACATACTCCATGTAAATGTAGAGTGTAAGCAATGACCTCACAATAAAATTATCAATTACCAAAAACGTCGAAAAAAATACGTTTTTTGTATGGGAACCCCCTTTAACTTTTATTTTATTTTTATTGTTTGCCGTTATATAGCGGCCATGGTAATATACACTCTGTGAAAATTTCAAATGTCTAGCTAATACGGTTCAGACAATATAGCTTTGTGACAGACGGACGGACGCACGAATAGCGGAGGCTTAGTAACAGGGTTCTCGTTGAGGCCCTTGGCATATCAACGGCAACCTAAAAATTGAGAAAGACTGAGTCGCGCCGTGTCGTGTGCGGATTTGGCTTAAATCGGGAATAATTACACTACAATCCAAAGTGTCCCATACAAATATTGTATGGGGTCGTTAACAAAATACACAAAATTCAGCCATGTCGCGCGCCCTCTCCCCAGCTAATATTACGCCACATTAGGTCGTACCCACCCACTCTCTAGAAAAGGAAAAGTTATAGATATGCCATATTAACATATTAAGTACCTACTTAATATTACTTAATACGTTATATAAGTATAGTATAGCTAGTATTTATAGTATACATATATAATAAAAAAATTTGGCCCATGTAGATTAAATATTAAGATTTCTTTATGGCTCATAATGGTAATTATTGCTTTTTAATTATGACATATTAAAAAATCTCATTTATTAAATCAACACCAGGGAACAGATATTACAAGCTTTTATGCAAATTGCTTTTTATATATGTATTAGGGACTAAAGTATGAAATTGCCGTATTCTATTTTTTTAACTTCCCGCTATCCAAGGGAAGTTATTGGTTTAAGTCCGATTTTCTAAAATCGAGTTTTCATCAGATCTCTACGTTTTGAGGTCCTGGGAAGCCATTCTGACTATTTCCGGCTAGACGTCCATATCTGTGTGTGTATGTGTATGTAACTTTTTTTTGTCGTACGATATCTTGAGAACGGATCAACCGATTAAGAGCCACGATACAGCATTCGAAAGGGTTTATCGAGACTTAGATCTGATTAGACTTTGAAGTGAATCGGTCGAGTTGTTTCAAAAATATTTAAAAAATGGAAATCATAAAATAATTTTTTTAACGTTTTTTTTAGATAACTTTGAGATTTTCCAACCGATCTACTTGAAATTTTCTGTACATTTTTTATGCATATGCCGTTAAAAAGTGAAAATCGAACGGCGCGTTCAAAAAAATATAGCAGTTTATAAATTTCCGAAAAAGTGGTTTTTTAAAATAAATTTGAGATTTTACGACCAATCGATTTTAATATGTCCCAATATGTCCCTGGTTTTTGAGCTCGAAGAACTCTAAATTTATAGGAATTCTATTTTTGAACTTGGAGTGCTCAGAAAATAAATATTGTGAACTCGAAGAGCTCAAAAAACCATGAACATCGATATTTGTAGCTTGAGTAATAGCTTTTAAACTCGATAGCTTTCTAATAAAGATATTTTCGAGCGTTTTGATCTCGAAAATAGCGGGAAGTTTCAGGGATGGCCTGCAGAGTCAACCGATTTTTTTGTTTGCCAAGCGCTATACATTCGAACCTTTTCAAGAGTTCCCACTCAATATGAGAGTATTATAAAACACGTTATCCCAGGTTTTATTTATAGCGAAGATAAAGAAATTGGGCCAATACGTCGAAGTTTTTTGTCCAATGTGCGGCCGCGACTTTACAGTGTAAACAATTATATTTCTAGGGTTCGTCCATATCTACGATTCCCATTTCATTTATTTGCCACGTTTTTAGACGTGGCAGAATGTAACAACATAATATAACAAGCATACAACTATACTTAGATATATGAATTTGGAACAACAGAAAAACGGACGTCGCGTCGTCGGGTCAACGAACACAACTGGCCGCTTCCACAAACAAGGCGCGGGCCCAGCCGACGACCTTATCACGCGCTCGCTGAACCGGCAATAAAATAACCTAACCTGACGCTCGATTAGAAAACCAAATCTAAAACATGCCTAGTGCAATTGCCATTTCTCTCGCGTTACAATCACGCACCTTGGTAAACAATTGTTTTCTACGAATTATGCATTTATTTAGGTATCCTCCCTTCGAGGCCTATCGACCAGTAACAGAATTCTTCATAGTAACTGAAATTGTAGTTACTATATGAAGAATTTTGTTACTGGCAGATAATGTAAGCCTTAACACCTAAATAAATGCAAAAAAAAAACACGAAGAAATAGCAAAATATGATTTCACTGTGCTAAGCAAAGCTACTTAAGCTAAAGCTGCATTGGCACGATCAAAGTGCTCAAAGTATGCTTTGCAAAGTAATTTTGATGCCCACTTTAACGCTGCTTTGATTGCGTAAACCAGCGATCAAAACGCACGTTGACATCGCCGTCCAATCATGGTCCAATCAATGTTGGCTTAGACCGCGTTTCACTTTTCAAGCCAACTATGTCATAAAATAAAACAAAATAGTGTCAAGTGTAAAACAATGGCATCTCGCAATAAAAGAAAGTGGAGTGAGTGGAGTACTCTGTCTCATCAGACATATTTTTAGATGGGTATTGTTACTCTGGCAGGATGGCGAAAATGACCAAACTGATCCAAGTAAATCAAGTACATGTCAACCGATATCAAGGTTAATTTTGATCAAATCTATTTTTAAACGACTTAAAAAAAAGAGGAGGTTTCTCAATTCGATCGTATATTATGTATATATATTTTAATGTGTGTTCAGGGATAACTTCGTCGTTTATGAACCGAATCGGAAGATTATTTTTTTTGTTGGAAAGGAGATATTCCAAGAGTGGTACCATGATAAGGAAACCAGGATCTGACAATGGCATCCTAGAAAAAACAAGGGAAACCTTCGAAAATAGTATTTTACAGTATCGTTTTCTAAGTATTTTTTAAGTATTTTATAAAGTACTAAGTACTATTTAATGAAGGTCGGGAGTCGATCTGATTATGGAGCTGAAAAACAGTCGAAGAAACTCCTAAATGATTTACAGCAATTGCGTGGTATTTGGGCTTAAGTAATTTCTGTTGATGAGAACTTTGAACCCATATGGGTTATAAGTGCCATTACAGGTCTGATGATGGAAACCATACACAGTCGAGGGAACTCCTCAACGATTTACAGCAATTACCTGGTGTTTGGACTGAAATAATTTCTATTGATGAGAACTTTGCACCCATATGGGTTATAAGTGCCATTATAGGTCTGATGATGGAAGCCATACACAGTCGAGAGAACACCTTAACGATGTACAGCAACTACCTGGTGTTTAGGGAATCAAATCCCGCAAACGCGGGATCCTGCACATTATTTGCGGGATCGGTCATGCGGAATTACTCATGCTGGATCCCGCATGTTCGCGGGACTGAAAAAAAAAATTTAATAAAAATTGGCTCGTTCTACTACTTTATTTTTAAAATCTAACGCAAACTCATTAACAAGTTTTTTAACAACGTTTCCAAACTCACAGCTTATCTATATTGTGTATAGAAAATATTCAGTTTTTACACTCTCCCCTCTCCATCTTCAATAGTCTCCCTAGTCCTGGTCCCTAGTCTTTGTGTACCATACAGTACACAAAGTTACATATGACCCTATCAAGAAAGATAACATGAGAAACAGTGATAAATAATCTCGTCATTTTACTCACTGCTCAATATCATGAGAGTTGCAATTTTAGGTCACTACTAGAGTAATATATTCAAAAAATCCCTCCTACTCTGATTTTAGGGATTATTTGCAGACATACATACTAACTTCTGTCCCAGCATGGGTCAGTCATAAAAAAAAATTGATCCTGCACATCATAAGGTCAGATAGGGTAAATATTTCTATTAAAAATTGTTTTTGAGTCCTATAAAAAAGTGATCAGTTGTCAGCCTCTATCTCAATGGGGTCGATGGTACAAAAACATTACCATGACCAAAATATCTCTATATGCTGATCCCATACATTTGATGAAGTACTACCTACCTAATAGAAATTAGGGGTTTTAATAGAGAACTTGTAATTTACGAAGGAAAATCTCAAGTTTTGGCTCTGTTTGCAACCGTCCGACCTTACTCGTTTTACAATCCAAATATAAATCAAAATAAAATTTTATAGTTCAAACAGTATTACATAGGTATGTATTTAAAACCATATTACCCGTGTATAGTGTAAACTAAATTAAGTATTGATTTAAAGTTGGTGGGTATAACATCTATTGAAAGTCGTAAATGCTCTTACCTTTTAGTTCATTGTGCAGAAAACAATGAAACGAATCGTGAGGAATTCGTAAGACATATAGTTTATTTCATAAAATTGATAAATTAAGTATTGATTTAAAGTTGGTGAGTATAACATCTATTGAAAATTGTAAATGCTCTTACCTTTTAGTTCATTGTGCAAAAAACAATGAAACGAATCGTGAGGAATTCGTAAGAAATACAGTTTATTTCATAAAATTGATAATAAACACAGAAAATAAAATTAACTTCAGGTTATCAAGTTTACAAATACTCGAAGTTCAAAAAAAAAATCCTCCTCTAGTCACAAACTCAATACCTCGCACAGACTATATAGATACCTCGTGTCCCTAGTCTCTATCTACCACTCTACCAGTCTCTACACACACTGCTCTACCTACACCAGCACCACAGAACAATATGTGAACCTATGATGTGAACAGTATGCTCAATTGCTTACAGAAAAATTATATGCTACTGTGATATGAATGCTCTCCACACAAAATAGCTCTACACCTGTCTGTGGTTCACTGCGATGATGGTACAAAGGGTTCTCTAAAGTCGGCGGTCAAAAAATGTTTGTATTTGGTTTTTTTTTTACTTATTCGTTTGTTCGTCGTTTGTTCTTGATTGTTCGATCAAATTCATTGTTTGTTCGTTCTTCAATTTTTTATAAACAACATTTAAAAATTCTTTCCTAAGTTGGCACTTAACATATTTTTTTTTTCTAATTCGTTTATTCATCGTATGTTCTTGATTGTTGGATCAAATTCATTGTTTGTTCGTTTTTCAATTTTTCATAAACAATATTTAAAAATTTTATTTTAGGTAATTGACGTTCCATTTTTAATTTTTTTTTTCTAATTCGTTTGTTCTTGATTTTTTAAATTTTTTATACAATAGATACTTTAAAATTTTAGACAAAATTTAAAAATTTCAAAATTTTCGCAATTAATTGTGAACCATAAAAACGATAACCAAAGTGGCTGAATTTGATATAGAATTAAGAACTAGTTGCACATTAATGAATAACATAAAAACTGACCCAATATTTGGTTGCATTATTCGGTAATCGTCGTTCAAGGATGCTCAGTTGTAACCAAAAAAATAATAATACGAAAAGCTAAGTGGCCGAATTAGATACAGAATTAAGTACTAGTTGCATGTTAACGGATGACATACAAACTGGTCAAATGTTCGGTTGTATTATCCAGTTATCGTCGTTGAAGGTTGTACAAAGTATCTTTAAACGAAGATTATTGAATAATGTAACCGAATATTTGGTCAGCTTTTAAGTTTTTCATTTCGGGAATCGAGGGTCGGGAATGTTAGAGAATTATATAGAAAACGATGTTCCACGACCTTGAGAAAAATCACACAGCTAGCCAATGAATGTTACTTGTCCTTGAAACATTCGAATTTAAGATAATGCTTATGGATAACTGTAAAAAAAAATCAGAAAATCACTAAAAACGTTTAAATCGCACTCCAGTATTGTAATAACTGAGTCGTAAGTATCAAAAATTATTAAATAAATTTTATGAATTAATAAAGTTAAAACTACAAGGAAGTCCTTGGAATTTTCATTTCTTAATAAATATATTGGTATTTTGTGTAAAAATATCACAAAACTGCCCAATTATTACGCTCCAAATCTTATCATACAAATTAGTATGAGCGGTGCAAATACAAAATAGTACGAGAAAGCGGTCGCTTCGGCGCAATCATCCACGCGCCTTCACAGTGAGAGCACGTCACTTTGCGCCACATTGACAGAACGTGATTGTACCGTGTACTTACACAAAATCAGTACGCAGTAGGACCACACCTGAGCTTAGTAGAAATGAAAGGAGTACTAAGAAGTACAAAGGTAAATTCGCCTTTGTAACGAAACATCCGATTGAGCTGAAATTTAGAATACATATGCAACTTCGATGACAATGTAATATAATGGTAACATGGAGATGTTCTGATGATTGAGTCGGAAGGTGGTCACCGGAATTCTGTAACGAAACATCCGATTGAGCTGAAATTTAGAATACATGTGTAACTTCGATGACAACGTAATATTATGGTAACATGGGGATGTTCTGATGATGGAGAAGGAAGGTGATCTCAAGAACTCTGTAACGAATCCTCCTATTGAATACATCTCCGTATTTAAAAAAAAATCCTTACATATCTGGTTGCCTATAGTTAACCATTCTTTCGGGTGCCAACTTAAATAAGAACTTTTAAATAATTTTTATAAAAAAATTGAAAAACGAACAAACAATGAATTTGATCGAACAATCAAGAATAAACGACGAACAAACGAATAAGTAAAAAAAGACCAAATAAAAACATTTTTTGACCGCCAACTTAAGAGAGCCGGTACAAAGTGGTTCAAGGCAGTACAAGGGCTCAAGCTTCAAGGAGTTAACCATGGATTTAATCTCAGATGTAATACTAGGTTCCGGTGCACTTCCGAAATCCTACAATACAAAAATGAAACTTTAGTACTATGCATAAGGTTCACTTTAGATTGTAATCTTTATATACGAGGAGTAAAGATTACAATCAGAACAATTACTAAAGTTATAGAAGGTATTCTTGTATTTACACATAAAGGTATATATACTAGCGTAAGAGAGGAACACAGTGTGCGAATGACATCCAGCTCTTTGCGGAAATCCTACATGCGAGAAAGAAATGCAAGAAAATTTGACATAAAACCTCTTTGAACACATTTAGTCTTCATTACTCACTTGTCAAAATAAGGTCCAGCTTTGTTTTCTATTTTGTGTTATAATCGTTTTGAATTCTACAAAAATTAATTCTTGTGATAAAAATGGTGTAGTGTTCAGTTTTAAATTGCATTGTAACATATGTTAATAATCCAAATAAAGAGACATTTCACCGGTAAGTACTGCCAATAACATATTGTTATCTTAATGCTTATTTTTATAAAAAGCGATCCTAAATTTACTTGGTTATACATCAGTAGTATACGGTAAATACTTTATTTTGTAAATAATTTGTTATTTTAAACAATTATGTGTACGATACAAAAATATTGTGTAAAATTACAATCAAACAATGAAGCATAGGGATTGCACAAAATGTATCGATATGTCGATATTTTCAAATATAAATATTTTGTAAATTTGATATTACCTAATTGCACCTGTTCCACTGGAATGATGTCGTTAACTGTTTTTAAACATATTGTGAGGTTTATTTAGCCTGGCAGCACATTGTAAAGGAAAGTATGACATCTATACATATATACAACACATAGGGTATATATGTAAATACAAGACTTTTTCGAATGAAAATATAAGATATATACACAATTAATTTTAATCGTTATTTATTTATGATTTAAAATCTGATGCTCTATTTAATTTTAATCGTTATTTATTTATGATTTAAAGTCTGACGTTCTATCTGTTCTCTGATTATGAACGTCGTAAATAATTTAACTTTGAATGACAAAACTACTGTATACAATAGTTTAACCTCATTTTCCTCCAAGAAACTGCGGTGTTAAAAAATGCTTCCTGATAATGATGACTATTTCATAATATCCAGGTTTCCTGTAAACACGGTTAGCATATAACAATGGAAAAAATGTTAAATAGAACAGGTGGGACTCCTCGAAAACATTCTTTGGTTTGCAGTAGACATTTTACGGATAACTGTTTTGTCTAACTAAATCACCGACGACTTTTGAAGAAAGGATCTATACCTACTGAATTTGTGCCGTTAGGGGTTTCTTTTTTTTCATATGTGCTTACTAAGTATATTAAGTAATATACTAATAATACTTAATATCTAAAGTCAGAGCATTTATGCCAACTGTAATTTCTGTACAGGTCAATCTGAAGACCAAGCGATCGGTGTCAACGTACGTTTACCGGGATATATCACCAGGACCTTCAACTTTAGAGCCTAAACCTTTATTTCAGCACTTATATAAAATGGATTTGAAGAAAAAGTCCATCACAGTGAAAATATCAATTTTAGGCAAATTATCACTTAGTCTTTTACAAAAACTTGTTCCTTTATATTCAAATAAAACTTAATTGCCTATTACACAAAGAAACAAAAGATATTATAGACTAGTCCAAGGCATCCAAGGCATAATTTGTGGTGTAGTGAGACGACGCGACACTCAATCGAGTAGACAATGTGACGTCATGGGCAGTAAGAATCCTCCAGTCAAACCGCACGAAAATACATACTAATAATAATAATATTAACGTGCACATAAGAACGTCGTGGCCCCAAACTAAGCATTTGCTTGTGTTTTGCGTACCAAGCGAAGACACCACATACATATAACAACCAAGAACCGGTACCAGTATCGATATTCATCATATAAATACTGACCCGACCTAGGATTCGAACCCGGGACCTCCAGCTTCGTAGGCAGGGTCGCTACCCACTAGGCTAAGCGGTCGTCAAATTAATAAATATCAATAATTTATTTCTCAGTCATTTATTGACGAATTAAAAAAAAAAAACCTTCACTGTTTTATTAGTTTTGGTTTATCTTTCAATTCTATCGAGTTAAATTGTATATTTTGAACATCATGAACTTCTCCATTGTAAATGTTTTTGTTTTGTACATTCTCATTTTTTTGTTTACAAAGAGTTAAAATTTTGTTGTTATGCGTTGCAACGTGACGTATTGTCATTAAAAATAAAAATCGTTTATTTATATTGTTTTATTTATTACTTGGCTTGTATTCAACTAAATATTAAAATTTCCATAATGATGTTAACTCTTTCTTTACTTCTGCAAATTTTTTATTATCAACTGTTAACAAAAAAAAATATTTATTGGAGTAAAGGAAATGGCATTTGAATTGACTGATTGATGATTTGTCATTTTAAAAAAACTAAAAGTTAGGAAAAGTAACTCAAAATAAAAATTATGTAGTATAGCAGATTCAAAATAATAAATAGGATTGCCGATTTCGACTTATGATAACGCGGTAATTTCAACGACACATCATGAAAGTACTACGTGCTATCGATAATATAAAAAACACCTATGCACATCACTAAAACTGGCTCAACCACATGTGAATTTTGCACACATACTCATTTCCGTTTCGGTCATGCGATGTTTAGATGTCAGTTGGTCTCCTACGCTAGTATATATATGTCTATGTATTTACATATATTTGTTTCATTTTCCACAAGTTTGGTAAATTTTGGTGTGAGTTTAAAAGATATAAGTATATATGACCGTTTGCTTCAACCTGCTTGTACCCCCTTCTCAATGACATTAGTGTAACTAGTCAGACGAACGTTTGCATCAAATTATTTAAATTATTGATAATATTTATACAGTAAATATTTAAATAAAGTGCGAAATAAATTCGCAACAAAAATGGCTTGTGTTGCAATAAATGCCCACAGGCACAGTTCCTCAAAATCAACAGAAAATGAAACAATTTCGTTCCATCGGTAAATGCCAAATGCCTTTATTTTGCTTTAATACACTTTGAAATGAACAATTTTATTATCATGTATTTTAAAACAATAGACATACTAATAATACACTGAAAATATTAAAATTACTAAACTGTGATAAAACAGCATAAAAGAAGTAAAAAATTGTTTACTTCATATTTACGTTTGTTATAGAGATTGACACCATATGTTTGTTTTCATCGATATTTTATATCGACATCTTATTAATGTACCAATTCGGCCTAATAATGTTCTCATAATAAAAAACCGGTCAAAAGCAAGTCCGACTCGTATAAAGACGGTTCCGCATCAGAAACTATAAAATAATTATGTATAGAATTTTTTTCCAAATATACTGCTTCGTTTCTCTGTAATGTGCCCACAATCTCTACGCTACTTACTCCAGGTACCACTATTAATGTTTAGCAAATTCTTGTTGTAGTTTTTCTTTGGATCCAGAGATACGAAGTGAATGGACAAAAGCCGTTAAAAGAGTAAACTAGACGCCAAGTAAACGGTAGTTTGATTTTAAATGGACATTGACGACCGCTTAGCCTAGTGGGCAGCAACCCTGCCTGCGAAGCTGGAGGTCCCGGGTTCGAATCCCAGGTCGGGTAAGGATTTATGTGATGAATATTAATACTGGCACCGGGTCTTGGTTGTTATATGTATGTTTTGTCTTCGCTTGGTACCCAAAAATACAAGCTAATGCTTAGTTTGGGACCTAGGCGTTGTTGTGATTGTGTGTGTTTATTATTATTATTATTAAAATTTGCAATTTAAATGATTTATGCTTTGCTTGTGTCATTGCGAGGAGCGAAGTAGACCGAAGAAACGAGCCACCCAGAAGGCTCAAGAAATTGTGATTTACCTTTATCACATCATTTATAAAATAATTTGTTGTAAACAGCCATATACTAAACCTGTCGCGAAGTCTATCTTGTTATATCATCATGTATTGTGAGGTGTAACTTCTAAGATCGCGATATGATTATATTTGAACTGATCAAGGGTCAACGATACTTGAATTAATACAAATTGATAATTGATTTATTTAATCAAGTTATCGCATATTGGTCATTAAGAATCTACACCATATACAGTAGCATCGACCACTTGAATTGTCTTCCGAGGAGCTCCTTTAATCGACATCCAGCATGAGCACATATTACACCATAAGCATCATCTCCATTGTCAGTGTAGGCAGCTTTGATTAGTTCGCTCTCATCTCTCTCGTCTCAGGAACATCTAAAAATTTAATAAAGCCCGGGCACACCATTGCCTAACGCAATGGTGGCCCGGGCCCAAAGGTCCAGCACCGACCCCGCATTGACAATTTATAGTTAGTTAGAATGTGATTACAAACAACATAGTACACAGCGTAAAAGCACATCAATAGATTATAATAGAATATAGATAGTATCATACTAGGTATATAAAACTCTCTCATATCTGCTTCGCTTATCAGTACCTCTGTATACCTCTATTTAGGATAAACTCTAGTGTCTATCTACACACACATACACGTATACATATCTCTCTATCTATGGATCTTTTAACCACTATGTAAAGCTCATATGTTCTCAACCATTCATTTAGAATAACTCTTGAGTGTCTTTCACTCTCTTAGGTGATAACACGAGTCAGCTTCTATGCCGACTTCGGTGTGTGGACTCTTTAACCACTATGAAGAGCTCATACCTTCTCAACCATCCATTGAGAAGTGCTCTTGCTATCTTTCACTCTCTTAGGTTATGACACGAGTCAGCTTCTATGCCGACGTCAGAGTGTGGACCCTTTAACCACTATGAAGAGCTCATACCTTCTCAACCATTCATTGAGAAGTGCTCGAGGTGTCTTTCAATCTCTTTGGTTATGACGCGAGTCAGCTTCTATGCCGACGTCATCATACACACAAATCTCGCTAAATCTATAACATTATTCAAATCTGTATTACGCATTAATACTGTGGATATCGTCAATATATTACAGGCAAATATCACAGTAAACGTCAGCTGGCACCACGTGCTCAGCATATTGAATATCGTGTCTAATAGTTTCGTTACCTCTAAAAACCAATCATATACTTACAATTAGGTGCTCGATAATCAATCGTGCTTATCACTACCAAATAAAGGTAATTAATTATTAATAGGCCATAAAATTCTAGGCAGCAGACTAACCTCGTGGTATCGGCCCCGCTGTCATCCGGAGAAAAAAAGTGTTGCTAACCAAATCATGATTTTCAACCAAATTTGCAATGTTGCTATTAATAAATATTCAAAATTCCCATATTTACAAATAATCACGAAACTTCGTGATAAAACCTTTCAAGTATGTATTAGTTGAAAGGTTTAGTATATGGCTGCTACGAAACTAGTAATATTTTAAACTAACTTTGGTAATCTTTTTTAACACAATAGATTGTATAGTTTAAAAAGTTGTATATATATATATATATATATATATATATATATATATATATTCATATTTCCCATAGCGTATCCTTTCATTTGATGTATCATATAATGAATTTGATTTTTTTCTAATTTGCGTTCCAAAATGAGAATTGATTTATCGTTTCAATTTTGCTGTTATTAATAAAACTATACATTTCTTATAACAAGTTTTTTTCATTTATTATGTCACATGATGAATGCACTTACATACGTTTTTTAAATTTTTTTAATTTGCCATCTAAAATTTATTCCCCATATCAAAATAGTTTATTAATTTTATACGTTCCTAATTGAGCCACAAAACTTCCTATTTGTACCAAAAATCAAGTTTTTTTTTGTCTAATAGATTCAGAAAAAATAGGCTGTGATCGACGGATAAGTATAGACACCAAAAGAGTGATCATTTAAGGGTTCCGTTTTTTCAAATCGGATGCACGGAATCCTAAAAATTGTAATTTACATTGCCTCAATTTTTTGGCTAACTAAATGTTCCTTTATAATTTATTCTTCACTAGTTTGTTTGTTTGTTTCGTAAATGTTGACCGCTCAGTTATTAGTAAAAGCACCTAAAAGTAAAAACTTAGGTTCTGGTTTCGAACCTCAGTCTATCATATATTTTTTGAATATTTGTGTCGGGTCATAATCAATCAGTGTTTGTGTTGTCGTTGTTTGCACCTATAATACTTATTATTAATATACCATACCATGATCCTTATTAAAAACGAAAATAATGTACAAGTTCAAAGAAATAAACGTACCTAAGTATATATTCTATGACTACAATCAACAGAAATATTTAACTTCAAATATATCGATAACGTTGTTGGCTATATACGCACTATTTAACTTCATCGTTTAAATAAGTTGAAATGAATTTGAGGGCTGCGTTGTGATCATAAGCAGCAATTATTTTATATCAGCTATCTTTTTCTTTCTAAAGCTTTATTCTACATGTTAGAACACGTTAAACATATGTGAAATATACATTCCTTTTATAACTTTAGTAAGTGTTCTGAGATTTAGACTTTAAATTGCTATACATATTGAACGAATAAAAAAGAACGGATAAAGTGTTGCTACATTAGAATATGACATGTTTTCATTATAGGGTAACATTTGTTTATCGTCTCGTCTCGACCGACAAGGCGAAGTCCTGTTCTGTGTCTGTCTGTTGTTCTGTGGGCGAAGTCACGGCGAGTCACGGTGACTGACATTGGTGACATTTTCTCCGTTCTCCGGTGATGCTCTTTACGTTATGTGCAATTGTGCATAGGTTATGTGCCATATGTGCTCTGGTGTGCTCGGGAAACGGGAAACTACAGTGTTGTAAAGTATTCCTCTATGCTACAAAACCACAAGATTCTCCCAGCTGTATAGTCCACCTGTAGTCTTTTGTTAAAGTTATAACGTTACCGAAAGTTACATAGGAGTTCGGGATGTCTACTATTAAAATTAAAGTTATTAGTCGTAATCCAGAAGATTATCTAAGAGCTACTAAACGTGATATTCATAAAGGTAAATATAAATTATTACTAACTTCAGGGTAGCGCTTTCCAATGTTGCCTGCTGAAAAGTTACAAAATATTTAATCAGGCATATAGAGGAGGGGTACGTCTAGGAACCTCATGCAGTAAATAAATGCGAAAAAAAATACAAGCCTTATTGGTGGCTTGTTGCTCCGCTCTGCGTCGCTCCTTGCATTATCACAAGCAAGCCCTAACCTAATCTATTTTTTTTTTAAATGATGGACCATCAACCTATCTTAGCCAGATTTCAAACTGATCACTGTTATGAACACAATTTTCATCAGGCAGCATTGGCAAGCCGTCTCGAAACTAATAATATAGCTACTAATAAATCTTGATTATGTTTAATAATTAAAAGTTTTAAAATAATTCCTGCTTTTTGTTTTTCTATAAATAAATTTGGTCAAGGTAGGTTGATTGTATACTATTTCTCAGTCAAACAGGTCAGGTTAGGTCTTTTTAAGTCAATGCGAGCCCCTAAGAAGCTTTTATATAAATTTAATATTTGGTCAACATAGGGTACATTGTCCAATAGTTCTTAATCAATAGGTTAGATTCAATTATATCAATGCGAGGAGTGAAACAATGTCTTTGTAATGGGTATGTACCTATTTATCTTTTTTTTTTGTATTTTTAAAAAATTCTGAAAGTTGGTTTCGCGTCTTCATCCTACTTCCTCCTAAATTATTACTGATAGCTACTTCTAGGGTGGTAGTTTTGAAAAGCCATACTGTGAATTTTAATTAAGTTTAAGGGACTGCATTCCCAAACCTTCCGCATTAGTAACATCCATCATTACGCATTTCTGTCATTAATACACATGAAACTGACACTAAATTTTACAATATTTAGCTTCTGTATTGCTCTTTGCTCTGCTCTCCTTTACAGTTCCAAGCAAACTTTATGGCGGATGTGAACATAGGCATAAGTCGCGTCACAGTAACCAGTTTTAGGTTTTTGGCGGGACGCAATGGAGCGAGGGGCATGACTGAACCTGCGCAAACACACATATAGCGTTGCATTCCGATCCGCCATAAAGTTTGATTGGAACTATACTTTGGTATGATATAGAAAAATTTACTTAACGTAATCTATCAATTCAAAATAGAGGACCATCAACCTATCTTAACTGAATTTCAAATAAACCAAAAGGCTTCTAGGTGCTTGTCTTATTCTTCTGATTACCAACCTTTTACAATAGATACAATATATGAAACAGATATCAAAGGGGTGGTTGTTTTTGGAAATCCAACCCAAATATTTGGGTTATGAAAAGGTTGGTACAATATAAGCTCTTGAAGCATTAGTATTTTTTTTATTGTTTTTGTAGAAAGCACATATACTAAAGATTATTCTTGCTTATGTACTTTTGTAGCAAATATAATAGCAAATGCAAAGAAAAAAATATATTGAAAAAATTGTACCTATAGTTATGTGCAAAAAATCTCAAACAAAGCTCAATTAAAAGTTGTTTTATTCTAAAATGTACAAAGAAAATAAATACAAATTAGTTAAAAGGCTCCTAAATGGCTCTTCGTTATGCTTTGCTTTGCTCTACGCACTGCCGTAATCAAATATAACATCATAACCTTTTTACTTAAAGATGGTGGGCCATTGACATATATTGGGATTGTATTTTTTCATATGCACTTTTCCAGCAGCTGGTTTGGAAAGTTTGGTCCTCTATTAGGTATCATAAAATTAATATCTGTGCAGATTATTTAGTATATTTTTATTTAAGGATGCATTTGCTACAAAAGTAAAGAACAATGCTCATCAAGCATGGGAAAAAAACCAGCCCCGGTGCCAAGAAACACATGTGATAAGTAAAAATGAGTAATTAAATACCACGTATGAGGCATTGTCAAAATCCATTTCCAAAAGTAAAATTTTGCTATTTCTTGTACAACAGGAGTGATTATAATAAACATTTATACTTAGTTATTTTTTTACTGGACTACAGAGGATAATGTTTTTTGAGATTGTTTATGTATGCGTCCTAGATATTTCTTTGGGACACTCTGTAGCCTGAGTGGCTTGATGAATTAGAACATTGGTGGTGTCATTAGATTTGTCTTAATTGTCGAAGTGACTTATGGTACATCATATTTCATTATGGCGTTTGCGACTCAAAAAAGAGGGGAATATTTTTTTGTTGTCATTACAATATGAGTATCAAATGAAAGCTACTAAATACCTAAATCTAAATATATACATGAACTAAGAGGAAACCCAGTCACTAAAGTCATTATTTATTATTTCTGGTTTAGAAGGCCATGGGGCTGTGGTTCGAACATGGGCGTGTACTAATGAGTTTTTTCTGACTTAAAGACATAACTATCACCGACTCCGGGCCTCGAAGAGCACATTAAGCTGTCACTGCCTGTTGCTATCAACGGAGGCAGTCATTAAAATCCACCAAACTGCACTGGGGCAAAGTGGTGGATTAAGCTCCAATCTCCCTCACCCTGGGGAGGCCAAAGCCTCTGCTGTGGAGCATAATGGGCTTGTGTAATACTGATAGACGCACAGATAGACAGACAAAAAGTAACTTACGTCAGTTTTGACCACCTCCTTTCCATATCTGTGAAGTTTCATTAAAATCTGTTCAGCCGTTTTAGAGACTAGCTCGAATAGGCAGATAGACATACAGACAAACAGACAAAAAGAAGTTTACGTCACTTTTGACCACCTTCTTATACCTGTGAAGTTTCATTAAAATCTCTTCAGCCGTTTTGATGATTAGCTCGAATAGGCAGACAGACGGTATAACTATATATATAGACCTACTGTAAGATTTAGGCTATCAAATTCAAAAAGAATTATTCAAATTTTATTTCTAGTTCCCCAGATTAGCGTAGCGATCAAACAAACAAATTCTTCAATATACTAGTATAAGATTATAACACTCATTTATATGATAGTGTATTTTAATATCTACATATTTTTCTACTCTTTTCAGTTAGTAACTTTATTTTTCATTTAAGTGGTATTGCAGTCGGGTTTTTGTTTCCTTTAAATAATTTATTTTATTTCAAACTTCTGAGTGTCGTGAAAGCCCAGAGCGCAACGAACCTGTCTCAAATTTATAAGGCCCCATAGGCCCATGGTTCGAATCCGGGCGTGTACCGATGTGTTTTTCTGACTTAAGTACACAACATCACTGACACCGTGCTTCGGAGGGCACGTTAAGCAGTCGGTCCCGGAAGCTGTCAATAGATGGCGGTCGTTACAGTTCCCAACCCGCAGTGGAGCAGCGTGGTGGACTTAAGCTCCAAGCCCCCCTCCTCACCTTGGGGGAGGCCTAAGCCCCTGCAGTGGGGTGAAAATGGGCTGATGATGATGATGATTTCAAACTTCTTAGTTTTAGTAATTTGCAGGCATTGACTTTCGTTTTGGTTACAGCCCAACAAAGATATTTATGATACATGGCATCCGCTTGGCCTTGTAGATAGCGACCCTACCTACAAAGCCCGGGTTCGAATTCCAGGTCAGGTCAGTATTCATATGATGAATATTGATACTGGTACCGGGTCTTGGTTGTTACAATATGTATGTGGTGTTTTCGTTTTGCACCCAGAACACAAGCTAATGCTTAGTTTGGGGCCTAGACGTTGTTGTGATGTACACATTATTATTATTATGACTGTATTTGCGTTAAATACACTGTTACTTTATGTCAAAATGGTAGCATAAAAGCTCTATGATATGTACATATTTTGAATAGGCTATTTACTAGCTTTCATTTGATATCCATTTTGATGTAATAACAAAAAAATAATTCCCCCTCTTCTATGATTCGCAGATGCCATATTGAAATATAATCCCTGTATCACTCCCGACTTCAAATATGTTCAACTCTGTCAAAGCCTGCCAAAGAAACATCTAGAATATAAGTAGGTATACATAAATATATAATTTTACTCCTCAGTCAGGTAAAAAAGGAACTAAGTATAATTTTTTTTATAAAATTACTCCTGTTGTGAAAGAAATAGTAAAATCTTGCTTTAGGAAATAGATTTTGACAATGCCTTGTATCTTGTAGTTAATTACTTATTTTTACTACAAATATGTGATGTGGTTCACCTGGATTTTTAAAGCATTGTCTTTTGTGAGAATAATCTTCAGTATGTTTGCTTTCTATAAAAAATACTGTAGCTTTAATTCAAAGGATTATATTGTACAGTTGTGCCCTACAGTTTTCATTAACTGGATCGGTATGGTTTAAATATCATTAACATAACATTTTCGAATGGTATTTTTTAATTAATGTTAAAATTAAATTAAATTAATTTTTTAATTATAAAATTTTCTGATTTAGCTGCATACCTAGATTGGTGATATGTAGCTTAAATAAAGTTAGACCAGTTTACGAAGAAAAAAATATTATCACATTATAATATATTTTTATATATAAGAAAGATTTATGATGTAATGATTTTTATTTATTTTGGTTTTGGTTTAAGTGTAATGGTGGACATATGAAAGCATTTTAGAAATGACCCACCTAAATATTCAATTTTCAGTGCCAAGAAATTACGACCCAAGCCTTCATCCTCTGGAAGCACCTCGTGAATATGTTAGAGCACTAAATGCTGTGAAACTGGAAAGAGTTTTTGCGAAACCTTTTATTGGAAGTTTGGATGGTCACAGAGATGGCATTGCTTCCATGGCGAAACATCCAAGTCGACTGGCAGTTTTAGCAAGTGGTGCTTTTGATGGTGAAATTCGGCTATGGGATTTAGCTCAAAGAAAAAGTATGAGAAATTTTATTGCACATGAAGGTTGGGTTAGAGCCATTAGTTTCAACTCTGATGGTGAATGTTTTCGCAGTGTTGGAGATGATAAAACAATTAAAACTTGGAAGACCTCAATTTCATCCTTAGATGATGAAGAACCTATTAACACTCTTCTGAGCTTATCAGTTATAACAGGAATAAGTCATCATAGAGTCAAACCAATTTTTGCTACCTGTGGTGATCAGTGCCAAATCTGGGAAAATACTAGAAATGAACCTATTAAAGTCTTTAAATGGGGTGTGGATAGCCTTCAACATGTGGCATTTAATCAGGTATCCTATATTTATAATTTAGGTGTAACAGCTATCACAATATAAACAAATACAAATACTTTTATCTTGCTTTTAGGATTACTTCCCAGAACTTTTAATGCATCAGATTATTTCCGGCGCCTTCCCCCTGTGCCCCTAGTGGCCGCAATTAATCGTCGTCACCAGTGGCTAGACTACTGTCACCACAACACTTTTCTCTTAAACTTTATTAATATATGTTTTATTATATAATAACTTCAAAAAAATTGTTGGCATATTTAATTTAGATTTATAAAAAGATAAAACTATAATTTCTTGCTGCTTAGGTCTTAATTAAATAAATTACAGTTTTGAAGTTAGTTAAAAAAAATTTAATTATTTTTTTTGTCTTTATTTTTTAATTTCAGTTGTAATTTAAAATAATTACTTAATCATTTTTCGTTCGAATACCTTCACTCAATTATTTCTTTGTCTTTAATGTGTAGTTTTAGGTGCAATTATAGATTAGTCGTTATAGGCTTTGACCGTTATTCAAATGCCTGTTTTATTTCAATTTTTCGTTTACTCATTTATTTCTTTTTCTTATTTAGGGGTAGTTTTACGTGAAATTCATAATTTATAATAAAAGTATAAGTACTTATCTCTTTATCATTATTTACTATGATACATGAAGTGTCGAACCATTTTTATTATGTTGCCACTTAACAATTACTCGATTACTTTTTAAATTGCTAGGCCACTTTTTTAAACTTTCATCAAGATTGTCTAGAGCCCAACTGCATGCTAATATTGAAACAACATGCATAATGACATGTTTTAGAATTACCCTGTTAAAGCAACGACACATTTTCCTAGTGACTGATACACACTTAACTCTCTATCTCAAGCTCAAAAACAATTGGCCCGATTTTGATGAAACTTGCACTGTTTCCTAAGTTGTACTAGTACCTAGTACAACTAAAAAAAGAATTTTATTTTCTTAAGTCGGTTAAAAATAATTATCAAATCGGTCTGGTAGTTTCTGATATTAACGCATTCAAACATACAAACTATTCCACTTTTAATATTAGTATAGATATATGCACAGCCGTTATTTAAGAGTTTTTAGCTGAATTTACTAGACAATTTACATTTCCAATTTGTAATAATCAAATTTTTGAACTCAAATTTCGTAGGTGGAACATAATTTATTAGCATCTTGTGCTAGTGATCGGAGTATCATCCTATATGACTGCAGAGAAATAGGGCCAATCAGAAAAGTTGTTATGGAACTACGCTCTAATGCACTTGCATGGAATCCAATGGAGGCTTTTATGTTCACAGTCGCAAATGAAGACTATAAGTATGACTATTTATTCATAAATTTAACATGTTTGTAAGATTTTTGTTGTTTCACCGTCTTTCAATCCCATTTAAACATAACTGATCTGGCTCCTCATGTGTGAGGTGAGACAGAAAGGAACATGCAATATACAACAGATTCCACCGACTTACATGTACCTAGATACTAGACTGTATGTACTACAGTATGGAATTCCGCATGAAAGTTTTTCAATTTGCAGTGCCCTGAACGACTTTGAAATAGTCGCTTGTGGACCTGTCAATGTAAGAAATTGACATTATTTTGGAAAAATATCTGAGAAAAATGCCTTGCTGTGCTTTTAAAAAGTGCATAAACAACACCGGGAACTCTATAAAGGCGGATGAGATTACTTATCTGTTCCGGACAAGCCGATTCACACCATTAGTCGTTATTATTGTAAATAACTTTAATATAATAACATATTTGTAATCGACCAATCAGAGAGCGCGGGCCCCGCCCCTGTCAAGTTGCGCGGGGTACCGAGTCTAGTCGCAAGTACGAATCCACCTGGGTCCGCGAGGCCGAACACTCTGATTGGTCGAACGTAAGAGGCGAAATTGTATAAAATGAGGCACCGATTCGCCGAAAATTCATTCCACCATCGGCAGCCTCAAGATAACAAGCTATAAGAAAACAGTGAGAAATAAAGAAAATTGTGCATCATATTGTTTGTTTCGAATCAAATCGTCATCGGTGTACCATCCCGTACATTCGTGGTCCTTCGAGCCGGATTGAAGAATCAAGAATCGTGAAGCAAACAAGAATCGAAAATAAAAATGCCAATTACAAGAAGCACTACGGGCCGCCGGGGTGAATCTGCACCGGACGACAAAAACCGGGAACAATCATCGAAAAAAGAAGAATCGAATCATCCCGGTACCGTGGCCACGCCCGGCACTCCCGGCACGGCCGACGCACCCGGTATATCCGAAACAACCGGTGCGTCCAATGCGTCCGCTGCCACCGACACGTCCGGTACGACCGGCACGTCCGGTACGACCGGCACGTCCGGTACGACCGACACGTCCGGTACAACCGGCACGTCCGGTACGACCGGCACTTCCGGTACTACCGGCACGTCGGGCGAAACCAAACCGTCTGCCGCCGCCGACGCGTCCGACGCAGAAAGCACAGAAAAAACCTTACGGCATAGATCGAGGGCGCCGTCGACATCAGGGAAGACCGTGAAAAACCAGAAAAAATTGAAACTTGCACAAGCCCGTGAAGAAGCAGCTCGCGCCGAAATGGAAGCGGCCCAAGCAAAGGCGAAACTGGCTCAAGCTACGTTGGCACGAATGGAAGAAGAAGAAGAAGACGACGAAGAAGACCTGGCGACAGTCTCGGACCGCGCCTCTATGGTCCGAGATTGGATAGACATGAGCGCTACCGCAACGCAGCCACCTGCACCGGACGCCGCAGAAAAAGAAACAAACACCAATATGACTGCCGCCAGCTTCTTAGTCACAAACGAGATACGTGCTGTCGATTTGACATCGCCCGCTCCCATCGCCGGTGCCGCTCACATGCAAGCTCCCATCGCCGGTGCCGCTCCCATTGCCGGCGCCGCTCACCTGCAAGCTCCCATTGCCGGTGCCACTTACATGCAAGCTCCCATTGCCGGTGCCGCTCACATGCAAGCTCCCATTGCCGGCGCCGCTCGCCTGCAAGCTCCCATTGCCGGTGCCGCTTACATGCAAGCTCCCATCGCCGGTGCCGCTCACATGCAAGCTCCCATCGCCGGTGCCGCTCCCATTGCCGGCGCCGCTCACCTGCAAGCTCCCATTGCCGGTGCCACTTACATGCAAGCTCCCATTGCCGGTGCCGCTCACATGCAAGCTCCCATTGCCGGCGCCGCTCGCCTGCAAGCTCCCATTGCCGGTGCCGCTTACATGCAAGCTCCCATTGCCGGTGCCACTCACATGCAAGCTTCCATCGCCGGTGCCGCTCCCATTGCCGGCGCCGCTCACCTGCAAGCTCCCATTGCCGGTGCCACTCACATGCAAGCTTCCATCGCCGGTGCCGCTCCCATTGCCGGCGCCGCTCACCTGCAAGCTCCCATTGCCGGTGCCGCTCACATGCAAGCTCCCATTGCCGGTGCCGCTCACATGCAAGCTGGGTTCAACACTGTCGCCTCCACCACGGTCGATTTGACTTCACTCGCGGCTGCCATATCAGAAGCGTCAAGAAAGGCACCGCGATACCACATCGAATTGCCAACTTTCGACGGTACCTGCAGCGAATGGCTACAGTTCAGAGCGGCATACCGCGATGCGACTCTGAGCGACACTTCAGCAAAACGGAAAATTTGGCACGAATAAGGAAGAGTCTACGTGGCGAAGCCAAAGAAGCCGTCAGTTGCTTATTCCTCACCGAAACTGACCCTCAAGACGTACTGATATTGCTCGAGACTCGCTTCGGTCGACCAGATACTCTGCTAATCACCGAGATAGAAAAGGTCAAGCATCTGCCGAAACTGAACGACAGCGCGCGCGACCTATGCGTATTTGCCAGCAGGATAAACAACATCGTAGCAACTATACGAGCGCTGGGAAGGGGACACTACATGTACAACCCAGATATCGTACGAAGCATCGTCGACAAATTGAACCCAGCGCTACGCTACCGCTGGTACGACTATGCCAGCAGCGGACAACAAGACGAACCCGATCTGGCGAAGATGGCTCGTTTCCTATTGCGCGAGGCCGACCAATGCAACCGTTTTGCCCCGCCCGAAGTTAAGATCGAGAACAAAACTTCGCAGCGCGCGCAACAGAAATCGCAGCGTGTCCACGCTCAAACAACTGTGCCTGCTGAAAGGAAACGAACAACGACGTGTCCCATTTGCGAACAAAATCATCCCATCACGGAATGCCACAAAATGAAAGATGCTACGGTGGAAGAAAGATGGAAAATGGCGCGCCAATATAGAGCCTGCTATAGATGTCTGCAAACGAGACATCAAAACCATCGTTGCAAATACAAACCCTGCGGTGTAAATGGGTGCAAGGGGTCACACCATAAACTTTTACACACCCACAAAGAAACCGAGAACACCGATGAAAAGGGTAAAGATGTCGTGATGACAGCGCAACCAACAAGGACGTCGCGTGCCTATCTAAAGATTATCCCTGTTACGCTGAGCGGACCGACGGGATGCAAAGAAACGTACGCGCTCCTTGACGAGGGATCCACCATCACTCTGGTAGATTCCGAGATCGCGGAATCAATCGGAGCGCAAGGGACAGAACAACCGCTCAACATAGAAGGGGTGGCAGGCACGCAGATAGAAGCCAACAAATCCAGAAGAGTAGAAATCGAAATCCGAGGGCGACATCACAACAAGACACACAAAGTGACAGCACACACACTCGAACGATTGTGTCTGTCACCACAATCTGTGTCCGAAGCCAGCCTCGCTCACTGCCGCCACCTGGATGACATTCGCGACGAACTGACCTTTGAGCGAGCTACACCCGCTGTAATCATAGGCCAGGACAATTGGTACCTCATCGTGTCGCGAGCCATCAAGTGTGGAGCAAGAAGCAAACCGGTCGCCTCACTGACCGAACTCGGATGGGTACTACATGGAGTGGACCACACGCTGCAGCAACGGGTTCATTTCATAAACCAAGCGGCAACCATCTGTGTCGAAGAAAAGGAAAACGACCTCGAAAACGTTATAAAACGACACTTCGAATTGGACAACATTGGCATCACGCCACGCCGGCCACAGAGCGATCCAGAGCAACGAGCGCTGCAAATACTAGAGAACACTTGCAGACGAACACCGTGCGGTCGTTTCGAAGTCGGGTTGCTGTGGAAACAGGACGAACGCGATGTACCAAATAGTCGCGATAACGCCCTGAAACGCCTCCACAGCACTGAGAAACGCTTAGACAAAGATCTAAAATTGAAGGAAGCCTACCAGAAACAAATGCAACATTTTATCGACAGTGGATACGCTGAACAAGTCGAAGGAAAACCGAAGGGAACGACGTGGTACCTGCCTCACTTTGCAGTCATCAACCCGTCCAAACCCAAACCTCGTATCGTCCATGATGCAGCTGCACGCACTCGAGGAATCAGTCTTAACGACATGTTGCTATCTGGTCCGGACTTGCTGCAGTCCCTGCCTGGCGTGTTGATGAGGTTCCGACAGCTACCCGTCGCCGTCTCCGCTGACATAAAGGAGATGTTCCTCCAGATCAAGATCCGAGAAGAGGATCGAGACGCTTTGAGGTTCCTATGGCGAGGAAACGATCGAAAACAATCGCCCAAAGAGTTTCGGATGACGAGCGTCATCTTTGGTGCTGCGTCCTCACCATGCAGCGCCATATATGTAAAAAACCGAAACGCTCAAGATCACGATCATCTGTACCCGGAAGCCACTGCTGCGATCGTCCGTAACCACTATATGGACGACTACCTACAAAGCTTCGAGAACGAAGAAGAGGCGGCGAGAGTAGCCTCTTTAGTGGACCTAGTCCACCAGCGAGCACATTTTCAATTAAGAGGATGGACATCAAACGCGCCCGCTGCAATTCAATCACTAGCGCCAGCCGCCAAATCATCCGACGACGTGAACCTAGACAAGGAGGGCGAAAAGATACTGGGACTCCGTTGGCGACCGAGCAACGACACGCTTGGCTTCAATATCAAAATCGAAGATGTAACCGACACGCCGACAAAACGAGGAGCCTTAAGAATAGCAATGTCAGTATTTGACCCGCTTGGACTGATCACACCTGTCAACATACAGGCGAAACGTCTACTACAAGAAACTTGGCGCGTCGGCCTAGGCTGGGACGAACCGCTAACGCCCGAACTCGAGCTAACATGGCGCAACTGGCTTCAGGAGATCAGGAAACTAGCTGACATAAAACTACCACGGGCGCACGGGAACATGAGAAGCGCACGTGATATCCAGCTGCACACTTTCACCGACGCTAGTCAATCAGCGTACGCTGCTGCATCCTACTGGCGCATTGTTGACTACGACGGAAAGGTGCGAGTGTCACTGGCAGCTGCCAAAGGAAGAGTAGCGCCGCTGAAAACCGTCTCCGTGCCGAGACTGGAACTACAAGCTGCGTTACTAGGCGCCCGTCTGGCACAACACATTATCGAGGAACACGATTTCAAACCGAAACTACGAGTGTTCTGGACGGACTCTCGCACAGTCTTAGCGTGGATACGAAAGGGCTCGCGTTCTTACAAACCTTACGTGTCCCACCGACTCGCCGAAATTGAAGAACTCACCAAGGTGAACGAGTGGCGATGGGTGCCCACGCAAGACAACGTGGCCGACGATGCCACCAGAGAGATCCCAAACGAGTTTGACGAAAATCATCGCTGGTACCATGGACCACAGTATCTTTACGGCGACGAACCTGAATGGTCTTCCGAGACAACGCGACAGAAAGAAGAGGACACTAGTGAAGAAAGAGTCTCGAAGATCACCGAAGTGTCCACTCCCACGTATCTCGAAGCACTTCCAGATGTCGCACGCTTCTCGTCGTGGTTGCGCTTAATTCGTGCAACGGCCAGAGTACTCCAATTCATAGAACGTTGCAAGCACCGACACACATGTGCGGCCGCGCGCCGCAAACGCAACAAGAAAAACGAAAGCGACCCAACCTGGAAAATCTCGAGAACCGGAAAGAAGGCGCCAGTCATGGAAACGTTGCCGACCCCGCCGCCATCCGCCTATGCACCTCTCGAAGGAGACCACGTCGCCGCAGCGGAAATCTTATGGATAAAATCACACCAACAACAGAGCTTTCCGACCGAACTGCGAGCCATCAACGGCGGGAGATCCGTACCGAGCGACAGTCGATTAAGGCAGTTGTCGCTCGTTATAGACGAAGACGGCTTGCTGAAGCTGCGATCGCGGATAGCCACAGCGGAAGGCATCACATGCGAACAACGCACACCAACGATTTTAGACGGCCAACATCGCTACGTACGACTGTACATCAAATGGGTACACGATCGCCTACACCACAGCGGGGTAGAAGCCGTCACGAACGAAGTCTTGCAGCGCTTCTGGATAGTGCGGCTGCGTCCCGTCGTAAAAGCCATAATCAAGGACTGCACCCTATGCCGCCTGAGACGCGCGTCCCCGCCTGAACCACCCACCGGAGACTTACCAAAGGCGCGCGTCGCTCACCACGAAAGGCCTTTCACATACACTGGTGTCGACTATTTCGGCCCGGTGAGTGTGTCAATCGGACGTCGCCACGAGAAACGATACGTGGCTCTATTTACGTGCCTCACGTCTCGAGCTATACATTTGGAGCTCGCCGCCTCATTATCAACCGATTCAGCCATCATGGCACTCAGACGCATGATGGCGCGCAGAGGCTGTCCCAAAGAGATTGGGAGTGACAATGGGACAAATTTACGAGGGGCAGACGCTGAACTCCGCAACGCTGCAGTAACAGCTGCCAAAGAAGCAGCTGCCAACTACGCCATACGATGGAGATTCATACCGCCCGGTGCGCCCTTTATGGGAGGAGCCTGGGAAAGAATGGTGCGCTCCGTCAAGACTGCGTTACGCACCACGCTACACGAACGTCACCCACCAGAAGAGGTTCTGCACACCATGTTGTTGGAAGCCGAAAACACGATTAACAGCAGACCTCTAACGCACGTGTCAGTGACACCTGGGGATCCCACCGCCCTCACGCCAAACGACCTACTACTGGGCGGATCTGCGAGGATACCGATACCAGGAGCATTCACCGAAGGCGACACTCTTGGGCGAAAATACTGGCGACACTCGCAGCGCCTCGCCGATTGCTTCTGGTCCCGCTGGACCCGAGAGGCCCTACCACTCCTACAGATACGAAGGGAACCCCAGGGAAAAGGACGAGCACTGCTGACGGGCGACATAGTACTCATTGTCGACGGAACACTACCGCGAAACTCCTGGCCCATGGGTAGGATCATAGCTACATTCCCTGGCCCAGACGGAACAGTTCGCACCGTCGACGTCAAGACCCGAACAGGCATCCTAAGAAGACCAGCGAAGCGGCTAATCTGGATCCAGTCACCGGAACCACAACAAGAAGTATAACGGGACAGCGTTATACGGCGGGAGAAGTGTTCCGGACAAGCCGATTCACACCATTAGTCGTTATTATTGTAAATAACTTTAATATAATAACATATTTGTAATCGACCAATCAGAGAGCGCGGGCCCCGCCCCTGTCAAGTTGCGCGGGGTACCGAGTCTAGTCGCAAGTACGAATCCACCTGGGTCCGCGAGGCCGAACACTCTGATTGGTCGAACGTAAGAGGCGAAATTGTATAAAATGAGGCACCGATTCGCCGAAAATTCATTCCACCATCGGCAGCCTCAAGATAACAAGCTATAAGAAAACAGTGAGAAGTAAAGAAAATTGTGCATCATATTGTTTGTTTCGAATCAAATCGTCATCGGTGTACCATCCCGTACATTATCACATGTAACTTTATAATATTTTATTAATTTAGTTTTTATTAAATTAATTTTTGACAATTACAAAGATGGTTGTACATAAATTGAATTAGTTGGTAAGCACAATGATAGTCATTTCATCTGTTTTCAATCTATTACATTGCTGTGCACCTACTCTTTTCAGACACAAATTTTGAAAGATCAAAGGGATCAGGGGGGTGATTCTCGGACCACTTGACTTTATGTCTCAAATGAAATTCAATATTTTTCTAGCGAAAACGTAATTCTTTATTCTCAAAAGCCATATAAAACAATACAATTTTCGAGAATAATATGAGACATATTCATGATACAAAATTACGTTTTGACTAGAAACAAAATATGTTTCATAGAAATTGTCTCATGAGACTGAAAGTCAAGCGGTACGAGAATCACCCCCCTGTGAATGACAAAATTGCAGTCCACTATCTTCAGACGTGTTTGGCCATTCTCGTTTGCGTTCCATGCGGATCTACCGCGCCAAACTATTTGTTGTGGGTCAGCTGAAGTTCAGAATTTAACATATTCACACAACTGATTAGTTGGTCTTGGCACAGTGGGCCAGCTGATTTGGATTTCGTATAGCTAAATATGAAAAGCATTGCTAGTGATCATGAAATACTTATATTTCAATAAAACTTTGAATATTGTTTCCAGTTTGTATACATATGATGTAAGGAAATTGAAGCAACCTGTTAACATTCATATGGACCACACATCAGCTGTTATCGATGTTGACTATTCGCCAACTGGAAGGCAATTTGTATCAGGAAGTTATGATAAAACAGTACGGATATTTGAAACTCTCAAAGGTCATTCCAGAGATATTTATCACACCAAAAGGATGCAGAGGTTAACTTGTGTCAAATGGTCTTTGGATGACAAATATATTTTGACTGGGTCAGATGAAATGAATATTAGAATGTGGAAAGCTCGTGCATCAGAGAAACTGGGTGTGGTAAGTTATCCAATTTAATAATTATGAATTGGCAACATTTGTGATCTCGAAAATATCTCAAAAACTGTATAACCTATTGAGTCCAGACAGAATTCACTTTTACAACAAATTTTTAAATGGTATTACTGGTCAGTTACTCTGCATCCCTTTAACTATCTCCATGCAAAAATCACGTCCTTTCGTTGCTTCGTTACCAGGATAACCATTAGCATATGTTATTATCTATTCCTTATTATTATTATCCTCCATGAAAACCTTTGACCAGTATAATAAGTCCTTGCTTTATTTTCGTCTAGATCGATTCATCAGTTTAGCTGTGAAAAAGTAACCAAACATACAGACAAAGACAGACATATTTTAGGATAAACTTAAAACACTCATATCTCCTATTTAAGATTGATAAACAACTTCAGTTTATCTTTCATAAATCTTATTCAATCGGCATTCCATTACTCGTGACTACTCAGATATTAATGATTTTTTATTGCAGCTCAAGCCAAGAGAGAGAACAGCAATAAATTATGCTGATGCTTTGAAAGAAAAGTTTGCAAATCACCCACAAATACGTCGTATAGCTCGGCACAGACATGTACCTAAGCACATCATGAATGCTAGAAGAGAATTGAAAGCTATTAAAGACAAACAGAAGCGCAAAGAAGCAAACAGACGGGCACACAGCAAACCTAATAGTGTTCCATTTGTTCCAGATAGGAAAAAACATGTTGTCAAAGAAGATAAATGAGTTTTCATTTTGTATTAAAAACCTTAAAAGCAGGAAAATGTTTATCATACTTCTCTTGACCGATAACCTAAATAGCCTTTGCCTATGGCTCCACTAGAGTTGCCAACCATACTGTTTAAAACAGTACCTATTATAGTTGTTTTTGGCCTTTGATACTGTTTACTGTTAACTAAAAATAAAGTATCCAAAATACTGTTTTTTTCACAACACACTCAAAAATATTAGTGTCCAAATAGACCAGTGTCGATACCGTCCAAAATGATAAAAAACGAAAAAAAATTAAAGTAGGATGAAACCTATTGGGATAGGAAGGGAACCTAACGTTTTTCGAGTAATTAAAGTGAAAATTTTAATGAATACCTCAAAATTGTACATAGAGATTAAAAAAAAAATTCGAATTTTAGTATTTTTCGTTTTTTTGCATTTTCTGAAAAATTTTACCATAGTAATGTATATTTTTTTTACACCATCTGAAAATAGAGATTTCAACGAACAAAAAGCTCACCGACTTTTTTGAAAAATCAGATATTTTGACGTGAGAATTTTCGATTGAAAATTAGGGTGCTTTTTCGATATCGAGTCAAAATAGGGTGAAAAAATTAATATTTTAAATCTTCAAAATTCCAGTGTGTTTGGGACATAAAGATGTAAGTTTTCACCAAATATCATGAAAAAAAGTTTTTTGTAAAAGATAAAAATAAAAAATCAAAAAAGTGGTTTTTTGGATTTTTCACATGAATTTTGAGGTTATGGAGAAAAAGTGTAGATACAAAAGTTGTAGATCTTTTTATTATCTACAACTTTGCTATTTAACTTTTTTCGATAGGACTTGTAGTTATGCCTGAAATCGAGATTTACCGATTTTTACCCTTAAAAACCCACCCCCTACCCCTTCCCAACCTCAGATCACCCGTAATTTATTTTTCCTTTCATTTAAGTGGTATTCCCTTCCTTTTCCAATAGGTTTCATCCTACTTTAATTTTTTTTCGTTTCTAAAGGTATTGACACTGGTCTAAAAGCCAAAATCATCCAAACCACAAATAAGGTTGTAATGCAATGCAGTTGTTGAGTTTCTGAATGAGCTCGGACAGCAGAACAGCAGAATGAATCTTTCAACGTCAATTTGACATTGCCAATATTGACTACACTATTGTCATAACTTGTGACTGGTGTCTCTTGTTCTGTATGCTCATTATTTAAACCTCTTTTCGGATCTTTGTTTTTTTTTTTTTAATTTTTTGAATTGAAACTAAAGATTTCCTTGAAATGAATATGTGTGAAAAGTGGAAACATCTTGTAGTAAATACTGCAACTGAATTTAAAATTGTCATATTTGCTGTCTATCCCAGCTACCGCATTTACAGTAGGTAAATGAAAACAGATCGGCGTAACAACAGAAATATATAAAGCCGCGATTTACGTGCCTTTCAAAAATTATATTAAATTTATAAGTTACACTAAAATAAAAATAAAAAATGTATATAAAACAATTGAAAATTAAATACTGTTCTAAATACTGTCCATTTTTTTCCTCCATCCTAATTATACTGTATTTTCTTTCAAAAAAGTTGGCAACCCTAGGCTCCACCCACGTACGCTTCAATGTTTCTATAATTTATGTTTTCTCCTTTTTCTATTCCACTTCTTGTGTTATACCCACTACTAACAGTTTTGGTTAGTTTCGTATTCCATGGAAATTTTAACCTATTTTTAGAGTTCCGTAGCCAAATGGCAAAAAGGAACCCTTATAGTTTCGCCATGTCCGTCCGCCTGTCTGTCTGTGGTTTTTCTCGGAAACTATTGGCAATATACAGTATGGATATCATTTGTCCAAAAATCAGCAGGTTGTACAGATTGTTTCGTTGACCTTTAGACAACAGGTACAAGAAAAACATACACTACCCCACCACATGTCCCCGCCGCGCTGCTGACGGAAAATTTCAAACGATTTCAAGGCTCTTGTCGGCATATGCACCGCGTTCGTGAATCAGGGTTGCGTGGTTATTTGAAAAACGAGTAATATTAAAAATTGATTGTCTCAAAAACGGCTACAAATAAAAATATAGTTACTTGGGCGAAATTGTTATTGAATACCAGCAAATTTTAAATATAACGGGACTCTGGACGGTTGGAATCCAAACTGTATAGATGAAATTTGGAAAGTAGGTGTAATCTATGAACCGCTACACAACGACGTAGTGAAGAAGTAGCGAGAGGTACTAAACAATAAGTCTTAAAAAATTATATCAAGGTTTCAATTTTTTTTTAGTTCGCGCCATCTATCATAAAGTAGTCTTAAAAAATTATATCAAGGTTTCAATTTTTTTTAGTTCGCGCCATCTATCGTAAAGTATAGCAACTACTTCGATATAAGGTTATTTCGCTGCGCTAACATTGGATGGTTCATCTACTCCATCGGATTTCACTACTTTTTTCATAGGAATTCATAAAATCTAAATCAAAGGTATTTTCGTATAACTTTACTTTTAAGGGGTATTATTTTTACTATTCATTGAACAAATAATAACGTGGGTTAATACTGAACTTTGTTCTTTAAATTTTGTATGCACAATATTCGAACTTGACAAAGAGGTTGCCTTTGACTTGTAGTTTTACAAGTATCATTTTGGACTGAATTGGAAGATTTTGCATCTGAAGATCATATAGTAATAAAACCAGTGATACTTACCAAATGTTTGGTTTATTATGAACTTATCTAGTAGAGCTGCTGGGAACGTTCCCAAAAGTGCCTTTTTAGAATGTTTTACCATAAAAAAGAGAATGGTATCCTAACAACAGAAGGGTATCCTAAAAATAAATAACATAAAAACCAGAAATATATTTATTTACTAAAATATTAATCAAATTATTTTGAAGCAATTATTTTGTCTTGTTTATGTATAACAAAAAATAACATAATTAATTTTATCTCTCTTAAAATATACAACAAATATTTATAGAATCAAATACTTGTAAGGTATAAAAACTTTGAAATATAGGACATACTTATTTCATTTTTTAGCATAAGTGTGTTCTGAGAAAAAACAGAAAACATGTTATATGGATTTTCAAATTTTTATTAACTAAAAATGAGGAAGTAGTCTTTGTGTGGTTGAACATAATATTGAGTGGCATAGTCACCTGCTAATCTATAAAATCTATGATATTTGATCAGAGTAAATAAAAAAATATAAATGGTAATTGCTATGAAAAATAATAGGTAAATAAGATTTTCGCAAATGCTATAATATTAAAAAATTAAAATAAACAAAATTATCTAAAATTTGGCTATGCAAAAACTTTTGTTCGCATCAGAAAACAAAATAATGTTTGAAAGTACCTACTTATCATCTATATACTCATCAAACATTGTGCAAATACTATACCTTTAATATTTTTCTAATAAATTAAAATTATTATGCTTTATACATAAATATTGTCCGAATTTAGTTTTCTGACAACAAAATTTTATTCATGATTAATTATTATAAAAACAAAGTAGTCACATGTCCATTGAATACTGGTGTCTTGTTGACATTGATGTTTTTATCCAGTCTTATTGAGAGGACGGCTTATTTTGTTAGGCGTTATCATGATTCTTATGGCCGTTCTGAAATATTATAGAAAATTTATTACTATCATGCAAAATTAATTTAATTTCTTATTTAATTATTATAGTTATTAAATACATAAATAAAAAACTGATATTTCTGAATTCCTGCCATGCATTTCTGAGAAAAACTCAGTCTTTCAAAATACTATCCTAAATGTGACAATGGAGAATGTTTATAGTATTACGAGCTACAGCTATGATGACTATATAATACTTACTTAATTTCTATTGGTAAGTAAGACTGATCTAAATTATGATTCAATACTGCTATTATTGCAAGTGTTTTTAATGACGGTGATAAATCAAGGACATGTAAATCGCTGTTGTCCATCAGTCTTTCAGGATTGTCGTCTGTCTCATCCACATGATTGGGGCACATGAATGGACAAGGGCTGCAAAGAAAATATATAATGATATGAAATTTTAATAGTTAAGAAATATTCTTAATTTTGGCTTAGTTTCTACTTTTA
This sequence comes from Luffia ferchaultella, assembly GCA_949709985.1. NCBI lineage: Eukaryota > Metazoa > Arthropoda > Insecta > Lepidoptera > Psychidae > Luffia > Luffia ferchaultella. The sequence continues at coordinate 12,432,557 of OX453245.1, read as the reverse complement.
TTCTGGACAATTTCAGTAATAAGTCTGAATATAAAGACTGACCAACTGCATACCAGAATAAGTGGTTACTTTCATCCAGACTTATTATTTCCATAATCTCAAATTATAATTTTGTGTGGTCATAATTTAGATATTCAAGTAATATGTAATAAATTTCAATGAAGTGTTGTGCCCATACTTGAGAATGTTGGAAGCTTATACTCGTAACTAATTTTCGAACCGAAATTTTCAATGGTCTATGTGCAATATTTACCGCCGGGTACTGTATTTTCGTTTATATATTACTGTTTGATGCAAATTGTGCCTTCAATTTTATACTAACTTCACATGAGTTAGAGACTTGATATGTTAGGTAAATATAGCTCATAACTGGATGACATCTGGTGACCAGGTCCTGTTGATTTAGCCAGGATTGTATCCTCCCGAGGAAACTCCTCAATGGTGACGAGGGTCATAGAACTGGTCTGTCTGTCTATTTGTTTGTTTCTTTATTGGTCTGTACGATACAAATTTTACAATTGATTATAAACTAACTTCTTGATGAACTAGAGACATAAAATTTTAAACGCAGGCAAGAACTGGACGACAATGTATTATTAACTTCTTTTCTTGTCTGTTTCTTGACAAACAAATAAATAGACAAACAAGAAAGCTAATAAGTTCCAGTTGATTCAAAATTTACGAAACCACAGATTTATGCTATTATATTTCGGCACAAAGAAAGTTTACAAAATTTTCTGTGGACAAAATAGTTGCTGAACATAGTCACACTATTTTGCAACTGTCACCTTATTACCTGGATTTCAATCCCAAAAATATGATCTCAACTAAAAGGCTATGTAGCCACCAGAAACGTGGATATGAATTTAACTATAGTAAGTGAATTATTGACTGATAAAGTAAACATGGTTGGGGCTGAAGAGTGGAAAAAAGTGTAGGAACATGCAATCAAATGTGAGAATGGATGTTGAAGACTTCAATAGAATTTTGACCATTACACTGAAAGACTAATGATAAATACCGGGGAAAGTTACAGTGATATCGGCCTTATTGAAAGCTCAAATAGTGATATGGAAGTAATTGAAAGTTTAGTTTAGATGATTAAAATTCTTTCTTTATTGGAATGTGCCATTTGAGTGGAAAGAATAAATTGTAAATTAACATTAAAAATATAAGTTTCCATAATATTTGTTAATTTTTGTTTTTTTTTTTTTTTCAATTGGGTTTCTAAAAAATATTTTAGTATATACTGGACTGTTACTGTTTCATGCAACTGAGACGACGCTCTATGAAGTTAAAATTAACCAATTGTCTCCCTCTTTAGCTTAATGTGCATTGGTTACTGCCAGTATCTGTACCATTCATGTCATAAAGAACGACGTGGAGAATAGTTATAAAAAAATTGGTTTAGTTTTAGATTTCATTCACTTTTAATAACAATGTTTTTTATGCTATAAAAATTACAAATGTGAGTCTTGGAAGCACTACTATTTGTACATTGTAAATGAAATATAAAAAGAAATAAGTTTATATGTGGTCAATCTATCTACTTTTAACACGCTATTAAATTATAGTAGTATCATAGTTATGTCAGTTAGTCACTGGTATGTGATACAATGGGGTATGGAGCAAGAATCAGTATTTTAATGACAGAAATATATACCCAGCAGGTTAACCTGGGTTGACAAAGTGGTCACACCAACTGATATGTATAGGTAATAGGTATACTTGTACACTCTTACACATTAAGCATATTTTGTGTGTATAACACAATAAATAAGCTATCTTATCGATTCACTGCTACATTTTGTGTATGTTAACTGATTATTATAATTTATTACATACCTTGTCCCACCAAAAAGATACATTTTGTTTTTGTGCACTATACATGCTTGACGGCGGCGCTTGCATGGAATAGATCCCTGAATTGAAAGTTTCGACCATTTATTTTCTTTGATGGTGTACTTATGCAAATCATTAAAATGCACCTTCGCATTTCCATTGTAACCACCAAATATATACATTTCTTCATTGTATAGCCCTGCCACATATCATACACATATTGTATTAGTATGAACTGGAATACCATAGGGTTTTCTGGGCGATTTCAACAATTTTGGCAGATGTTAAGTCAAATCGACAATGATAATTTTGCTGCTGTGTATTGTTACCATAAGAAGAATTTCAGTTTATTTCTTTAACCTATTTGTGCTATGTGCGTCAAAATAGTTATGCATTTAACTTTGTTTTTCTTGATTACGTTAGTGCTGCTTCAAAAGGGTGCCCTCTTTTTGAAGTGAAAACTTCTTTAGCATCGTTGTGATTTGAAAGTCGATGAAACGAAAAAGCGACAGTAAAAAGGGACAGACACATAAATTCATAAGATTTAATGTGGGAGAAAATGAGATAGAAAGCATTATACAGAGTTTCTTATGTTCGTGGTTCCCTTTGTGCTCTGCTTCATACCTTCGTACCTTCCTTGGGCCTCAGCGTTGTACATGTGTTAATACGTGTTTGTGCACATGCATGCGTAGTACAAAGTTTGAGCAAAGGCATCACAATACAACAACCGCGGTGTTTTGTATATGTGTACATATTATTTATAATAAAACTCTTCAAATATGCCGAAAACGAATGCACAATATTGTCGCGATTATCGAAAAAAAAGGGAAAATAAAATTAAAAACAGTAATTGATACAGTATTCCAAAGATATCTTGACCATATTAGGACCAAAGTATATATTTCATACTTTAGTTACCATAAGCCTCTTGTATCATTTATTGAAAATGTCAGCTCTGAGTCTGAATAAATCTATGTAATATATACGAATAAAATGTAAGATAATTATCTAACTTTGTATCACTATGATCATTACTAAAACCTACAATTATCCTCTTCCCGAAATTTTACATTCGTTTCATTATCTTAAAACCAAAATTTTTGAAGGTTTCACTTCTATCACGTGTGAATTGCACACATGTTTTTTTTTTTAATTGTTTTGAATGGTCAAGAGAAAGACATAGGAAAATTGATAGAAATCGCAGGGCATTTGTACTATACGCGCCACCAAACTAAAAGGCTCTCAAGTTAACACCAGATACTTGCACAAACACCAAATATATGGGCAAGGGGCGGTGAGGGCAGTTGGTGCGGCGAGACGGGTCACCAGCGAGAGCAGTGGCCCTACTCTGATTTTTCACGACACCGAAGTAGCGCCGAATACGTTCCGTTTCAAAAATCCGGTCGCTAGGACTACGGGCGAGAGTACGAATTTTTGAAATGGCGCGTATTCGGCGCTAACTCGACGCTGCGTTAATTTACCAGAGTACAGCCGCAGGTCGCGTCCCTCGCACCCGCGCTGTCTATGTACAGTCGACATCCGCGCCGGGTCAGTTATTATTAAGTATATTTTGTTACCCTTGTTTCTGTGAATATTTCGTTATTTAGTATTGTTACTTGTTTTGTTACATTGTGTTAGATATAAGTTGAATACAGGCCATTGTAAAAAACTATATATATATGACATTGTCAGAATTACGAATAGTGAAATAAAACTAATACAAATTATTTTAATTGATTTATTTAATTAATAATAATTACAACAGAATGACGAGGATAAAAATCAAAAATTGCTTTTTAAAAAAATAGAATATAAAGAACACCGGTCATGTCCCATACTAGCTTGGACCTAATTTTAAGGGTAAGGTCAGGTTGGGGAAGACCGTATACAAGGTAAGACCGTCTGCGCGTAATAAGTTGCGTTTTTAAATAGCTATGCGGCTTGCACTGTCAGTCAGTAAAACAGTTTCACAGTTTGGTTCTAACTGGCAATTATAGATGTCGCTGGATACACATGGTGGGAGAAAGTTAGCTGCCATTTTTTGCCGCGTTTTGAAGGTCCAATAACAAAGTGACGTGTGCTAACGATAATAAAGGAAAAAGTGATTATACGACAGATTTTCAAAAACAAAGTTGTTCAGTAAGTATTTCAATTGCACCTTTAACGATTTTTCGTATTAGATTACTCAAAATATCCTTATTTTAGTCATAATTTGTGGTAAAATATTTATAACCTAAAAACTTTCTAGTTGGGAAGATCGTCTGGGGGATCTAAGGGAAGATCGTCATATGCCGGTCTTGCCTTCCGAACAGTGATCACTAACCTTTTTTTGCGGGATCGTTCAAGTTCTACTCACGGGCCAAACAAAGAACGAAATAGGTGTCAGATCCGAAAGAATCTAGTTATTTTGAGACCTTTCTCAAAGAAACATGGGTCGAAAACAGTAAACGGAAAAAGCATAAAAGAATTACTTCTGTCAAAAAATTACCCAACGCCAAAAGTGCCGGGGTGGGCTGGAGTTTTAAATGGTTGCTCGACGGACATCAGTTACACATAGAAAAAGTCGACTTTTGAATGGTTTGCTAAGCTGTGATTGGTGAACCGATGTGTCGCGTAATGCCGCAGTGGTAATTGGATATGTGTAATTATTTTTTCAGTGTTGTTTTTATATTTTTATATGAAAATAAAAGCAATTTCAAGAAACCAATTTAAATATTTCTTCTTCGCGACAAGTAAATCACTTATTCTTAATATTTCTTTTTATTCGAGACTGACCTCTGCGGTGACGTCACGCGTAAAGTCCTGATTGTAAGAATAAAATAATCGCTAGTGACAGTTTATTTTACCATTTCAGTAGAATCAGCAGAGCCAAATGATAATAATAAAATGAAAGAAGAAAGTGAAAATCATCAGATTTTGTTATAATCAAATAAAAACTCACGCCTGACGTCAGAAGTCATTCACACCCAAACATTGAATTCATAATAAATTATTTACTTGGCCTAAAAAAGAAATATTCAAAGTAGTTTCTTAAAATCTGTTTTTATTTCATATATTTAAAAAAGGTAAAAACAACATGTAAAAAATTTACACGTACCCAATTGCTAATTGAATAGTTTCCGTACATTTCATTGATCACTTGTTTTTTTTTCAGATAGGTTCGCCTGAGACAATGGTGAGTAACTATAAGCGTAAAACAGACAGAGGGTCATATTCCAAAGACAAGTTAAGAGAAGCTGTGCAAGCTGTTCGAAACTGAACTCTTAGTGGGTATAAAGCTTCACAGATGTATAATATTCCCCGGATGACGATTATGGATCACGTAAACAAAAGAAGAACAAAGTCAAATACTCTGGGAAGAACTACTGCCTTGGCTCCTGAAGCCGAAGCAAGGTTAGCGAATGGCCTTAAACTGATGGAAAAATATGGTCTAGGGCTAAGCCGGAAGGAAGCGCTAGAAACGGTTGGCGAGTACGTAGAAAAAAACAACATCTCCACTAACTTCAAAAACGGAATCCCAGGTCAGGCGTGGTTTTCTGGCTTCAAAAAGCGTCAAAATTTATCGATCAAAAAACCCCAGGCCGTTGAGTATGCTAGGAAAAAGGCAATTGATCCATTTATTGTGTACCCCTATTTCAATCTTCTTAAAAACACGCTGGAAGAATTAAATTTAATGGAGAAGCCAGAAGCAATCTGGAATATGGATGAGACCAGTTTCTCGAAAGATCCTGAAAAGACTAAAATTGTCGGTGCCAAAGGACATGCAGCCACAAGAGTGATTTCTTCCCCAGGCCGGGACAATACGACAGTTTTACTTTGTGGAAATGCACTCGGAGAAAAAGCACCTCCGATGATAGTGTACAAAGGTAAAAATGTATGGGACTCGTGGGTATCTCCGGACGCCTACCCAAATACATCCTACGCGGCTACAGAAAATGGCTGGATGGAATCCGACGTATTCGAACGGTATTTCGTCAAGACTTTTTTGCCTGCCATTGGAAATCGACGTCCGATTTTACTTATATATGACGGACACGCCACTCATGTCGGCTTAAACATAATTTTGAAGGCTCGCGAAGCAGGTGTTACAATTCTTAAATTACCTGCACACACAAGTCATGTATTACAACCACTTGACGTATCGGTTCTGAAGGCATTTAAAAACAGGTGGGACGAATTGCTTGTTAAATGGCAGCGATTAAACGTGGGAGCCATCTTACCGAAAGCAGAATTTGCTCGCCTGATAGGAGAAGTTTGGAAGGAAATTGATGGCCAAATTTTGAAAAGTGGTTTTCGCAAGGCAGGAATCTTTCCATACAACGTTGACGAAATTGCAGAAAATAATTTTGATTCATTAAAGCTACAAAACTGGAGAAAACGCTTAGTGACCATTGCTACTGAAAATTCAACGACAGTTGCTACGAAACATTCAGCGACAATCGCTACTGAAATTTCAGAGAAAGTTGTTGCTAAAAACACACCAAAAAGCCTGTTGTTATTGGCTCTAAATCGGATAACAAGAGAAACTACTTTGACTTCTATCGAGTGCAACCTCTCAAGTGCGAATACTCGTCAGATGCAAGAAAATCTAACCACTGCGTCAAATGAGGATTCAACAAGAAATCTGGACAGAACTGCATCAAAAATTCAGATATTGGAAAATAAATTTGTGTCATTTGAAGACCTACTTTTGATGAAAGTACAACCTGGTAATAATAAAACAGTAAAACGGCGCAAAATAGCGCCAGGAGCCGAAGTAATAACACATGAAGATGTACTTAAGCGTAAAAGTGAAGAACAAACTAAAAATATTGAAAAGGAAGCTGAGTCAAAAAAAGGAAAAGGTGTGGGGAAAAAGAGTCATGACAGAGAAAAGGAAAACAGAGAGAAAAATATTAATACATCTGAAGCCGAAGGGACAACACATAAAGATGTGCTCAAATACAAAATTAAAAAACAAACTAAGAATATAAAAAAGAAATCTCAAACAAAAACAGGAAAAAGTATGGAGGAAAAGAATTATGACAGTGAAAAAGAAAACGTAGAGAAGAAATTGAATAAACCTAAAGTAAAGAAACGGTCTAAAGTAATATCCCCAGACTCCACAAGTGTTTCAGACTGTATAAGTATTTACAGCGATTCTGACGCTATTGATTATGATGAAGACATTTTTAGTGGCACAATTAAGGAGTCTTCAATGCAAATAATAGAAATGGGGAATAAGAGTAAAGAAACAAAATTGTTGAAAATAGATCCATTACATTACGGTCCAACTATTTCAAAAGAATGTTTCGTGGCGAAAAAAAGAACAGTTCCTGCTTCAGCAAAGAAAGATAAAAGTATTAAAAAGGAAAAAAAAGAGAACAATAATAGTAAACTTAAAGTGAAGAAAGGTGCTCAAATAATATCTTCATATACAAGTGTTTCAGACTGTGTAAATATTCACAGTGATTTAGACGTTATCGAGTGTGATGAAAACTTTTTTATTAACATGGTGACCCCTATTAAAATGGACGAAATGGAAAATAACAAAAAGTCAAACAAAATATGTAACAGTTCTGATAGAGAAAACAAAATAACAATGGATAGTAACACGCCAGATAAGGGGAACGAGACGGAAAAGACAGAAGATGAGAACAATTTTGCCATAAATGATCATGTATTGGTCAGATACTACAGCCGAAAAAAGTGGATATACTATGTGGGATACGTAGAAGAAAGTAAAGCTGCCGAAGAGGTGCGTTACACTGTTAGATTTTACAAGACTATTAAAAGCCCACTAAAATTCGTGCTGACTAAAAAAAGAGACTGCGATGATGTGCCCATAAACTCTATCATTAAGAAAATACATTTAATACAATCGCCAAACAATTCTAAAGAGTTTGTTTTGTCTGATAATGCTGACATGATTTATTTTTCATAATTTTGTCATTAAGTCATTTATGATTTTACTAAATTCCAATTAATAAACACAATTTGAAAAATATAAATTTGTTTGCACTATATACACTACTTGCCAAATTATGTAGAATTTATATCATAACAGTAAAAATTAAAAATAATTTCAGCATAATATATAAAAATAAATAATAATAGAATCCTCCTGCCTAGACGATAAATTAAAAGCTGACAGAAAAATATCTCGTTTTATTATTTAAAGGGTAAGACCGGCATATCTTTACGAAAAATGTTTACAACCCCTTTTAATGAAGATATGCCGGTCTTACCTTTTTAATATGAAATCGAAATTTTCGTACGATTTTGAACGCAATTTCTATACACTTAAAGTTCATATTTGAAGAGCATATGAATTTTTATACATATAAGTTAGTATAACTACATAGACATACCAAATAAAGTTTTAAATCTAAATAGACGGTCTTGCCTCCGATAGCACGGGAAGACCGTCTACACGCAGAGTTTTAAAAAAGGGTTTATATTTGGAAGATGTTCTATGATATTGCAATTTCTGTAGCACACAATTGTTACTGATAATATGTTTCATCATATGGAATGCTAAAGATCCGTCTAGAACGTATCAAATATTTGTTTTATTCATTTGAGTAAATTTTTCAATAAAGTATGCCGGTCTTCCCCAACTTGACCTTATTTGAATAAATATAATAAATGGTAGATTTGATAATTATCTATAGGTGTATTAAAAATAATCATATATTAATATTATTGATACGAAGTCAGAAATAGTCAATATCTTAAAAAAAAAAGACATGGCTATATGGGAATATGAGCACTTCCCCATGGTCCCATTGAGTTGACTCATTAATGGGACCAGGGGAAAAAAAATTCCCTGTGGTCCCATTAGCAAGTGATGTAATTAAAATCATATTTTTATCGAAAGTTTGTATTCATTTTTGTATTGATTTAACCGTCATGAACAACAGAAATAATAGAGTCAGCGGAATTCATATTATAAAGATTTAGGCTTGAATATGGAAGTCTCTTACTACCCATACTTACTTTTTTAATAGCATAAGACTAGCAAATGCGTTATGATCAATGGGCATTATAATATTTTTTAATTACTACCTACTACTAGATAGGATGAATTTTATGGTAGCATGCAGTATAATACTTATTTTACATTTTACAGATGCCGCCAATAACGACCTTCATTAGGTTTATAAAACCGATATGTTTTGATTTTCGCACTTCCATATACAATGTGTCTGAGCCATTCTTGCGTATTCGTTGCGATTGGGGAATATCTATGATCCATTTTATTCAATAGTTCACCCAATCGCTACCCTCTCGCTGTCAAAAGATCAGCCGTCACTATGCATCTGACACGAAACAAACAGCCTTTAATTTATTCGAGTTGACTAATCAACATATCCTAAGGGAACCTTTTTCCTGTGGTCCTTATGATCTAGGAACGGATTTAAAATATTTTAGATAATATTTTATTACAATAAGCTACTAAAATATAATAGGCTACTTGACTATTTAAAAAATATATGAGAATGAGTTTTCTAAATAATATCACAACAGTGAAAGAATTAAAAAAAAAAAAATTATTGGAAAAGTTATGGATGTTTAAAGTGCCCTGTTAGACAGAGAGGGTGATACCACAAAGTGTTCCTACATGTGATGAATTCCTTTGACTCTATTATTTCTGTTGTTCACGACGATGAAATTAATACAATGATATAATTACTTTCGATAAAAATATGACGTTAATTATATCACTAGGTAATGGGACGACAGGGAAAAAAAATCGCCGTGGACCCGTTAATGGGTCAACTCAATGGGATCATGGTGAACTGCTCGTTCTTTTGCCTTCTTTTCGATGAGATAATATGACGACGCTATGTTTTATGAGTCATTGATGTATGTAGTTAAATATTTTTTTATTGAGTTAGAGATTATTGGACTATTACTGGACTATTCTTAAGTAGATACTGAATTGTGGAGATGTTTATGATTAAATAAATAGACAAATTTTTCGTAAACTAGTCCACTTTTATTTCAAAAATCCTTTTTGGTTTTTAAAGTACATTCTTTTGCGGGAATTTCATACTTTATTCGGGATTTTATTTCATAAGGACCGGGATAATTGCACGTTGATTGGCGACCGGCAGCACTTAATCACAACGAAAATAAAATAAAATTCTTTTGAAGTTTTGAGATTATATACTTACTGAACTTATTTGTTTATTAATCATACTTTGGGGTTGTATTTAGGCAAGTAAAGCACGGATGAAATAAAATTGAAATTCCTCATTGCTTATTTTGAATGTTCTACTATACAAGCATACAGAGTGGTAATGTCTTTATTACATAAGTCTGTTTTTTTTTTTGCCTGTGTAAATGATATTTACGGCCGCAACTTTTTTAAAATAAATAAAACTCAGGTACTTCTTTTTTGGGGTGTGTTTATTTATTTTTGTTCTAAATAGGTCACCGCATGCAATGGCATTCAAAATCTATGAATTCTAATATTTTTAATACCAAAATCAAAACACGAACTAATGAGAAAAAGTGTACTACAGTGGTCACACTGCAGTTATTATTGCTTATTAATTATTAATTAATTAATTATTGCCTTCCCAAACAATTTAACTTGCATGAACGTTTTTTTAAAATGTTTGGGTTCTATTTTTTACAGTGATAAGTTAATTACACAACGTGACTTTTAAGCTATTTTTTTTTTAAGTATATGAGTAATTCGTATACATTTTAATAAAACCGCGGTCCATTTTGACCATCATTGTTTATGAAGAAAAAGTTGTTTTACTTTATTCGTTAATTTATCTTAATTTTTTTTTAATATGTTATATTTCCATTTATTAGACTTATTATGAGCTGGTAAAATTGACGATATATGCTTATTAAGTTCAACGATTTCTGAAGTTAAAAATAATTAAATATTATATTTGTTTTATTTAATTAATATGTGCGACTGTACCTGCGCGACTTCATGCATAGCCAACTTCACTTTTTAGATAGGTGGCGCATATAATACATAAAAGTACATAATTTTATCTACAAATAAAGTATAAAAGAACGCGCGAAATCATATAGAATTACTTCTACTTCAGATAGTCGACATAGCAACCAGAGCAAGCACTAGACGGAGAGGAAACACCCTGAAAAATAGTGCAGCATTTTGATTCACCATTTATTGACCTTATAGCCCCATACAATGGTTGCACATTTTGTTACACTGGTTAAGGTGAAGTTTGTCTTCATGTAGAAATGACACAACTCATACCTCATCAATGTTTTATAAAAATGCAATAGAAAGCTAATAAAGATAACAACTAAATATGAATTTAATACTTACAAGCTGAATGGCTTCTTCTACCATCTGGACCATTTCCAATTGGATTAATTTTATACCATTTCTCTTCGACAGTGTCTAGATAGAAAAGCTCTGAGCAATAAACTTCTTCATTAAATGAAGAATTGTTTACATCGCCACGGCCTCCAAACATATACATTTTATTGCCATAAGCAACAACTGTGTGAAAATCACGATGAGATGGTACTTCACCAATTGTGTTCACAAATTTCCACTTGAGTGTATCCAGTTCTAAGCAATGAACTTCCTGAGAATACTCATCAGTATAATAGTCAAATCCTCCAAATATATACATTCTATTTTCAATAACACATGCTGAATGGCCATCTTTAGCATATGGTATTGCGCCTGAGACAGTTGGTACACTCCATTCCAAAGTGCTAATATCAAAACAAGCGAGTTTGTCACAAGCCACTGTATTATTTCTCCCTCCCCACATAAAAACCTGTAAACGGTAAAGAACATTATATATATAAACATTACATGAAATTAAAGTGAATGACGCAATGCATATGCAGTTTTGTGTACAATGAATTCAAACCATGAATACTTAAAAAAATATAATACAATTTCAGCATTTTTTCCCTATAATTGAATCAAAAATATATAATTATATAAATAGTCCAAGGAAACCTTGTTAACAGTCCTCCAAACCTTTTCTTTACTGTCATGTAAATGTATAATCAGTAAATTGCTTGTGCCAGCTTTCCTTGGATTATCTATAGTGCTCTGTAGGTAAGGAAATCAGGAAGTATGACAGTGTGGGCCCCTTCCTGCACAGTGCAGATACTGTCACTGCGAATTAACTGAAAAAGGTTTAAAGAATGACTCCATATTCTTTGGAGGCAAATATTACTAAAAACGGAGCTATAAAGTTTAAAAATTAATTTGAATCAGTGATGCCGTTAAACATAAATATACCTACCTTATTACCATATGCAACTGTGGTATGACCATAGCGTTGAAATGGAACATCTTTTTTCTTGTAATCGACACTGGACCATCTTAAATTATGAGTGTTCAAAACATGGACTGGGATAGGATCCCAATCTTTATATTCTTCAGTAGAACAGTAACCACCAAATGAGTAAATCCTATCGCCTATACAAACAGCAGCATGGTTAACACGCCTAGGACCGCCTTCTATGTGGACTGTCCAAGCCATTTTGGATTAAAATGAGACAAAATTAACAATGGCAATTTCTTTGGTCACATAAACCGCGTGAGATATAAACTGTTTTTAATTTTAATTTGATTACAATTAATTACACAGGACATAATTTGTCGCGAATAAATCATGTTGTTGGATCATGGCAAGGCAGTAAAGGCAGTCACAGATGTCAATAGCACTCAATAGAAATCATTTTTTTTTTGCAATTTATAGGCAACAACTTAGCAACCAATCAATAGACTACAACGAATTACGATAATAAAAACTAGAGTAGGCAAGCTCTGTACCATTGTTCTGTGTAAGAGAGGAACACAGTGTGCGAATGACATCCAGCTCTTTGCGGAAATCCTACATGCGAGAAAGAAATGTAACAAAATGTCTCATAAAACCTCTTTGAACACATTTAGTCTCCATTAGCGACTTGTCAAAATAAGGTCCAGCTTTGTTATCTATTTTGTGCTTTAATCATTCTGAACTACATAAATTAAATCTTGTGAATTACAATGATTTCGTGTTCTGTTTTATATTGCACTGTAACATATGATAATAATCCAAATAAAGAGAGATTTCACATGTAAGTACTGCCAATAGCATACTGTTATCTTAATGCTTATTTTTATAAAAAGCAATCCTAAATTTACTTGGTTATACATCAATAGTATACGATAAATACTCTATTTTCTAAATAATTGGTTATTTTGAACAATTATGTGTAAGATACAAAAATATTGTGTACAATTACAATCAAACAACTTAGCATAGGGATTGCACAAAATCTATCGATATGTCGATAATTTCAAATATAAATATTTTGCATATTTAATATTACCTAATTGCACCTGTTCCACTAGAAAGATGTCGTTAACTGTTTTTAAACATATGAGAAAGTATGACAACTTTACATATATTCTACACATAGGATACATATAAATACAAGAATTGCTCATATGAAAATATAAAATACTAGCGACCCGCCCCGGCTTCACACGGGTAGCAGAGCATATAAGTCGTAATGTTTTTTCTGTCGTAGTGTCATATCAGCTTGTTGCGTCGAACATGTGAATTGGATTTAATTACCTTTAAATATGACGTAAGTTCATCATACTTGGAGTATTTTTAAAGTACTTTATTTTCAATTCTATAAATATATATAAGAGTAAATTATAATTATATATATAACCTAATCTAACCTAAAAACTCATGCCGCGTCGTCCCGTATGGCCGCCCGGCTGGTCGCGCGATTTTTATATTTCGCGATAGCTTCTAAGATATTAATTTAAATTGTATAGTGTAAAGGGCAATCGTAATGTACATAAAATGCTGATAATAAATAACGTATTTAATTTGATAAGGATTAATACTGTATCCGTATAAATTGCTTTCAAATTACCTCATCATATGACACCAATTTTTTAAACATAAAAATAGGTATAGTAAGCTATCCATGAAAGATAGACATATGCCATTGCGGACTTTTCTTTAGTCCTATATAAAATACACAATTCCTCCATACGTTATTTTATTATATCTCAAAAGGATTAGGCAGCGTTTTCGATGAAAGATCCCAGCAGGCTTGATTTTTTTCCGACTTCTTCAACAATAATCGTCATATTTCAACAAATTTGTACAAAACATTAATAAATTATACACGTAAACCTTCCTCTTGAATCACTCCCTCAAGGAAGGACTTTATTTTATAATATGTAGTGATATACACAAATAATTTTAATCGTTATTTATTTATGATTTAAAGTCTGACGTTCTATCTGCTCTCCGATTAAGAACATCGTATAATAATTTAACTTTGAATGACGAAGTTACTGTATACAATATAGACATAAATGGTATACAATAATTTAACCTCATTTTCCTCCAAGAAACTGGGGTGTAAAAAAATGCTTTCTGATAATGATGACTGTTTCATAATATCCAGGTTTCCTGTAAACGTGGTTAGCAGAGAACAATGGATAAGAATGTTAAATAGAACAGGTGGGAACGCCTCGAAAACATTCTTTGGTTTGCAGTAGACATTTTAAGGAAAACTGTTTTGTCTAAATAAATCACCGACGACTTTTGAAGAAAGGATCTATACCTACTGAATTTGTGCCGTTAGGGGTTTCTTTCTTTTTCATATGTGCTTACTTAGTATATCAAATAGTATACTAACGCCGTAGTATATACTTAATATCTAAAGTCAGAGCATTTATGCCAACTGTAATTTCTGTACAGGTCAATCTGAAGCCTAAGCGATCGGTGTCAGCGTACGTTTACCGGCATATATCACCAGAACCATTAACTTTAGAGCCTAAACCTTTATTTCAGCTTTAATATAAAACGGATTTGAAGAAAAAAGTCCATCACAGTGAAAATATAAATTTTAGGCAAATTATCACTTTGTCTTTTCAAAAACTTGTTCCTTTATAATCAAATAAAACTTAACTACCTATTACATAAAGAAACAAAAGATATTATAGACTTGGATGAAATATAGGAATTTCATCCAAGGCATAATTTTTGATGCAGTGAGACGACGCGACACTCGATCGAGTAGGAAATGTGACGTCACGGGCAGTAAGAGGCCACCAGTCAAACTGCACGTAAATACATAAATATCAATAAATTATTTTTTAGTCATTTATTGAGGCATTTAAAAAAAAACTTTCACTGTTTTATTAGTTTCGGTTTATCTTTCAATTCTATGGAGTTAAATATGATATTCATCATAAAACTTTTCCATTGTAAATGTTTTTATTTTATACGTTCTCATTTTTTTGTTTACAAAGAGTGCTAAAAAGTTTGTTGTTATGCGTTGAAAGATGACGTATTGTCATTAAAAACAAAAATGGTTTATTTATATTGTTTTATTTATTACTTGGCTTGTATTTAACTAAATATAAATATTTCCATAATGATGTTAACACTTTCTTTACTTCTTTCTGAAAATTTTTAATTATTAACTGTTAACAAAAAAAATGTATATTGGTGTAAAGGAAATGGCATTTGAATTGATTGATGATTTGTCAACGACACATTATCATGAAAAAACTACGTGCTATCGATAATAGAAAAAAACATCCAAGCTCATCACTAAAACTGGCTCAAACTCATGTGAATTTGCACACATACTCATTTCCCTTTTCGGTCATGCGATGTTTAGATGTCAGTTGGTCTCCTACGCTAGTATATGTATGTCTATGTTCTATCCATAGTAGACATATTTAGTTATATAAAAATTTATTAATTTGGGTCTTTGGACAGAAATAAAAGAAGCAATTGGTCTGTAATAGTTTTAGGTTTGTTGTAATTAAACACTTGTTATCATTTATGCCGAAAGCTGTTTTATTAACGATACGCACACAACACATGTTTATATCAATGCAGATTGCATCATCTCTGATTGTCAGTGCCAATCAACCACAACCGGTGCTACCACATACAATAATATAATGTTACATCTCCCTTCTTAAACTAGAAATCACATGAATACTACCTAATTAAACATAATCCTTTAAATAAGCCGGTCTTCTTTTTTCTCTGTAAGATCTTCTAACATCTACATTGTTTTGCTGGACCGGTTGCAAAGTTTTTTCAATTAAAGGTTCCACATTAGAACAGTTACTATTGTCTACCTTAGACTCTATATTATCCTCTGTCACCGGAACAGCATCCATTTCACTCTTTATAATTAAATCCTCTTTATTCTTACTGTTTATTAAATATTTCCTGTTTCTTAATAACTCACTACCAGTTTCTGTAATAATTTTGTATGTATTAGATCTTATATCTTTTTCTAAAACTTTTGCATAGCTATAGGGAGTATGTTTATTGTCTGTTAATATTACTTTCTGGCCAATTTCCAAATCATTTAATGTTTTACTTTGCCTATCATAATATTTCTTTTGTGTAAAAGCATTGTTATATAAAGCGTTTTGTATTTGGATATCCGAACTCTTGCCACTATGCAAACAAGGTAACAACCCCTGAGTTTTTCTCCCCATTAATAATTCTGATGGTGATTTGTAATTAAATTCTTTAGAAACTGGTGTATTTCTATATTCAAGCAAAGCTAAGTACTTATCTTTTCCATCAAAATCTGCTTTTTTAAAAATATTTTTTATGGTTTGGACAAAATGTTCTGCTAACCCATTTGACTGTGGATAAACAGGGTTACTTGTTTTATGTATGAAATTCCATTCATGAGAAAAACTTACAAATTCTCTACTTGAAAAATTTGTGCCGTTATCTGTATATAGTATGTCCGGTATGCCGAACCTACTGAAAATAGATTTTAACAATTCAATAGTATGATTAGAACTTAAATCTCTCAGCTTTCCCACTTCACAATACTTGCTATAATAATCTACTACTATCAAGTAGTTGTGATCACGATAATGAAAAACATCACATCCTAATATACTCCATGGCCTATTAGGCATTTCTCGAATTGTCATCTGCTCTTTACCATTACATTTCCTGTACCTGTCACATGTACTACATGATGAAACTTTATTTTCAATCTCTTTTGACATAAGAGGCCAGAACATACAGGATCTTGCTCGTGATTTACATTTATCTATTCCTAAGTGATTATAATGTATTCTTTCTAACATGTCCTTTCGTAACGAATAGGGAACTACAATACAGTTATTCTTGAAAATTAAATTTTCACAAATATATAGATCATCCTTAACAGTATAATATGGTCGTAAGTTAACAGGTATTTTATCAACATCAGGCCAACCTAACATAATAAATTGTTTTAAAATTTGTAAGTCCTGATCCTTTTGTGTCTCATTTTTAAAAATTTCTAATTTTCTATCTGTAATTGGTAAATTACTGACTACCATGCCTACTTGTGCTTCAATTTCACACTCTAAAATATTATCATCAGTATTTAAACAATTTCTAGATAAAGTATCTGCCAATAACAAATCCTTTCCAGGTGTATATTTCACAATAATGTCATATTTTTGTAAATGTAATCTCATTCTTTGTAGTCTCAATGGAATGTCACATAATGGTTTCTTAAATATAGACTCGAGAGGTTTATGATCACTTTCCACTTCTACCGTATTTCCATACACATATTGATGAAAGCGAGAGCACCCAAAAACAATGGCAAGCATCTCCTTTTCTATTTGGGCATACATTTTCTGTGTACTTGTCATTGCCTTTGAGGCATATGCAACAGGTAAGTCATTTTGAAGGAGAACAGCTCCTAATGCATCCTGCGATGCATCTCTGCTAAAAAATATGTGTCTGTTCATTGTTTCGTTTTTCAGTGGAGTAAAATAATCATCAAATCTTTTTACCACATTTTCATACTCCGTCTTCGGCGTTGTTTCATCGAATTCAAATGTATTGAAGATTTCTATTCCCTCATCTCCAATTACATGCAAAAACAGCGCAATTTTTTCTTCTTTAGTTAATCGCGACAATGCCCCCGACGCTGTGAAATAAAGTTGAAATCTTAATTTCCATCTTTTGTAGTTTTCTGCCATGTCACCCGATGAGACCAATAATGGCGGTGGGGTTTTTAACGCCTCCATGTCTGCTAGACGACACTATTGTAACTTATTGATTGCAACTAATTTTACTTTGACTGCGCCATGTAATAGTTTTAGGTTTGTTGTAATTAAACACTTGTTATCATTTATGCCGAAAGCTGTTTTATTAACGATACGCACACAACACATGTTTATATCAATGCAGATTGCATCATCTCTGATTGTCAGTGCCAATCAACCACAACCGGTGCTACCACATACAATAATATAATGTTACATGGTCATTGCTGCGTTTCTTTTTGTTTGGTCATAACAATCACTATTTGTGATTTGCCAAAGGCAAATTACGTAAACATTTTCAATGAATTCTAAAACGAAATCTCTAGACGTCATGACTAAACGGCGTAATCCAAAACTTGGACCACAATTACCACATTTACGATCATTTGGCGTAATGGAGTGATTAGCGCGGCGCGAACGGCTCGTGGGTTTCCGCATTCACGATACTTTGAAACGATGGTGCGGCGTGTCGCATCGGCGCGACCTCACACAAAAATCGAACCGTTTCAACATTTACGGCAAGATTTTGGACTGATGTGAATTATGTCTATGCATCCATAGACATAAACGTTTTTGGAGTGATGGAGTGGTAATGAATGAGCCGTCTACTACTGGAACGAGAATTTAAAATTAATTTGAATTTACCATAGACATATATATACTAGCGTAGGAGACCAACTGACATCTAAACATCGCATGACCGAAACGGAAATGAGTATGTGTGCAAAATTCACATGTGGTTGAGCCAGTTTTAGTGATGTGCATGGGTGTTTTTTATATTATCGATAGCACGTAGTACTTTCATGATAATGTGTCGTTGAAATTACCGCGTTATCATAAGTCGAAATCGGCAATCCTATTTATTATTTTGAATCTGCTATACTACATAATTTTTGTTTTGAGTTACTTTTCCTAACTTTTAGTTTTTTAAAATGACAAATCATCAATCAGTCAATTCAAATGCCATTTCCTTTACTCCAATAAATATTTTTTTTTGTTAACAGTTGATAATAAAAAAATTGCAGAAGTAAAGTAAGCGTTAACATCATTATGGAAATTTTAATATTTAGTTGAATACAAGCCAAGTAATAAATAAAACAATATAAATAAACCATTTGTATTTTTAATGACAATACGTCATGTTGCAATGCATAACAACAAACTTTTTAGCACTCTTTGTAAACAAAAAAATGAGAATGTACAAAACAAAAACATTTACAATTTAGAAGTTTCATGATGAATATCATATTTAACTCGATAGAATTGAAAGATTTAAACCAAAACTAATAGAACAGTTAAATTTTTTTTTTTAAATTCGTTAATAAATGACTGAGACTGAGTATTTCGTGCGGCTTGACTGGTGGCTTCTTATTGCCCGTGATGTCACATTGCCTACTCGATCGAGTTGTCGCGTCATCTCACTGCACCACAAATTATGCCTTGGATGAAATTCCTATATTTCATCCAATTCTATAATATCTTGTGTTTCTTTATTTAATAGGTAGTTAAGTTTTATTTAATTATAAAGGAACAAGTTTTTGTAAAAGACAAAGTGATAATTTGCCTAATCAAATCCGTTTTACATTAGTGCTGAAATAAAGATTTAGGCTCTAAAGTTGAAGGTTCTGGTGATATATCCCGGTGAACGTACGCTGACACCGATCGCTTGGTCTTCAGATTGACCTGTACAGAAATTACAGTTGGCATAAATGCTCTGACTTTAGATATTAAGTATATACTACGGCGTTAATATACTACTTAATATACTAAGTACGCACATATGAAAAAGAAAGAAACTTCCAACGGCACAAATTCAGTAGGTATAGATCTTTTCTCCAAAAGTCGTCGGTGATTTAGTTAGACAAAACAGTTTTTCGTAAAATGTCTACTGCAAACCAAAGAATGTTTTCGAGGCGTCCCACCTGTTCTATTTAACATTCTTTTCCATTGTTCTCTGCTAACCGCGTTCACAGGTAACCTGGATATTATGAAATAGTCATCATTATCAGGAAGCATTTTTTAACACCGCAGTTTCTTGGAGGAAAATGAGGTTAAACTATTGTATACAGTAACTTCTTCATTCAAAGTTAAATTATTTACGACGTTCTTAATCAGAGAGCAGATAGAACGTCAGACTTTAAATCATAAATAAATAACGATTAAAATTAATTGTGTATATATCTTATATTTTCATTTGAAAAAGTCTTGTATTTACATATATACCCTATGTGTAGTATATATGTATAGATGTCATACTTTCTCTTACAATGTGCTGCCAGGCTAAATAAACCTCACAATATGTTTAAAAACAGTTAACGACATTATTCCAGTGGAACAGGTGCAATTAGGTAATATCAAATTTACAAAATATTTATATTTGAAAATATCGACATATCGATAGATTTTGTGCAATCCCTATGCTTAATTGTTTGATTGTAATTTTACACAATATTTTTGTATCGTACACATAATTGTTTAAAATAACAAATTATTTACAAAATAAAGTATTTACCGTATACTACTGATGTATAACCAAGTAAATTTAGGATCGCTTTTTATAAAAATAAGCATTATGATAACAGTATGTTATTGGCAGTACTTACATGTGAAATCTCTCTTTATTTGGATTATTATCATATGTTACAGTGCAATCTAAAACTGAACACGACACCATTTTTATCACAAGAATTAATTTTTGTAGAATTCAAAACGATTATAACACAAAATAGAAAACAAAGCTGGACCTTATTTTGACAAGTGAGTAATGAAGACTAAATGTGTTCAAAGAGGTTTTATGATAGTTTTTCTTGCATTTCTTTCTCGCATGTAGGATTTCCGCAAAGAGCTGGATGTCATTCGCACACTGTGTTCCTCTCTTACGCTAGTATATATACCTTTATGGAATTTACACTCTATTTTATTGCATCAAATTTCATTTTCATCCCTCAGGTTTAAAAGTAGAAAACCGAGCCGAGTGAGATAGCTAAAAGTAGTATTCGTTCGGTTTTTATTTAGCGAGTTGCCAGAACTAAATGGCCTTCTTCGGTAGTAATTGGTTGGTAGTTGGTATCATAGATTGGTATGTTGTACTGGTGACATGTGACATTTGGTGATTATTTTATTATTGAGATTATTTAATTGCATAGCATACATTATAATTACTTGTTGGTGGTTTTCCCTCGAGAAAATTGTGTATTTTGTCGAAGATTGTTTTGATTTTGATTTAGTGGGTTGACTGATTCATCATTTTGATTTTTATACACCATAAATACAATTCTTAACGTTCTCTCTTTTAGAGACCACGTAAAAGACATATTATGTTTCGAAGTATAAGTTGTATTTACGGTTTACACGTAAAATAAGTGAGAGTTTTGCAGTAAATGGATTTATTATAATCAAAATGACGCATATAGCTCCAGAAGGCGAGGAGTCAATTAACAACGACCATAACATCGAGAACGAGGACGATGTCAATGATGATTCTGAAAATCGAGAATTAGTAAATGATTCGTGTTCAACAAGGGTCCTTGAAACATCTGAACCTCATGACAGATTTCGGATTGTTTACATTTTATTTTATTTATTTGGGATATCTTCCCTGGTACCTTGGAATTTTTTGATTACTGCAAACGATGTAAGTTATTAAAACTACAAACTTATTAGTTTAAACATAAACAGACTTGTTCGCTAGTTCGGGTTGGCTTTCCAAAACTACAACCCTAAGGGTATTAATAATAAGAAAGAAGGGAGCAAGGTGGAAAGAATAAACCCACTTTTATAATTTTTAGAAATGCGGAAATACGAAAAAAAGCGGAATTAAAAATGAATAATACATACCTGCTACTAAGACATTTTTGATAACCTTCAAACTCAAAACACTTGAAACTAACACTAAATGGCCAGCCACTCTTCTAATAAGTCTCAACTATTTAGATTTAGTACATAAAAGAACATTTAAAAAAATTCGGTTAAGGCAGGTTGCTTTCCCGCCATTTCTCAATCAATAGGTAGGTTCGGTTAGTTTAAAAAAATATACAATAAAACCGAATATATGGGCACTCCGACTACTGTTCCAATCCACTAGGAACATAAAATTGTTCAATGCACAATCAATGCAAAAGCATGCAAATCAAATTTTCAATTGTTACTAAAGGTAGGTTAGGAAATTCTTAATGTATTTACTGTTTTGAATTTATTTTAATATTGAAGTCTATTCCCTCCTTCAATAGTCGATCCTTTGATTATGTCAATACAAGGAGCAAATTCATGTCTGCGTAGTAACGGGTATGTAGTTTTCAGTTTTTATTTTTGGTTTTTTTCACATTTCCGCAGTTCTGAAAATTCTGAAAGTTGGTTTTCTGTCCTCGTCCTTCCATCCCCTAAATTATTATTAACACGTCTAGGGTGGTAGTTTTGGAAAGCCGTACCGCTAGTTCTTCTGGATTTCAAATTCATCATTGTTAAGAACACAATTTTCGGGTCAGCTTTCTTATGCTGCCTTATGAAAATTGTGTTCATAACAATGATCAATTTGGAATACAGCTAAGATAGGTTGATGGTCCATCATTAAAAAGAAAATAGGTTAAGTTAGGGTTTGCTTGTGATAATGTAAGAAGCAAAGTGAAAAACCACTAATAAACCTTATATTGTTTTTCGCATTTCCTTAAAAAATATTTACTACAAATGCATGAGGTTTCTACACCAGTCCTCTATAAGCCTGACTATATATTTTGTAACTTTTCAACAGGCAACTTTTGAAAGTGGTACCCAATTTTCATCAGGCAGCATTGAAAAGCCGACCCATTCTTCATATATTCTTACAATATTCAACTTAAGAGAGAGTATCACTAGAGATGGGGCCATGTTAATGTGTAAAACCATTGATTAATGCATTAGCTGTGTCACAACTTTCAAAGTGAAAGTGTAGGTACATACATGGTCAAAGCATAGAATATAAATAATAGTAAATAAATAGTATACCTAGTAATAATAGTCAACAAATAGTGACTCACCACATGACGCAATAAAATATAATTCAGCTCACGTAGTGCTCCTTTTGTAGGAACTGAATTCACCTACAAGGGCCTACCTACTAGTCAACTTGTTCCTTTCCTTTGCATTACTCAATCTCTTTCTGCAGCACTAAATGCCCGGTTTGTCAGTATTCTTGAGTTAAAAATTTAGAATGCACCAGGCCTGATTAAAGCCAGAATGTTTGGTCGATTCATGTTCTATCACACCAGGGACGAGGAGCAAGCAGTATGATATGTCAGAGGTTGCCTAGGCGCACAACATCGAAAATTCTTAGTGGATTTTTAAACCATTTATGACTTTTGATTCTTGCAATTTTTAAACAGCATGAAAATAAACCTAATTTTCAAAAAAGTTACGGTACAAATCCCTCCTGGTTTAAAAGACCTTTTAGTAGACATTGGTTTTTAAAATCAATGATTGCTTAGTCTGACATATCAATAAAATTTAAATATCTGTGCCTTCAAAATACTTTTTCTTTCCTCTTTCTCTGCTTAATATACATATGTTTATTTGCAACCCAAAAATGCACATGCATTTTTAAAATTTTTGTCTATCTGTTTTGTCTGGGCTAACCTCTGAAATAGCTGAACAATTTTAGACAGTACCTTCATTGGCAGATAGACGACTTCTTTGAGAATATTATAGGCTACTTTCTGTCTCAGAAATAATAATAATAATATCTAAGCAGAAGCCTGTACTAAAAAGGGTACTGACAACTGATATACATACTTAAATATTTGTTTATAATACACATATGTATATTTTACACCCAACATGGAACAAAATAGACATGTTAATGCACACAAATTTTCGTCCTGGGCGAGAATTAAACTGTTGGAGTCTGCAGTCGGCACTTTGACCACCACTCAACTCAAACAGTCCGTCCTGACTATTACGTCCTTACATATATGAGGACTTTTTGCAAAGTAATTTAGGCTTCTTTTTCTTTCAGAAAAATTAATCGATTCCATAACTACATATAAATGAAAAAAATGTGTTCATGATTTCAAAATAAAGGAATCTTCTTGATAGGAGCTATTCATTGCAGAATTCTCACCTCAATTAATTTTGAAACGATGAGTAAAGAGCGCAGAAAAAAGTGATAAATATATGTAATAAGAAATGACATAAGAAAATTCACCTCCCTCTTACCCTATTAAAAAGTGATTTAAGTATATGCATATAGGCTACCATGCTTGTATACAAACATATACTTAATCCATATGTGGGCGGAGCTGCAGGCGTTTGTTATTTTAAATTTAAAACAAAATTATCAGATTGCAGTAGATTTTTTTATGATCAAGTGAAGTAAAACATTATTTTGAACTGTCGAAAGCCTTATTTTATTTATCTGACTTCAACATATAACAACTTTTTTTAGGCCCAAAAATATCAGTATTTAATTATTTTACGTTGGTTCAAAAATAAGCAAGACTTGTTCTACCTAGCAGTGGTGAAGGATGACCTATAAAAAAAGGAAGCCAGCCGCTATTATCTAGATGATAGACAGCCTGTCATTGATATTTCAATAGTCTATTCTAATGTTTCATATATTAATGAACCCTAACCACAGCAGCCACCAGAATAGACCAAGCTAGATTATTGTTTCACTTTTTATGAGTCACCCTTCGCCCCTACTGTCTAGCCTTAAAATAACAACGAAGGCATGACACGTAAGTCTCGTCCTGCCATGGGGATGCCTGAATCCTTATTTTTAGGGTTCCATACCCAATTGGTACTAACGGGTACCCTATTAAAGCTCCACTGTTTGTCTGTCACAGAGCTGTATCGTCTGAACCGTAATAGGTAGACACTTGAAATTTTTACAGCGGATGTATTACTATGGCCGCTATAACAAAAATAATAAAGATAAATAAAGCTAAATATTAGGGAGTCTCCATACAAAAACATGATTTTTCGACGTTGTTGGTAATTCGTCGTTGTGAGATCATTGCTTAAACTTTAAATTTTTATGAAGCATGTACTACTATGGTCACTATAACAGCAAATAATAAAAATGAAATAAAGTTAAAAATTAAAGGGGGTCCCCATACAAGAGACATGTTTTTTTCAACGTTTTTGGTGATTAGTGGTTGTGAGAGCACTGCTTACTTACTATTTGAAATTCATAAAGTGTGTACTATTATGGCCACTATAACAAGTAATAAAAATAAAATAAAGTCAAAAATTAAAGATTGTCCCCATACAAGAAACATGTTTTTTTTTATATGGTATTGTACGGTGGTACGGAACCCTTTATGTGCAAGTCCAACTCGCACTTGGCCGGGTTTTTTCTACTGTTGTTAGTACCATGAATAGGTACTACTAGAAAATATATTCCTTAAAATATTTTCTAAAATATTTGCTTTACGACAAAAACTGCATTAATCTAGCATGAAAGGTTCTCAAGTTCTAAAAAATCTAAGAAGAATAATATTGCACACATATAAATTAGCTTGATGATTTTTCAGTATTGGATGTACAAGTTCAGAGATGTCTCTCCAAAAAATACCACAATCATGTTACGCAAAACACAGTTCCAGGCAGAATTCACTTCATACTTAAATGTGGCAACCGCTGTACCGAATCTTATTTTCCTCATTTTAAACTCGCTATATGGACATGTGTGAGTAATATAACTTTTATTGTGTTCTGACTTTATTTTATGAACCAATTCATTTTTAATGCCAATAATGCTATATACTTAATTGTATATACTTTTTGTATGAAGAAGTACGAGGGGTGTTCAATAAAAAGTGAGTGTGATTAAGATGCAGTTATCTTTTAATGCAACTTATTTTATTTTTCAACATATGTTTTAATACACTAAATTTCTTTACTAAAAAACATCTTTCTGACGTTCTAAAAATCGTACATTGCACCTCTGAGGTGCTCTTCAAACCGCGGAAAGAGATAGAAATCACTAGAAGCAAGGTCCGATGAATATCCAGATTGCAAAAATAAAACAGTAGCTATATTTTTGGATCTAAAAAAGACGTTTGACACAGTCTATATCCTGTTACTATTAAACATAATGGAAGCACTTGCTATTAGAGACTTGCAATTGAAATTGTTTCAAGACTACTTATCAAACCATTCCCAGAGCATAAAAATGAACAACTCGATGAGCAGAGACATTCCAGTATACTATGGTGTCCCACATGGGAGCATTCTCGGCCCTACTCTATTCCTCATCTACATTAATGGTCTATATAACTCAAACCAAATGGAGGGCGCATTCTAGTTTTTGCTGATGATACCATGCTCCAATTTAGTGTCAAATCATAGCAAGAAATTTTTTTGTCTTGTTCAATGTGGTCTAAACTAGGTTACCAATTGGCTAGAACAAAATTGTTGGAAAAAATCAAAATATATGACTTTCACACGAAAAAATTGTAAATTCATATCAACCAAATCTATAACCTGATTGCTCACACTTGCAATTATTGCAACAACACATGTTCATGTTCTAAACTATAAAAAACAAATCAGTATAAGTACCTTGGTGTTGAGATAGACCATAAATTAAATTTCCAACCTCACATTGGTTTACTTGCAAACAGAGTGTGAAAATTAATATACATATTCAAGTAATATACATATACAACCCATTGTTAAATTACAAAATATAAAGACTGTCTATTTTTCTCTTTGCCAATCTCTGCCAAACTACTGTATTACCTCTTGAGGTGGTGCTTCAAAAACTAATATAATAAGGGTTGAAAGAGCCCAAAAGGCAATTCTAAAAGTGATCCAATTCCTTCCTTTTAGGCATCTTACATCCGGACTTTACCAGACTAGCGAAGTACTCACAGTTAGACAACTTTTTATATTAAACATAATAAAGCAACACACAAAAATGCCTCTTGATGCCTCAATCCTAAGGTACATTCCATATCACCAATATCTACCTCTTTCGCTAAATGCTTTTTTAACTATTTAGGCCTACATATATATAACAATGTAAACAAGATATCTCCAATATATAAATGTACTAAATATGAATGTAAAAACGAAGTGACACTAGCTCTTAGAAACTAAATTATAAGGAGACGGAAAACCTTTTAGACAGCATTGCTTGAGTAATTAATCATAAAAATAAGGAAAATACTTGTTTGTACATATGTTCTATATTAATAAAATTGTAGTGTCTGTTTGTCTGTCTGTCTGTCCTGGCTACTCTCTCAAACGCTTGAACCGATTTCAATGAAACTTTGCAGAAGTGCATAGGATATTATTGGGGGTGACATAGGCTACTTTTTACCTGTCTGTCTGTCTGTTCGAGCTAATCTCCGAAACGGCTGAATCGATTTCAATGGAACTTTGCAGACGTGCACAGGGCATTATTGGAAGTGACATAAGCAACTTTTTTCGGTCTGTCTGTCCATCCGTCTGTCTGTTCGAGCTTATCTCTGAAACGGCTGAACTGATTTAAATAAAACTTCACAGATATGATAAAAAAGTTATTGGTAGTGACATACGATACTTTTTGTTTATCTGTCTGTCCATCAAGTCTGTTTGTTTGAAATGATCTGTGAAAGGGATGAACTGATTTCAATGAAACTTCAAAGATGTGATTAAAAGATTGTCAGAAGTAACATACAATACTTTTTGTTTGTCTGTTCGAGCAAAACTTTCGATTTTAATGAAACTATGCAGACAATAAAAATAGGTTGTCATGAGTGATATAGGTAACGTTTTGTCCATGTGGTTGTCTGTCTTTTTGTTCCGGCTAATCTCCAAAACAACTAAACCATTTCAATGAATCTTTGCAGACATAAAAAGGAGGTTACCAGGACTGACATAAGTTGGTTTTTGTCTGTGTGTTTATCTGTTTGTTCGGGCTAATCATCGAAACGGCTGATCCGATTTTACAGAAATTTTGCAAACATAAAGATGGCGTTATCAGGAGTGAAAATCAAATATTAATATACATATAAAAAATTGTTGTGTCTGTTTGTCTGTCTATTCTGGTTAATCTCCAAAATGGCTGACTGATTTGGGGACCGACTAGTGGGTTACCTATTCTACATGCTAAAATATTACTAAATGGATTTCGATGAAATGGTATAAAGATGTCTTAGGTAGTTAAGATGCAGAATTTTCTAGAAACTGTCACATTATTCTGGAGCGTCGCGTCCATTTAGCTGTGCCGGTACTACTGTGTAGTCCACGCAGGCGAAGCCGCGAGTAGAAAGCTAGTTATAAATAAAATTCATGCACATACACTCCACCCGGACACTCATGCACACATATACAACCTCACCCACACCCAAACACACCCTCCCCCTCAAATATAGTAAATGCATGCATAAAATCGTATACCGCCTCTGTATCTGTATCGTATACTGGCATTTTGTATAAACTAATTAAATTTACCTAAATAACTAGGGGTGGGCATCTGGAAACCCATAATACAGGCTTAATCTAGTTTAGGTTCCAGTCTTCCACAATAATTTAAATTGCCATATGGTCTTAATATGGAGGATGTTCCATCAATTCAAAGCCAGCATCTTCAATGGCAGCCATCGCAAATCTGGACTTGTGCACAGGGGCATTCTCTTGGTAAAACAAAACAACTTTAGCGAGTTTGCCATGTCGTTTTTGGCGTATTTCATTAGGCAATTTTTTAATTTTTCCAAGTCCCCTATGTAATAGTAATATTCGATCATTACCATCCCTTGGCTGTCCCACAAAAAAAAAAGCCCATGATCTTACTGGCGGATGGAATTGCCTTAAATTTCTTAGGAGTTGGAGATACGGCCTCTCCCAAGTCATGGACTGTTGTTTTGTTTCAGGGTCATAATGGTGAAGCCATGTTTCTTCATAGTTATGAATCGTGTTGAAAATTGGTCAGGATCTTGCTGTAACAAATCCAAACAGCTTTGCGAAATCCTCAGTCTAGGTTGTTTCAGCGTATCTGTTAGCATTCTGGATACCTACCTAGCGCGCTGACACTTGATTCATATCCAGATGTTCGTGCATAATATTATAGACATTCTCTAGCGAAATCCTCATTTCATCACTTATAAAACATAACTGAAGAAATTAACACGACGTCCGTCAAAACAATTTTTTCGACTATTTTGATAATTTGTTCAGTTACGGCCGTCATAGGGCGCCCCGAGCATGGTCGTCGTTGTTGGCGTTTTCCTCGCTTAAACTCACGAGCTAAACGAGCAACTTCTGAATAAAGAAGATCCTTAACCCCTAATGTTCTTCGCAAGTTTCAAACATGTTCAGTTACCGCGCGAATTTCGATTTTCGAGAACACGTTCCCAGTTCCGACGCGTATGAAATAAATGACTACGATTTCTATAAAAACATGAAAAAATAAAAAACGCTGTGTTTAATTAATTTTTTTCTTACTAAGAAGTATTTATCTGATTCTCACTTTTTATTGTACATTCTTTGTTCTCAAGCTTTAGATTTTTCTTGAGGTTGAGACTAGACTTAGTCGCATTTCATGAAATCAACTTGTTATATGTGTAATGTGGTTATAAACATAATTTTTGTTTGATTGTTAATTTTTTATACACATGAAAAAATTCTAATGAATGTTCATTCTAATTTCAGAGTTTCTTTAAAAAGAAGACTTCAAGGTTCATTAGTAATAATAACCTTATCATTTCTTGTTACTACTGCGTTTGTGCAAATTGACACTGATGATTGGCAAAATGAATTTTTTATAGCAACCTTAGTTACAGTTGTTATAATGACCGGTAAAGTAATTTGTTTCTAATTTACTAACTAACTATTACTTTTACAATTTTACTATTTACTAACTAAGTATTAACTTAAATATAATACAGAAAAGCAGTAATAATGTTCCTTAGCCAACTTTACCATTGGTCTAACTTTACATATATACGCTACCTAACAAAAGTAGAATCACTATTTTACTATGCTACCTACTTAATATTTATTTGTAAAGTTTGAAAACTGACTTAAAAAGTTTGAAAATAAATCAAAAAGAATGTTTAAAAACTTGTTCTATTTAACCATATGGTACTATTGTATTTATACTGTGCTTACTTCTATTCTCCTTATTATTTATTAATATTTAAGTTGTATTTTCAGCTGCCAGTGCAATATTTATTGGTGGACTATATGGAATAGCTAGTAAATTCTCTGAAGAGTACATGGCGGCCGTGGTCAGTGGCCAATCTCTTGGGGGTATCATAGCGGCCATAGCACAAATAATATCACTAGCGTTCAAGATTTCTCCATTGCATAGTGCATTGATATATTTTATTATAGCTGATATTATGGTTGTATTATCTTTGATCTCATTTATGTGGTTGCATAAGCTAGATTTTTTTACACATCACATTTTAAAAGGCGCAGGTGGAATAGCTACAAATCGACACAGGGAAGTGTCAATGATAATTATTTTAAAGAAGATATGGATTTATGCTTTTAGTATATTCTCTGTGTTCACAATAAGTATGGCAGTGTATCCTGCTATCACAGTGTTAGTTGAATCTCATCCTGTGACCACAGGCACTGACTGGAACAGTAAGTGTTTATATTTGCTCATAATTAGATTTTTTATTTTACTAATTTTGTGTTTATTCCTTGTTTATTTTATTGCAGATATATTTTTTGTTCCTGTGGTAAATTATCTTATTTTCAATTGTGGAGATTATTCTGGACGTTTAGTAGCAGGATTTCTATTGAGAGTATGTATTTTGAAATATTAAATAATAGTAATATATGGATATGTAGTAAAATTATATATTTTTATTTGTAGCCGGTAAATCAATGGGTTATAGCAGCAGGAAGTTTGCTGAGAGTCATCGGTATACCCATGCTTATGCTGTGCAATGCCCAACCTAGAAAGCATTTGCCTGTTGTATTCCTCTGGGATTGGGAGTACATAATTATAATGATAATATTCGCTTTCACAAATGGATACTTCACCAATATTATAATGATAAATTCTACAAGGTATGAACAGTCTCTATTTCTGTGTTTTTAACTCTTTAATAGGTACCACATAAAAAAACACAACACTAAATAAAAAAAAATGCGTACTTCAGTGTGCACACGCGCAAGAAGTGAAATTTCTAAAACCTAGTCTCACCATACCTATTGACTGAGTTTAACCGAGTTGCCACGATAATTGTATAATAATACCTAATAATAATAATGTTTATTATTATTCCCCTTCCTGTAACATTAGTACTAAACTGTATATTTACACTTATACACTCGCGCGTACAGAGTGTAACGCGTAATGAAAAGTTTTATCTACTTTAACAGAAAAAGTTAAGTTTTAACATTGTCTTCTTCTTATTCTTATTTTGGTTAATGGCGTTCTAACATATGTTAATTCTGCCAATGTCTAGTGTATGAGAGTTATACTATTTTTATTGAAAAATAATAAAAACAGGCAACATAGTACGGTTAATATGGAGTTTTTTTCAAAATGCCACATGGAACTACGACATTCTACATGCGCCATTTAGAAAAAACTCCATTTAACATTGTCGTAATATTATGAAAATAAATTGGATGATTCATTTCTAATTTGACACGATGTTAAGACGTCATTTCCACCTGGTTAGTTTTTTAAATAAAACACTGTTTTAGTGGACTATATCTTTCTACCCGCTTTAGTTTCCTTAGTAGAGGCGCTGCCTTTTACAGACGAAATTCTTTATATTTATGATAGATGTGATGAAGTTCCATAACTTTTCTATCATATTTTCATATAATAAAGCAGCATAGAACGAATATTAATTTTATTTAGGTACGCGAGGTGCTCAATAAAAAGTGAGAATGATATAGATACTACTTAGTAAGACAAAACAGAGCTGACAGGCATAGCCTAGATGTTTAATTTCATGCAAGTTTAATTTTGTTATAATAATAATTACAAAGTTTTTTAAATTCTTTTATATTTAAAAAAAATTAATTATTTGTTGTATACATGTCGGAGCGTATTGTCGAAAATAAATAATTTTAATACGGAGCAGATAAATCAATACTTGCGAGGAACGTTAGGGCTTAAGGCTCTTTCTTATTCAACAGTTGCTCCTTGGTGTGCTGAGTTCAAACGAAAAAAAACTTCCAAACGATGACTCACGCCTGGGGCGCCCTACGTAGGCAGTAACCAAACAAATTACGTACTAAAATAGTCGAAAAAATTGTATTGACGGATCGTCGGTCGTTTTAGAGTTGAAAAAGTGGAAATTCTCGATAGGGAGTGTCTATAACATTATGCACGACCATCTGGACATGAAAAGTGTCGACATGCTAGGTACCCAGAATGCTTACGGGCGTACAGAAACAAACCAGACTGAGGATTTCACAAAGCTGTTTGGATTAGTTACAGCAAGATCCTGGGAAATTTTAGGCACGATTCATAATTATCGATGAAACATGACTTCACCATTACGACCCTGAGATGAAACAGGAGTCCATCCATGACTCAAAAGAGACCGTCATCTCCAACTCCTCTAAGAAATTTGAAGCGATTTCATTCGCCAGAAGAATCATGGGCTTCTTTTTCAGAGACAGCCAAGGGGTGGCAATGATTGAATACCTCAATCATGGAGTCACTATTTTTCGACTATTAGGGACTTTATATGCAGGACAAATTAAAAAATTGCGTAACGGAATACGTGAAAAACGGCATGGCAAACTCACTAAAGTTGTTTTGGTTCACCAAGATAATGCCCCTGTACACCATATTCACCGGACCTTGCCCCTAGCGATTTCTATCTCTTTCCGCCGTTGAAAGAACACCTCAGTGGCCGAAGATTTGAAGACAATGAGCCAGTGGTCGCCTGAGTACACGATTTTTTAGAGGTTTCAGATGAAGTTTTTTAATAAAATTTTAAGTCTAAAAAAAGATACATCAAGAGTATTAACTTAAGAAGTGATTATGTCAAAAAATAAATTAAGTTTTTTTTATTAAAAGATAATTAACTGTGGCTTAGTCAATCTCTCTTTTTATTGAATCTCGTACAACCTTTACGTACTTACTCTTACAAGTTACTACATACGAGCCTATAACATTGAAATTGTGTGGTTATTGAATGTTTTTTATTTTTATTTCTGTTGTTTTTAGTTATGACTGCAACACTCGTCTGTAACATATTTCTTTGCGTAGAATGAAAATACTTTAAATGTAGACTTGTATATATTCAAGACTAGCGACCCGCCCCGGCTTCGCACGGGTAACAGAGCATATAAGCCGCAGTTTTTTTCTGTCGTAGTGTTCTATCAGCTTGTTGCGTCAAACATGTGGGCTGGATTTCATTAGATTTAATTGCAACGTAAGTTCATCCTACTTGGAGTAAGTATTTTGAATGTATTGTATTTCCAATTCTATCATCATCAGCCCATTTTTACCCCACTGCAGGGGCTTAGGCCTCCCACAGGGTGAGGAGGGGGGCTTGGAGCTTAAGTCCACCACGCTGCCCCACTGCGGGTTGGGAACTGTAACGACCGCCATCTATTGACAGCGTCCGGGACCGACTGCTTAGCGTGCCCTCCGAAGCACAATATTTCCGATTCTATAAATATTTGAAAAAGTAAAAACAAACTACAATATTTCTTTGTATACCTACAACATTGATAACTTCCGCCTAATTTCACATCACACGCGACGCTTCGGTCTGGCGCCCCGCCCGCTTGTCGCGCGATAGTTCTTATTTCGCGATAACCCCTGAGATATTAATTTAAATTATATGGTGTAAAGGGCAATTATAATGTGCATAAAATTCTGACAGTAAATAACGTATTTACATAGATAAGAATTAATACTGCATCTGTATAAATTGCTTTCCAATCACTTCATTATATAACACCATTTTTTTAAACTTGAAAATAGGTATAGTTGCTATATATATAGCTATCCATAAAAGGTAGACATATCCCATCGCGGACTTTTCTTTAGTCCTATAAAAGAGAAACTATTCCTCCATACATTATTTTGTTACATCTGAAAGGGATTAGGCAGCGTTTTCGATGAAAGCTCCTAGTAGGCTAGATTTTTTCCGACGTCTTCAACAATAATCGCCATTTTTCAACTAATTTGCATAAAACATTAATAAATTAGACACATAAACCTTCCTCTTGAGTCACTCCGTCCATTGGTGTCAACCATATGCTAATCCGATTAGTAGTTTTTGAGTTTATCGTGTTCAGACAAGCAGATAGACAGACGCGGCGGGGGACTTTATTTTATATGTAGTGATATTAATTGTATTTTTCGATCATAAGGTACTTGTATTTTGTATTATACGTAAATTATAGAATTATATTTCTAATGATCTAATAATTTAGGTCAAACTTGATATGAAAGCAGAGTTTATCTGTACATGCAGTACAGAGAAATGATATCATGAACTCTGTTGTTGACTTCGGCATAGTTGCTCCTAATTGTAAAAAGATAAACATGATAAGTTGGTTGCAAATGAACTTTGATGAACTCTTTGATTAGATTTACATTCAAAATTGTAATTCACTCCAAATTTCACCTAGTTTTGTGTTTTCATTAATTCACGTTTTACTAACATCCCTACCGCATTTGTGATTACTAGTGATTTAATTTTCCACTAAAAGGTCAATACCAATTTTAACTATATTACTCCCTTAACTTAAGCTTAAATGCAGTGGAGGCTTTGCGGATGAAACAAGTGAGGCTGAGCCTCACTTGTTTATGACCTTACGAATTAGTTATTTATGACCTATCCAAGGAAGACTGTTACCAGACCTAGTTTAGGCGGATGGAAATTTGCATAGAAAATAATTGAGAATACTTCGAAAAAATATAATAATACATCGTCGATTTTACGCGTGTCTCAAAACTTACCTTTATACTCGTGTACCCATGTACATGAAATATCAAAATTGTAGGCTGCGCTTGCGTCACAGTTTAAGGTTTGAGCGAATGGAGTGCGTACTCTCCATAAGGGTATAATAGTTATGATTAGTTAGATTCCGCATAAGGGTTAAATTTTCAAAAATGACTTCTTAGGTTCAGACCCAAAGGCCAAATACCAATTTTCGTGCATTTAACTTCAAAAATAACGAATTTTCATATAAACTTCATCTCCTTTTTAAGTATATTTTCAACAAACTACATATAATTATGTTACTTCTTCAGGAGTGTTGACATGCACGAGAGAGAGAAGTCCTCTTCAGTGATTGCTACGATGCTCAGCGTTGGCCTCACAGCTGGTGCGGCTATTGGCATGCTGTTAGTACGATTACTATAAAAATATAGGTAACCTCATATCATATATAAAACTTATGTAAGTATACAATCATAAATGTTACTAAATGTTTGCTTGATTTAGTCAACACTTTATTATCTCTATAAAACAATTTGTGTGGAAAAAGTAGATCATCATGTTATCTGATATGACATATAGCTACAAATTATTATCTCTAAAGCCTTACTTCCAGCATTTAATGCTATCTTGAAATGATTTCATTTTTTACAGACATTGACAGAGATTCAGTACCATTTATTTTAAACAGTTTCAACATTTTATACAGATTCTGGATTGTCATTATGAAGTTAATTAATTTAGAGTAATAGCAATGAAGCCTGATAATGGCAAAATTGATTTCCTTTATAATGATGTGCCTAATATCAGCATCAGTCTTGTACATAGAGATATCGAAGCTCCCCGCCGCCTCCCCACTAGAGACATTTCCTGTACGATACGAAGCGTTCCATTCAGGGAGGGCGTGAGACGCGTTTGCGGGGGGAAGCGTCCACAAAATGTCATACTTGTGGAAAGTTACACCACTCAACATTGTTTTTTGTTTTGGACGTATTTTTACATTTCACCGCATAATTGTCGTTTTCGCAATGAAATACTTGCTAACCAACGACCGGTAGTGGTGGCATACACCACTAGCGCGGTGTATGAGTGGTCGCCCTGTCGATAGCGTGCTGTGGTTCTAGTGGAAAGCGGGGCGAGCGCGTTTCGTTACTTCTATAGTCTTGTACAACATAATTGAAATAGAGTGAAATGCTG
Organism: Luffia ferchaultella; assembly: GCA_949709985.1. Lineage (NCBI taxonomy): Eukaryota > Metazoa > Arthropoda > Insecta > Lepidoptera > Psychidae > Luffia > Luffia ferchaultella. The sequence goes on along the minus strand of OX453245.1, from coordinate 12,396,617 downwards.
AAAGTAGACATTTTAGATTGTTATAACTATTATTAAGTCTTAAATTGTGTATATAAGAAAAATATATCAATGTTAGAAAGTATTATAATAATAAAGTGGTATTTGAGGATATTATGCGAGTCAATTAAGAATAGGAAAGGATTTTGTCAATCTAAGAGGAAGATTATGTCAGAAGGGTCACCAAAAAGACCTTGTATAAAATAATTTTTACATTGGTTATTATTAAATTAATTTTGTGTTTTTAATATATGTTGATCACATTACTTAAAAAAAATGTGTATTAAGTATATTTATTTTATTTAAAAAATATATTTCCATTAAAAATGACTGATCTCTGAAATGGATAAAAATTTTAAATAATTCATAGTACATATATTGTTAGTAGTAATTTATATACTGGAGTTGTAAATAAAAATGCTTAACATTAACATGAAGAGTTGTATACTCGTAATAAACCAGAAAGTCACTTTAAAATTTTTAACACTAGGTAGTTCAAAATATTACAATTCTATTTTATTTCTTTTACTACAGTCATACTGCTTCTGATTCAACATTTGAATTTTCTGAATATGCAGAATTACTATCACTTTTACCAGTGTTTATATTATATGACTCTTCCACATTATTGAACAAGTCTTTTTTACACTACTGTTCTCCGATTTTATTCCAGAACGCAGCTATTACAATAAATGTAAACAAAAGGCATAGATAATAAAAAAATAAAATGATCGGCAAATTATTTAAAATGACGGTGCTATGTGTAGGTGCGTTATGTTGTTGTTCCAAATATGATAATGCGTTTAGAAAAGTAACATATTTTGATAGTGTTATACCTAGAGCTCATTTAAATAATAATAATAAAGTATACATCACAACAATTATTAAAAGTATATGATAACCAAACAAAGTAAAGTAGGTAACTGATATTATCCAAAGATTGTAGTAATTATGTAATATTTTATGGAATGTACTACAGAATACCTATTTATTCTTCTTTATATACTATAAGGTAGTCAATGGCAGGGCTGTACGCCGTTGCGCCCACTAGGCGGCGTTTGTGAGTTTGGCTATCATATTGTTATAGATTAATAGGCGATACTAGTTGAACATTTCGTTATAATATTTCTTAGTGAAAATGGTTGATAAATATTTAATTGTAGTTCTACTATCAAAGAGTTAAAAAACGACTTAATAAACAGAAATGCCAAAACAAATGGAAATAAAAAGAACATATAACAGAGAAGTAATATACGTACATAAACTCAATATCTCTCTGTTTACATCAGATTGTTTTTCAATGTTTGTGATTAAACATTCACTGTACAAAGTTATATTAAAAAATGTAAATTTTCTAATTTCCGACTAGCACCTTTCTGCCGATGTAATAATTTTCACATTCTTTTTTTTTGGGAAAAAAATGTGATGTGACTTATTGCAAAGTCTCTTGCATTTAATGGTCACCTGATAATATGTTCTGTAGCGTTCAAGTAACTTCCACAGTCCCTTCAATAGATACTGTCTACTGTACATTATCAGCCCATTATGCCCCACTGCAGAGGCTTAGACCTCCCCTCTGGATGAAAGGGCTTAGAGCTTAATCAGCCACGCTGCTCCTGTGCAGGTCAGTCGATTCTTACGACTGCCATCTGGTGACGACAACCTGGACCCACGGTTTAAGGTTCTCTCCAAGGTTCAGAATCAGTGATAATTAGGTAGGTAGGTACTTTAGTAAGGAAAAACTCATTAGTACTTCTGGGATTCAAACCACGACCTTCTAAACAAGATGCGGGCTCGCCCCCACTTGAGTATCACGACACGATACTGTCCACACCACATTAATAATAATTTCGAAAAGTAGATAATAAGTCTGAGAAATGAATGAGCATGTATGCTGCTATTCATAGAAAATGCTTCAACATGGTACAGACTAATTTTTTTCTAGCTTTGCCAGACACACTACAACATTGGGTCATTGTAATATTTAAAATTAGTAAATGCTTGTATTTATGCCTGTAATATTAGTAATTTTTTTTGTTCTTGAAAATTTTCTCAAAACTACTAGTACATAAATGTACCGAGTGTGAAAGCTAATATTGGAGCTAACGCCTCAAGCGACATCTACTTTTAGCTTCCCAGATTACCCGCCATTATTTTGTATGCTTAATTAAGAAATATGTATAATTTACTAAAATGCCATAAATGTTCATACGCTTACTTAAAACATAATCTTGAAAGAATCTTGTCTTCCTAAGTGAAACATCATGTCAGAAGGGTCAAAGACTTGTTAAAAGTAATTTTTTTTAAGTTATTATTAGAATACTAACGGTACGTGTTCACTATGATGTAAGCAGTGTTAGATTCATCAAAGTTGGGACGATTGCCGATCCTATTCATATTTGACTCACATGGTATCAAAATTTGAAAATAGATTTATGGTTTTTTTAAGCATTTATTAGCTTATTTAATTAGTTTAATTTCTAATAGATTAAGTTAAGATGTTTAAAAGTATTTTCAAGAATATCTGAACAGTGAAATCAATTCACCTTTCCATAGATATGGAGATCTACCTACTTGCAGGATAAACTGATTAAATGTACCTTTAGGATGGATATTCTACTACCAGCTTCAGTCTCGCAGGCTATCAATTTTTGAGTCAATCATACTTTCTTACACTTACTACAATCATACAAAAAAGAGGAAGTTCTAAATCAGTGTATTTTTTTTAAATGTATGTTCACCTACATCTCGGTCAATTATGGATTGAATTGGAAAATTCTTTTTTTTTAATGGGTATTCTCCTGAGATGGTCCCACTGTCACAAAGCCAGGCTCTGATAATGTTATACCAGGGAAATCCAGGGATACTCTCAAATCTTATAGGCACGCGTAGTGTGATTGAGCTCTATTTTTTAGTTATTCAGGTGTTTGCGTCTGACAGTCATCATTTATGTAAGTAAGCTACAGCAATCGGTAGCGGTTCGGAGTTAGTCTGCGGGTACGAGACCGGGGACGACCGAGCGATGGCTACTGCGGGGCGACGGCGGCCATATAGCAGCGATGTATACAACAGCAGAGCATACTATAACAACGCGCACGAAACGGGCCAGAGCGGAGCGGGGCGATTGGGCTATGCACGGGTGGGAGCGGGGCGACGGCGACGTGGAAGCGATGGGAACAAATTAGTTTCGTCGCTTGCACGATTACACTGTTGTATTGAATATAATTTTAAAGTAATGGGAATTGATTATGAAGAATTTATTTTGTGTATTTTATCAAAAGCTGCTATATGGGACAGTAAAAACGTACACCATAAAAACAAGAAGGTTATAAATAAGTCGTGGGAAGAAAACTAGCGCGACTGACCGATTCCTGCCCACGCGAGATACTGCTGCCTTTCCATTCCACCCCGCGGCCGACGTTGCTCGGCCGTCGCCATTCTCGTGCACGCAACCATAGGAAATAATACTGCGATTCATCGACAGTTTTCTCCAAACGGCGCTGTATCACGAGTATTTAAGTAGCGCGTTAAGAAGTCCTATTCGTACTAAATACAAGTAAATTACACTTGCTTATAACCAAAAATTAAAAAATAAAATAATTTATTCCAGGAATTAAAACATATTTCAAAAACGTTAAAAATAATATTTTCACTTTAAAGAAAAAAGCATTAATGGGCGGTATATAGTTTATGTAATGTAGTTGATGCCAACTCAAACACTTTAAAAGGGTACTTCTCAGGTAATAACAATTACGACAATGATACATTATAATTATAACAAATATATGTATAAGTAACATAAATGTCGTAGGTAGTATTAAAGCCATGTTTCATTTATAGTTATGAATTGAGCCAAAAATCGGTCAAAATATTGCTGTAACAAATCCCATTTTGCGAAATCCTGTGTGGTTTGTTTCTGCGCGTTCGTGACTAAACTAGGCACCCATACGCTGACACTTTTGATATGTCCAGATGGTCGTGTACACCGACTATGTACGTAAAGAAATGATTTTTAAAAAACCAAAGATAATCATTTACTCTCTAAATTATTTAAAGCCGGTAGTACATCTGATCCTACTAATTTTAGACCTATTTTGCCAACATTAGGCAAAATTTTTGAAAAACTAATATTGAATCAGTTACTTTCACACTGTGTCTTCTGTGATCTTTCTAAGGATTTTGATTGTGTTCAACATGATCTGGATCCGCGGTGTCAATGGGCATCCCACGGGGTTCAATTCTTCGTGCATTTTTATTTTTAGTATAGGTATGTTAACAACTTGCCTTGTTAAAAATCATCAGGAGATAGTATTGTTTGCTGATGGTACTTCCTTAGTTTTCAAAGTTTGCATAGAAGCAATCAACTTATAACGATGTAAACAATGCGATCGCCAAAAAGGATACCTTGGTAGGAATAGGTGTACCAGCCGGAGTTCACGGCCAATAATTTATTATTAAATTTAAAAAAAAACCCAAACGCATAACATTCTCGCTAGCGAATGCTAAACAGATGCCTACACATATTACAATACGCTGTAAAAAGGATTCGCTTTCTTTCAAACATAGGAACCGCAAGATTAGTCACGGCTTGATTTATGACATTCAGCTGTGGGGGTACGCTGCTGATGTAGACACAATCTTCGTGTTGCAGAAACGAGCTGTTCGAGGAATCTATAAACTAGGGCCTAAAGTATTACTTGACAGGTTTAAGGAAATTACAGTTAATACCAGGAACAAACAAAAACTTGCTAACCATGTTAGCCACCTCAGTAAAATCACAAAATCTTTTAAACGGCAATGTATACGCTTTTACAATAAGATCTTAGTTGATGTACGAGTCGGACTGACTAGGATAGCTCGGCTCGGTGGACGACCTTGTACCGGATGCTGGTTGCGATTCAAAACAGTATCAGTTTTCAGACAGAGCTTCCCGCCAACTAGCTAGTATTTGCACTTCATGACCTGTTTTAGAGATCTAACTATGTAGGGCTTGAAGTTAGAAGTGCCGGTATGGCGGATCGTTCGCCCTTTTATATTCGATTTTTAGATAATTTCTATTTACAAACTTATGTGTATAATTTTCCCACAGTTTTCAGCGACTAATCAGGGCTTTTTAGGCGAAATTTTGCACCCTTTGAGGGCAATACTTTATAGATACCCACCAAAAAACGAGGCACTTTCGGAAGACAGTATTGTAAAGAAAGCCCGTTATGGTCGCTAGGCACTCCTTCGCGGCAGTTCTGTATAGAGAGCCGCGGTCTATCGAACGGGCGAACTTTCCTTATTTTCTGGCAAGTACCCACTAGTATGAGGGAAAAAAACGTTCAGAAAGCCCATCTTTATTAATTCATTGTTGATTGGGCCTTAAATACTATGACATGATTTTTATCGTTCTATTTCACTATACGTTCAACACACTAGGTAGGTACACATGCACTTAACGTTCGCAGCTCGGCCCTGTGCTCGCTGTCGCAAACAGTTGACATTCAAGAGTTTCCCCATAACTAGTTTAAAACCACAATGAAACGAAAGCTTTATGCAAAAGCTTATAATTAAGTATCGGACTACTTAGTGAAAATCCATGGGCGTAAACCACTCGCTTATCGATGTTTTAATAATATTAATCATTAAGCACTTATTGTTAAAACATTAGTTATTTTTTTTTAAAGCGTCCCTCTGTTTCTTGCGTATTCTTCTTTAACCACCCAGCACTTTTAAATGCGCCTTTGTGGTGACTTTTTCCACAAAGTAATAAATTCACTCTTGTGACGTATTTCAAGATTATGTAACTTGACTACAAAATAAATATTTTTGATTGATTGATATTGTTATAACAAATGTCTAGGCTATGCCTAGTATTTATTTTTCTCTTACAAAGGCATATCTACCTCATTCTCACTTTTTATTGAACATCCCCTTGTAAATGCAAAAAAAAACATACAGCTCACATTAAAATTACACTTTGCATTGAAACTTTTGTATAAACCAATTAATCATATGGGCTAAAAATTTCATAGCCGTTATATAACTTAAGAGTTAAATTTGTCAAAAAAGAGAAATGCCTATTGCTCTATATTAGGTCAATCTGTCATGATGCCACCGAAATGGTGGTGCGTGGAAATAAAAAGTTTATTAATTCAAAGTTTGTTATCCTCATAAATAGTTAAATTAATAATAAAATCGCAATCGTATGTTTTCGCATTGGAAGCCAAAATTTACGTTGAAATGAAATGCTTATCATCCAGTTAATCTTATGGCTAAGTAGTCTTTTCATAAATCGTAGCTGTAAGGAAATCCATCACATACATGTATTGCCGATGTCAAAGCTGGCTAGTTATAACACAGTTACTGCCCTCCTTGCCTCAGTATCCTGGCAACAACTCTAAGCAGATCATTTGAAGTCTTGCGTCATTTAAACAATCCAACAGTTAGATCTTCATATCTGTTGGATTCTTTAGTTTGTGATATGTTTGATCTCATTTTAAGGATAGGTATGTAAAATGCAACTTTTAGTTAATTCTGCATCAAAAATATATGTATTTTTTTAAGTTTTGATTACGAATTATATGTGTAGTGATACAATTGCATAATATTTATTTTGTACCTACACTGTATGGTATTTATTACTTTTAACTTTATGTTTACATCCCATAATATACAATACATATTCATATAGTTCATATATCAATTCATCTGCGGTTTTATTGTAATTGAAAGGGCCAGGGTAGCCTATCTCCTTCAAGGTTGAGTAAATCGATCAATTGTACCCAGTGCGACAAAATTGTCTATGTGTACAAGTGCGGTGCCTCCTTGCTGCGGTGACGCTTACAGTGACTTCATTAATTTCCGAGTTCTCCAACTGACTGACATTGCCACATGGCTGCTGTATCAGATTGTGAAAGGACTGTGCACGCGCGCGAATTCCACTCTATTCTATACCCAAGGCCATACTTTCTGCGTCGTAATTGGCGATTGTATCGAATTTTCAAAATTCTCAGTTCCCTGATCAATTAGACTTTTTGGTAGACTCGCACATCTGGTCACTGCCAACCCTTTGATGCGCCCGCAACCAGTTTAATTTTATTGTTCAAAAAATATTGACACATTGATAGGTTTTTGTGTATTGCGTTTTAAGTTAATAAAATAAAAAAATAAATAACAATCAGTTCTTTTAATTAGTCATGTATATCAAACAGGCCACATTTCAGGAATATTGAGATATTAATATGTCAAATTTCAATTAAGTTTGGTTGTAGTATTTTAGTTGACACAGACAGAGTCAAATTTTATATTCTCTTTGAAGAAGAGGCGATGTTCGCAACAGCACAACATCCCCGCTGACATTAAAATTTACTGCTGCAATACCTGTTCGCATTGGCCATAAAGTTTGGCTCGATCTGTAACACTGCTCATGCACATTTGGTAAATTATATGTTATTTGTCATACACCTCAAAATCGAGAAACTACAATAAAAAAAAATTGCATTTCCATTTACCAGATAGCTAGTGAGAATTTGTTTTTGACGTGAATTTGATGAATATCTTACATTTCGATATGGGGGGTTATCCTAGAAAAATCGTCTACTGCAAAGCGTGTAATTTCCAGGGCTTCGTCTACTAAAGTTTACAAGTTAGAAAAGTTATAGTTATATATCATACTTCTATCTGACTATACAAATATTTGAACCCGACCCATCTTCCGGCACTGACATGTTCGGCGCGGACATTACTCATTATGAAATGAGCTAACATCGAACTTATTCGGCGGATTTAGACGAACTATATTGTAGAGTATAATCCATGGTTTAATGAAAAAAATAAAGCCAACGTGAATATAAGTCAAAACCAGAAACAGAAAATTGTTTTATGTACAACTTTGCGGTCCAGTCCAGTCCTGAACCAACCCTTTTTTTACTTGTTCACAATAAATACATCACATTCACGAAACTAGCAGCAGAAAAAAAACTAGCAGTGGTAGCCTGACTTCTACCCATTCCATTTTATTACGGTAAGTTAAAAAAGTGATTATATATTTCCCGAAAATGTATGGTTACTGCACTAATTAACACTCAAATGGCAATACGCCGTGGAATCCCTACATTACCACGCCGGCATGTCTAATGACCTAGCTAGTGTTCACAAGATGACACTTATGTAATTACTAGCGACCGCCCGCAACTTCGCTTGCGTAGACTACGAATTCATGTTATAGGTACTATTAACGTTCGAGATGGTTTATACGTACTTTTTGCTGGAACCAATTTTGGTTACACCCATTTAAATTTTCATTCTTCATTCCCCTTCCACCCTTTAAAAAAACCGATACAATTTTTCATCTCCCGTTTCCCACCCTTAAAATGTGGAAATCTAAAAACCCTCAAACACGTCATTATTTGAGTCCCTCCATTCCCATCCTTAAGTTTGAAATTTCTAAAAAAGCCTTTCTTAACTTAATGCTCACGTTATAAAATAAACCTATGTTCCAAATTTAAGCTTCCTAGACTTAGTAGTTTTGGCTGTAGTAGTTGATAGATCAGTGTGGACAAACGACAGACAGATAGACAGACAAACCAACACAAAAATTTGCTTATGACACTCTTGACAATCTTCTTTCACGTCTGCGAAGTTTCATTAAAATCTGTTCAGTCGTGGAAATTAGCTCGAATAGATAAAATTGAATTGAATAGACACATAGACGTACAGACAAACAGACGGACAAAAAGTAGCTAATGTCAAATCTCTTGACAACCTTCTTTCCCGTCTGCAAAGTTTCCTTAAAATCTGTTTAGCCGTTTTGGAGATTAGCTCAAATAGACAGATACACGTACAGACAGACAGACGGACAAAAAGTAACATTTGTTAGTTTTGACGACCTTCTTTTCATAGTTGTGATGTTTCATTAAAATTGGTTTAGACAGATGAACGTACAGACAGACATACAAAAAGTTCTGTATGTCACTTTTTACTAGGTACATCCTTTCCATATGTGTAAAGTTTCATCAAAATCGGTTAAGCTGTTTTGGCCGAAACCTATTTGCTCGAATAGACAGACAGTTCGTTTTCATATATATAGCCTATAACCCTCCGCTAGATTCAGGCTATCAAAGGCAAAAAAAAATTTCAAATCCGACTGGTAATTTCAGAGATTAGCGCATTCAAACAAACAAACAAACTCTTCAGCTTTATAATAAGTATTTCTATTATATAGATTAATAGATTATAAGATAATAAGAAAATAAGATAATACTGAAAACCGTATCAAAGTCTATTGCGTGGTTTGGAAGTAAAAAGTTAACGAACAGAGGCAGACTGCGAATTTATTTTCTCCCGCTATAGTTTTCATATTTCGATAAAAACTGCTAAGATATTAATTTAAATTGTGTGGTGTAAATAGCAATTATAATATGCATGAAATGCTTAAGACAACTAACGTATTTAATTTGGTAAGGATTAATATTACGTTTAAAAAACATCTTCGCAAATAGTACATAATGTTAGAACAAATTTGATTGTCATAAAAAAGGTTATAGTAAGATAACCTTAAAAGATACACATATGCTGTTGCGGACTTTTGGTTAGAACTTTTAAAGGGGAACAATTCCGTAATACATGATTTTTGCTTAACATCAACCGTTTACGCAGCGCGCGCGACGGAAACTCTCAAAAGGAATAATTTTTCCCGTTTTTTCAACATTTTTCATTGATGCTCCACTCCTATTGGTCGTAGCGTGATGTAGTATAGCCTATAGCCTTCCTCGATAAATGGACTATCCAACACAATTATAATTTTTCAATTTGAACCAGTAGTTCCTGAGATTTGCGCGTTCAAACAAACAAACAAACTCTTCAGCTTTATAATATTAGTATAGATTACTTTTTTAAATAACCTAGTCTACAAATTGTTCAGAACCATTTCTATTGATATAAAAAAGGTATTTTTTAGGTACATGCAAAATAACATATGTTGAGAAAGTAAAAATTTAAAATCACAATTTAAAAAAAAAAAGAGATTATTAAAAATAACACCAGACACCATTAACCAAACTAAAATGTAAGTACGGTTGACATAGACATAATTATTGGTACAGTAATTTTTATATAATGTCCACATATTTTAGAATTTGTCAGTAAATTATGCTAAGCTAAAATTTAAATTCAGTCTTGCCACATTTCGATACACGTGAACAAATTCCCCAACAGCATGTTCAAATGGTACGGAATGGGAAAAACGTGAAAATAGTCGTCGCAGCGCGCCCGTAACGATTATTTTCATGTTTTTCACATTTGCGTGTCGTCTGAACTCGCCGTAATACATTGCAAATATAGGAGCTGTATACAATGTAGCTAAAAAATTAAACATAATTTACGGACAGCTCTTGAGTATTATAATAGATAGATATGTGCGTATCATATGTCAACATTTTATTTGTCATCACCGAGAGCGATGTGTGACGGCTTCCGCGCTTTGGCGCACCACGCGGAACATTCCGTTGGATATGGCGACAACCGGTGAAAATAATCGTAGCGAATATTCCCTGAAAGAAATAATTTGTAAATGCATTATGGCATACCTTTTTTCGCCTTCAAGTATTTGAAATGATAGATATCTGTTACTAATTAAGTCATTATTTAAAAATTACATTTGTAATATTTGTCTACTTAATTACTTTACTGGTTTTAATTTTATGATGCTCAAAAGTCAAACAAAATTTTTACTGTGATTTTCTTTATGTATAATAAAATATCAATCTAGTCAAATTGTTGTTTCATTTATTTGTTTACAAATTCATATCTAAAAATATCAACTATATTCTGCAGTTAGCAGTACATTTTGTAGCTGTACTTTCTATTTTGGCTATTTATTGTGAATAAGGTCAGATCAAGCATGATAATAACTGAGACATCTCACGCACGATCGTCTAAGTCCAAACTAGACAGGCCTGGAGCTTGATTCTCATTACATTTTATAATTTTAACATGAGAAATTTGTCACGTTTGCGAAACGACATTTGGAGACAATACTGACAATTATTGTCGTGTGAATTGTAAATTCTGTATTCTCAACACTTTACGGAAATACTGTCACAAGAAATTAAATGTCTTACAAATACGATTGATTTAAATTGAATTTCGTATATATGTTTCATAGAAAGCAGGGTTTCGGCTAATGTTCCGTTTGAAAATTAACGACATAGCAATTAGAAAAACTTTTTCCATTTCTGTTGTAAAAAATGATTATTAATAAATTTCTTTTTTTATACAATTACAAAACAAACTAAATGTGAATGAATTAACCGTTTATAAGTAATTATTCCCCCAAAGCTACATTGATTTGTTAGTTTGTAATTTGATAGGTTTTATATATTAATTGTTGAAAAAAATATTTCGAAAATTTGATTAAATAAAATATAGGAATATTTTTAATAAGAATACTTTTTTATTTTCCGTATATCACATTTTTGTATTATTAGTGTAATAATGGTGGTAATCTTGATGTTTTAAATATGCATTTACCTTCGCAAGTTGTTGTAAGGCGATTTTAAAGTGTATTAGTGCTATTTGTGTCGATTATATTAGATATTATAATTTTTATTTTGATATTATTTTATTCGAAATTAAAATTTATATTTTACAGGCCAGTGTTATTGTTGCAGTTTTGTGAATAATTTGTTGATCATTGAACTTATTATGTTTAAATTTTCGAAAAATTGATAGTTGTTGGCTTGTCAGTATTGTTTGATTATCTGCTTCCTAACGTCACCTATGAAATTTAAAAATACAAGTTCATCGAAATTAGCCATTACTTTATTCAAAATATAGCAAAATTATTTTAAAGTCCAACTGACTTGTATTTCAAGACACAATAGGCTAGCTGACTATTAATTTAAAAAATAAATTATATTAAAGAGTTTTCTAAATATGTCATAACAATAAAAGAATTTTTAAAAATAAATAATTATTATAAACAATATTGCAGATTGTGTGATGCTGGTCAAATAATGTTCATTTGACAACGGTCAAGTGATTGCCACTGAGAATAAGTATATTATCATTTGAGAGTTTTTAGTTAACAGAAATTGTTTCATGAGACTTTCACGTGAAACGAGAATTATCTTCCTGTACAGTGGGTACTAGACAACGGCATACTTAAATTATGTTTAATTATATATAAGTATAGAAATATTTAACACTCAGACATGGAACAAATAGATATGTTCATGCATATAAATATTTGTCCCAGGCGGGAATTCAACCCGCGACCTTTAGGTATGCAGTCAGCGTTTCCGACCACTCAACCGATCAGTCTATAAAATATATAATACTCACTGGCCAATGACTGGTGTTGCTTCATTGCCACTCAAAATGAATAACGGGAACAATATTGAGAACACACAACCACTGTAACAAATTAATATTAACAATTAATTATACCTATCCAAAAACATCAAATGTTTGAAAAATTACAGATTTTCACATATAGTATGTTCAGTCATGATATTCTAGATCCATTATTTACTAACCTGACAATATAAGAATTCGGTATCTGCGTTAGCACAGCTAGCGGCAGACCAAACCCAAGAAAATAAGGCCAATTGTTTTCGATAAATGTAAGCCTTTTGTGTAGTTCCCATCCCATGTTAAACCATTTATATTCAAACGAATATAGAGAGTAGAGTAGGCACAAGTGAACTAAGCATAACAGTTCTCCAACATAAGTTATTGGCAGCATGTTGACTAGCATACTCTGAAAAACAAAATTAATCGATATAGTAAAAAAAAAAAATTATTTAGTTTAGTGAAACAAGTATACTTGAAGAAATTATTTCATCCCTGTACTGATCTCAATTACATGTTTTAATATTATGCATGGTTTATAAAATTCCATGTTTTGTTTATTGTAGTTAAGAATAAAATTGTTTATATTAACCTTTGATATTCTTGATAATGGTTGTTCATTACTTTAAATCGTTCTATCTTTGCTAATCATGATTCTAATATATCAAGCAATATACTTATAAATAAATAAAACCATTTAAAAGTAATGAAATATAATAATAATAAAGCGGCGAGCCAAGAAGAACCAAGAAGCCCTATATTTATTTTTGCATTTCCTAAAATGCAAAAATAAATATAGGGAGGGGTGTAGGAACCTCATGTAGTATATCTACATGAAGTTCCTACACCCATATATCTCCCTATATCCTGATTAATTATTTTTTAACTTTTTAACAGGCAACATTGTAAAGCATTAACTTTTGGTTCTGATAAAATAATTATGTCAGATGAGAGGATATTTTTATTTGAGTGGTCATGGACATCGAACACTCTCATTTCAATGCTACATCATAATACATAATTTTGATCATTTTAATGCACATTTCTACATGATAATGCAAAATGTCCTTAACAAATTTTAGATCCCTAATAGTGAAAATTCACACATAAATCACACACATATTTTGTAATTAAAATAAAACAAATGTAAAATAAGGATCACTGTAACCTTTTTTAATTGATATTGATTTTTTTAACATTATGATTTGAAGTAACTTGAATTGTAATCCATCAATCAGCATCTAGTGACGTCACTCCTGTTATAACTTGGTTGAGGTTTTAGTTGTGAAAGGAAACATAATTTTGTCGCAAAAATTAATTATATTTTATGAATACAAATAAAAGTAGGGTTCAATAAAGCATACTCCAAGAATTTACTAAAAGTTACTCGACATGGTTGTAACTTTTTTTTGTTGAAAATGAGGATTTCTCAAGTGAAGAAATGAAAGGAACTAAATTACGACTGTATGTATAAATCACAATTAAACTTTGTATTTAATTCAACAGCTTATACACATAGGGGCTATTTAAGCTTAAAAAAGGAATCTTATTGTGTTGATGCAGTTGGCTATGTCAGTCAGATGAGATGGAGATTTGTGTAGGTATAGTAAAAAGTTGAGTTACTTTGGAACATATGTATGTTACGAAGAGTGTGCAGCTTCTGAATTTTGTTGAAGTAGGTAGATGGACACAAAGGCACAAAACATAAATCAACATGACTTTCTCAGAGCATTGGTGGCATTGATGATTATCTGATGTTGATGGATAGTCCATTTTAAATAAAGTACAGTACCTATAAGTACATAAACAAAAAAATATCCCGAAAGCCGAAACTAATGCAAAATATACAAAACTATGAAAGCCAGCGACGAACAAGTATGACCGGTGACAGACAGGAGTAGCATCATCGGATTTGTAGGTCCCTTTTTGCGCGCAAATTTAAGCTGTTAGTTTAGAACTTCATTCTTTGTAATAAAATATAGTGTTTTAATTTCATACATGGGGCACTAAATCGATTGTTCGCAAACATGCACTTCTAGTTGCATTATGAAAACATTATAAATAATAAACATTTTTATGTTGATCTATTCAAAATGTCACAAACATTATTACGGAGGGACTTTCTGGCGGCTTTAGCTGAGCATTTGTGATTTTTAAAAATTTGTTTCTACTTTTCCTTAATTTGGTTTAGTTTAAATGTTTTTCAATTATTTCTTTATTATATACTGTATAGTTGCCTATGTTGGTAGTTCTCAGTCGGTTTTTATGTAAACGTATTGGTGGATGGCATGATTGACTGTACAATTATTATAAATTGTGTACTTATAGTTAAATAGTTAAGTTTCTTTGTACAAGTTGTTGTCCTAAATAAATAAAATAAAATTGTCTAATATAATTGTGGTCTATTCTACGTGGGATTTTTTAAAATGAAAGCAAAAATTAAAATATTGTATGTTTCCTATTTAAAGCATAGTTAAAACACAGTTCACCAGTATTATAGTCATATAATTGCCTTTAGATTCTGTTGACACATCATAACGAACACACGACAGACTTTGCTCTGTTGATAAATATAGATATCACTTGGCATGATAACAATGAGATACTATGTTTGATAGAGATTTGATTAATTAACAAAAATATGTGAAAATACCTGAATTAAAAATAAAGCTTGCACCAATAAACTGAAAAGCGAGTCAGCAATTATTTTACTGACACTAGACATAAATTGTGGTCGTCCTCTTCTATGCCTGTAAGCAGAATCTGCAATATCCTAAAAAAATACCATAACTATATTCATATTATTTTTCAATGTAATTAAACAGTAACAAAATGTCAAATAAAACTAAACTCACCTGAAACCATAGACTGTTTACTAACTTGCTTAGTAAAAATAGTGGCAGCACCCATATCATTCGAAATGTCATTGATAAAAAAGGTTGCATCCATGCCCATACACTGTGAGCTACACCTGGATTGTGACCAAAAATTACTGTGACCAAGAGCTGTACCCCAGGCAAAAGAGCATACTCAAATATTAATATACTAAGCCAGAAAATGCCTCCATTGAGTGCACAAGATTGCAGAACCCTGGTAAGCACCTTTGATTCCCTGTAATGCATTTAAATCAATTTACTCAATTGCTTGTCGACTTTTAAAACATCAAGAGGTTGCAGAATTTTAACACAACTAAAAAAATAATGTCACAGGGTCAGCTTTCCAATGGTGCCTGATGCAAAGTGTGTTCATATTAATGATCAATTTGAAATTCGACCAAAATATGTTGTTGGTCAGTTGGTCCACCATTTCAAAAGGTTAGGTTAGCCGTTGGTTGAGGTTGTATCAATGCGAGGAGCGAAGTGGATCATAGGGAAGAGCTACTAAGATTTTTTTCATACCCTGTAGTACGTAACGATAAAAAATATTTACTACGGGCGTTTATTACAACCTTTTTTTTTTTAACCCTGAATAATATATTTTTTTTACTTTTCATCAAGCAGCATTGTAAAGCGCTTACCTTATTATAAGTCATATTGTAAATTCATGAATATTGATATTAAATTCATAAATACTTACTGTTGAACTTTGACATATTTTTCCTTCTGTTTGGTAACTTCTACATCTTTGTTTGGAGAACGACTAAGTGCTCGTTCATTAATTTCTTTATCTAAATACAAAAGTACAGTAATACCACGTAAGCTATCGATAAATCCTTTGAATAAGGATACAGAGAAATTCTGAAACAGTCAACAACAGATTATAGAGCAAAGTAAATGAATTTATGTACCATGATTGTAATAGAAAATAACACGTGAAACACTTACCTTGATATTGTCCATATTGCATTATTTAGTTTTGAATGATGAAGTACAACGATTAAAATTTCGTATAAAAAGAAGTAATAAACTCAAAATAAATGTACACAATTATTAAAATTAACAAATGTAAACACATTAAAAAATCTTCGATGTGCATCAATGTGCACTGATGTGCACTGCTGATAGGGATAGGAATGAAACGATATATCGATGTGAACGATATTATACACATAGAAATATCGATATTTAAAAGTATGATATATCGAACATCGATATTTACCTGGTTCCGATATTTATATCGATATAAATATCAAAATTAAAAACGTCTTGCATCGTTAAATGAGATCTGATGTCGAGAAACCTTTATAGAAAGTCTATTTCATTGCAAAATGTATTATTAAACGAAACATTACTCTAAAAGACGGGTGTTTCTACGACCTACACAAAACAAGGTTGCACTAATCTTATTTGAAAAATATGCATTAGAAATTTTATATTTTTATTACAGGATGTGTATTTATATAACTGTTTTTTAAATAATCCTACGATAATTGTTTTAAAACACGTAATTTTTAAATTATACATACTGTTAAATCATACGTTTTCATGGTATCCGGTGGGTGCGACCACGTTATTTTATATTGAAAGTCAGACAATATAAAAAAACCTAGAATTTTTTTTAGTTTTATACCACTTATGATTTAACTTAATAATGTTTTATAGGTATATTCGTGTTTTACCACTTAATTGTTACTAAATATTTCTCGAATACATGAACATAATGAGTGCACTATGGCTTAGTAGTTTTGTAAAATACATCTATTATCCATAATGTACTCCAAATAGCCTGTTATCGGAAAGTTTTTACAAAATTGCTAAGTATCCGTGTTTCAGAGAAATACCCACATGTGAAATTTTTTTTCGCTTTCACTTTTCATGTACAGGAGGCATTGTAAAATTATTTTTTTATATCGATATATATCGATATTATCAACTTAAAATGGTCGATATACCGAATATCGATATCCTTCAGTTTTCGATATTTATATCGATATAAATGTCGATATTAAATATTTTGTGCATCCCTAACTGCTGAGTGCTGACACAGGGCAGTCACATTACACTCCAAACAAATTTTTGGCAAGTTAAGGCTGCCTACGTTTTGTGAAAAAAGAGATATGTCTATTTCGTGTCTTTAATGTGTGAAAGAGGTGGACACCTAACGTAGGCAGCGTTATCTCCACAAACAAGTTTGAAACAGCTCTTCGCTGTGGCTTTTTTGTGTATCTGGTTATTGTTCTGTGCACTGACATGGCACTGACGCATGGAATGCATGGCGAAGACCTACTCCAAACAATTGTTTTGACGAGATAGCGCCGCTGACGTTAGGCGTCCACCTCTTCCACACATGAAATACATGAATTATACCTATCTCTTTCTTTCACAAAACGTAGTAAGCTCTACTTCGACAAAAAATTTGTTCGGAGTACGTCTGATCTTTTGTCTATACCTACAAGGTTGTCACGTATGGTTTAATCCATAAAGGTATATATACTAGCGTAAGAGAGGAACACAGTGTGCGAATGACATCCAGCTCTTTGCGGAAATCCTACATGCGAGAAAGAAATGCAAGAAAATCTGACATAAAACCTCTTTGAACACATTTAGTCTTCTTTACTCACTTGTCAAAATAAGGTCCAGCTTTGTTTTCTATTTTGTGTTATAACCGTTTTGAATTCTACAAAAATTAATTCTTGTGATAAAAATGGTGTCGTGTTCAGTTTTAGATTGCACTGTAACATATGATAATAATCCAAATAAAGAGAGATTTCACATGTAAGTACTGCCAATAACATACTGTTATCATAATGCTTATTTTTATAAAAAGCGATCCTAAATTTACTTGGTTATACATCAGTAGTATACGGTAAATATTTTATTTTGTAAATAATTTGTTATTTTAAATAATTATGTGTACGATACAAAAATATTGTGTAAAATTACAATCAAACAATTAAGCATAGGGATTGCACAAAATCTATCGATATGTCGATATTTTCAAATATAAATATTTTGTAAATTTGATATTACCTAATTGCACCTGTTCCACTGGAATAATGTCGTGAACTGCTTTTAAACATATTGTGAGGTTTATTTAGCCTGGCAACACATTGTAAGAGAAAGTATGACATCTATACATATATATTACACATAGGGTATATATGTAAATACAAGACTTTTTCAAATGAAAATATAAGATATATACACAATTAATTTTAATCGTTATTTATTTATGATTTAAAATCTGATGCTCTATTTAATTTTAATCGTTATTTATTAATGATTTAAAGTCTGACGTTCTATCTGTTCTCTGATTATGAACGTCGTAAATAATTTAACTTTGAATGACAAAACTACTGTATACAATAGTTTAACCTCATTTTCCTCCAAGAAACTGCGGTGTTAAAAAATGCTTCCTGATAATGATGACTATTTCATAATATCCAGGTTTCCTGTAAACACGGTTAGCATAGAACAATGGAAAAAATGTTAAATAGAACAGGTGGGACTCCTCGAAAACATTCTTTGGTTTGCAGTAGACAATTTACGGATAACTGTTTTGTCTAACTAAATCACCGACGACTTTTGAAGAAAGGATCTATACCTACTGAATTTGTGCCGTTAGGGGTTTCTTTTTTTTCATATGTGCTTACTAAGTATATTAAGTAATATACTAATAATACTTAATATCTAAAGTCAGAGCATTTATGCCAACTGTAATTTCTGTACAGGTCAATCTGAAGACCAAGCGATCGGTGTCAGCGTACGTTTACCGGGATATATCACCAGGACCTTCAACTTTAGAGCCTAAACCTTTATTTCAGCACTAATATAAAATGGATTTGAAGAAAAAGTCCATCACAGTGAAAATATCAATTTTAGGCAAATTATCACTTTGTCTTTTACAAAAACTTGTTCCTTTATATTCAAATAAAACTTAATTACCTATTACATAAAGAAACAAAAGATATTATAGACTAGTCCAAGGCATCCAAGGCATAATTTGTGGTGTAGTGAGACGACGCGACACTCAATCGAGTAGACAATGTGACGTCATGGGCAGTAAGAAGCCACCAGTCAAACCGCACGAAAATACATAATAATAATAATAATAATAATGTATACATCACAACAACGACTACGTCCCAAACTAAACGTTAGCTTGTATTTTGGGTACCAAGCGAAGACACTACATACATATAACAACCAAGACCCGGTACCAGTATCGATATTCATCATATAAATACTGACCCGACCTAGGATTCGAACCCGGGACCTCCAGCTTCGTAGGCAGGGTCGCTACCCACTAGGCTAAGCGGTCGTCAAATTAATAAATATCAATAATTTATTTCTTAGTCATTTATTGACGAATTTAAAAAAAAACCTTCACTGTTTTATTAGTTTTGGTTTATCTTTCAATTCTATCGAGTTAAATTGTATATTTTGAACGTCATGAACTTCTCCATTGTAAATGTTTTTGTTTTGTACTTTCTATTTTTTTGTTTACAAAGAGTTAAAATTTTGTTGTTATGCGTTGCAACGTGACATATTGTCATTAAAAATAAAAATCGTTTTTTTATATTGTTTTATTTATTACTTGGCTTGTATTCAACTAAATATTAAAATTTCCATAATGATGTTAACGCTTTCTTTACTTCTGCAAATTTTTTATTATCAACTGTTAACAAAAAAAAATATTTATTGGAGTAAAGGAAATGGCATTTGAATTGACTGATTGATGATTTGTCATTTTAAAAAACTAAAAGTTAGGAAAAGTAACTCAAAACAAAAATTATGTAGTATGGCAGATTCAAAATAATAAATAGGATTGCCGATTTCGACTTATGATAACGCGGTAATTTCAACGACACATTTTTATGAAAGTACTACGTGCTATCGATAACATAAAAAACACCTATGCACATCACTAAAACTGGCTCAACCACATGTGAATTTTGCACACATACTCATTTCCGTTTCGGTCATGCGATGTTTAGATGTCAGTTGGTCTCCTACGCTAGTATATATATGTCTATGGTTTAATCTGGTTTAATCGGTTAATTTTATTTTTTACTTTTGTATGCTATAATATATTATTTTCATTATCAATTGACGGGGAATTAAAAAATGAAATAGAAAAAGATTTACATAAGACAACTTAATTTTTTAAACACAAAACGTTAATCTATAGCTACATATTATGTGTCATAAATGTCATGGATTGTCATGAATTTCAATTTTATGTTATGAGAGTTCATGAAATATAAAATTTGTAAAACGTCAAGAAAGGTCATTAAATGTCATGAACGGTCATTAAATGTCATAAAGGCCATGACATGTCAAGATATTTCATTTGATGCCATGAAATGTCATGGCAGTCACGAAATGACGTAAAATGTCATAAAAGGTCATGAAATATCATGGAATGTCATAAATATGTCATGAAATTTCACAAAATGAACATTTTCTTAAAGTGGACATCAGTGGACATATCCACTGTATAAAAATGAACACATTATTGATTCTACAAGAAGTAGGCAGATTTTGTGTAATTACGGCTTGAAATAAAGATTGAGTACCGCCATATTGCATTTATTATGACGTCACATACCCCATATGTGTGCCCCATGTTATTCTGCGTATTTAAATATATCTTTCTGCCGAATTTCATTAAAATCAGTTTGGTAGTTTAACTACGAAGAAGTAACAGACAGACTGCGGCTGCGGCTGCTAGTGCTGCGGCTTTTACGACCCTGAGTCGCTCTTTGGCTGGAGAGCTCTTCCTTTCATGGTACCAACTATCGTAAAGGATTTTCTGTCCCACGCTTCTGAAAGTTAAGATGGGGCTGTGATAGGAACCAATCTTTGTTAACCAGAGAATTTCTCCATACCGCTTTTTCGGAAGAGCTTCCACACTTTTTTTTCCATATTTTTTCTCCACAAAGAAAACAGATATCCCTAAGTATGTGATGCCTCGAGCCCAAGTCAGAGCTCTTCCTGTGTCTGCGTGATGTCGAAGCTTTAGGAGCTGGATCTCCTCTGCGACGGATAGATGCTAGGCCATTTTTTTCCGCGGTGTATCTCTTTCTGCATAAGTTATGTACGGTGACTTCTTTCAATTCGTTCAAAAACTGTTTGTTTTGAAGAAGCCCACGTTTCTCATTCACTTTAATTAGCTTATGAATACCGCGTTTTTTCACATGCACTGTCCCTTCTTCAAGTACATCCCGTCATATAATTTGTATAATAATAAATTTGTAGTGCTTTTACCTAAACTTTTTTATGTTAACGCCATTAGTATTGTATATATCCATTCAACAATTAAAAAGAAATATGACATTAATAGATAGGTTCAAAACTCTATTTCTTGCAAAATCCGGTTTCCTAATTAATAATTTTTTACTGATGATATGAGAACTATTGATCCTAAAGAGTTTCTTTTACACTTAAATTAAAACTAAATAACTGCTCTATAACTTAATAATTGATGATTTTCCTCGGAGAATGAGTATTTTAGTCAATATTTTGTTCCAAAGTCTAGCTAACTACAAATTTATAAACTTTTGGAAGAAATTGCCCATTTTAAAGTGATCTTAAGATCTGTTACACATACAGAGCTGTGGTTATGCTCAAATTGTCGCCAATTTTGTCTTCTTTAGAAGTACTATAAATGACTTTGCTGTAAAATGCACATTTTAGAAGTTGTAAGCCAAAACTGAAAAAAGTGCGAAAATTCCGAGATTTTTCGAGCACCACGAAGAAGTTAGCGCAGGTCTTGCGAGATTGCAAATTTGGTTTTACACTATTAGTATCAATCCTAATAACATCGCAAAAAATCAGGACCTTACAATTTTTTGCGATCTAACGTGATTTTTATGTCTACGGTGACTGACCTATTAATTTAGTTTTTGAATTCAAATCTTAGTATGTTTAAAATATTTAAACTAGAATATTTGTGTCGGGAGTTCGGGACTGTTGGGTCATAATCAACCAGTGTTTGTGTTGTCTTTGTTTTAGTACCCATAATACATGGAATCATTATTTGAAATTAAAGTAATGTACGTGTTTGTACAAATAAACATATCTATATGTAAAATTACTACGAGTCAATAAAAAAATTCAATTTTAATTGATTAACTTGACAGGATTTGAAATAAATAAAAATAAAATACAGAACAGGCTGTAATTTTAGTAGTAGTATCGTAGTAATTTTTGATCACCTTGCCAGCTTTTTTTAAAAAGCGAATTAAATTAAAAAAAATATGTCACAGACTATTCTCAAAATCTCAAATTCTCATTTGTTCTCATTTTATTTGTAACTAGCTTTCCGCCCGCGGGCTTCGCTCGCGTTGAGCACAGTTGTAGTGGGACAGTTAAAGGAACGCGACGCTGTAGAACATTGTAACACTTTCTAGAACATTCAGAAATTTAACTACCTAAGAAATCTTATGAAATTAGGTAATATCACATGGTCACATAGATCTCGTCAAAACATCAAGTTTGAGTACCAACACGATAGGTCTGAGATTGATAGTTTCGAAAATATAAGCATTTAAAAATTTGGTCACGTGGTCACATAGATCTCGTCAAAACATCAAGTTTGAGTACCAACACGATAGGTCTGAGATTGATAGTTTCAAAAATATAAGCATTTAAAAATTTGGTCACGTGGTCACATAGATCTCGTCAAAACATCAAGTTTGAGTACCAACACGATAGGTCTGCGATTAATAGTTTCGAAAATATAAGCATTTAAAAATTTGGTCACGTGGTCACATAGATCTCGTCAAAACATCAAGTTTGAGTGCCAACACGATAGGTCTGCGATTGATAGTTTCGAAAATATA
Source organism: Luffia ferchaultella (assembly GCA_949709985.1). Taxonomy (NCBI): domain Eukaryota; kingdom Metazoa; phylum Arthropoda; class Insecta; order Lepidoptera; family Psychidae; genus Luffia; species Luffia ferchaultella. Next base: position 12,373,558 of record OX453245.1, on the reverse strand, counting down.
AGCATTTAAAAAATTAGTCACGTGGTCACATAGATCTCGTCAAAACATCAAGTTTGAGTACCAACACGATAGGTCTGAGATTGATGGTTTTGAAAAAATAGTCATTTAAAAAATTAGTCACGTGGTCACATAGATCTCGTCAAAACATCAAGTTTGAGTACCAACACGATAGGTCTGAGATTGATGGTTTTGAAAAAATAGTCATTTAAAAATATGGTCACATGGACACATAGATCTCGTCAAAACATCAAGTTTGTGTACCAACACGATAGTTCAACGATTGATGGTGTCGACAATATATACATTTAAAAATTTGGTCACGTGGTCACATAGATACGTCTACAAAGTTTCATTGAAATCGATTTAGTCGTTTCGGAGATTAGCCGGAACAGACAGACAGACGGACAGACAGACAAAAAGTAGCCTATGTCACACCTGATAATACCCTCTGCACGTTTGCCAAGTTTCATTGAAATCGGTTAAGCCGTTTCTGAGATTAGCCGGAACAGACAGACAGACGGACAGACAGACAAAAAGTAGCCTATGTCACCCCCGGTAATGCTTTCTGTATGTCTGCAAAGTTTCGCTGAAATCGGTTCAGCCGTTTCGGAGATCAGCTCAAACAGACAAATAGACGGACAGACAGGCAAACAAAAAGCAGTCTATGTCACACCTGATAATACCCTCTGCACTTCTGCCAAGTATCATTGAAATCGGTTAAGCCGTTAAGATCAGCTCAAAAAGACAGACAGATGGACAGACAGACTAACAAAAAGTAGCCTATGTCACCCGCGGTAATGCCCTCTGCACGTCTGCAAAGTTTCATTGAAATCGGTTCAGCCGTTTCGGAGATTAGCCGGAACAGACAGACAGACAGACACTTCAATTTTATTAATATAGATTTGTAGATGTCAGAGTCAGTAGAAGTTGGTAGAAGTGTAGAAGTACTCTGTGGTGATTTGTAGGCATATTTGTAGGTTATGGTTAAATTATTTCGCAAGTTGTATTATTTTTGATCATTTTGTTTATAATTGTTTACGTATTTTTATTTGTTAGTTTCAATTCGGAGAAACAGAACGCTATCACCTAAATGTATGAAGATAAATGCCAAAAATGGATAATAGTTTCATCTTAAATAATTTGGCGTAAGTATACTCTTATTCTATAAAACTATTGCAATAAATCAATTACGATAAAACTTGAAAGTAATTTGAGATCATATCATTCACGTTTTCCATGACAAGTTTGACCTAATTCGCCTTGTCTTGTGTACCTTTCTACGATCAAATAAACTATGCATCCAATTCACAATTGAAGGGGTGAGTGGACAATGGTGTTATCTGAGAAAACAAAATAAATCGACTTTTTGCATGGAATTAGATTTTAAATGATCATAAATCGACTGTGCAAATTTTTATTCGTGTCAAAAATAAAGACCTATAGCAAAGGTATTAACTGACAAACATGCATGCATTTCAGTCTTGCAAATGTGGTACAAGCGACATAAAAACACTCATAACTCATTTTGAACTTTTTGTTAGTTAACACCTTTGTCCACTTACCCCTTCAATTATTCTTGTTTATATGGCATCTCTCATAAAAAAAGAAAACATAAAGTCGTGGCGAGTGCCTAATTTAAATTAATAACTTGTGATCATATTTAAATTCTGTAAGATTTAATTTCAATGATCTAAGCAAATTATACTATGTAACACTAACCTAAATAAATTAACTGCTTCAAGCCTTGTAGTCTATGTTAAATTCTCACACAAAAACAGCCAGAAACAAGTGTTGTTTTAGAAAACTATAAAATTGGGGACCATATTCCACTAGCAGGCCCAAATATTTGTAAAAAGTTGAGTGTTTCCACTTCAATCCCTAGCATTGATCCCCAAGAGGAGCCACGGATACTTACTATAGCACTCTACTCCCCACAGTGGTTAGCATAATATACTGTTTTTTTTTGTGTGCTAAAAATATTAAAAAGTGAGTTTTAATGGAAAACATTAAATGTTTTTAATTGTGCTTATTGAGAGTGTTTTAAAAAAGAAAATATCTTCTTTCTATTCATGAGAATTGACTACTGACACCTGATAGATTGTGGTAATTAATGGATTAGCAGCTGAACATTCTATTCTACTAAATGTTCTATCTGTAATTTGTGCCTAGACCACAAGCAAATGCTTGGAGTGATGAATATGACATTAGAGAAGGCACCTCCCAGCCGATAGCTCTTCTCTTATTTGTTGGCTCTATGAACATTGTATCAATTTGTATCCTTATTACTGGGAGCAATGTAGTTTAGAGCTATCACGGTTGGAATTTTATATAGCTTCTATCGATAACCGACAAGAGGGGGGCGGAAGAGAGGAGGGGGGATGGTAATTATCACATACAGTACCTTACCCTCTCTAGGAACCCCTCCCTTCCTGACACACACAAACCTAACCTAACCTAATGATTTGAAAGAAATTGACCATTAACGTAAATTAACCTAATTCGAAATTGATCAAGCTTCTGAATGGCTCTTCACTCCGCTCCGCTTCATTCCTCGCATTGGCACAAACAAACCTAACCTAACCTAATGATTTTAAAAAATGACCATTAACCTCATTTGAAACTGATCAACTGACTTCTAAATAGACCTTTTACCTAAACAAAACAAAGTGGAAATTGATGAATAGGTTTCTGAATGGCTCGTCGCTCCGCTCTGCTTCGCTCCTCGCATTGAAATAAACCAACCTAACCTAACCTAATTATTTCAAAAAATAGACCTTTAACCTAAACAAAACAAATTGAAAATTGTAGAATAGGCTTTTGAATGGCTCGTCGCTCCGCTCTGCTTCTCTCCTCGCATTGACATAAACCAACCTAACCTAACCTAATTATTTCAAAAAATAGACCATTAACCTAAACAAATCAAATTAAAAATTGTAGAATAGGCTTTTGCATGGCTCATCGCTCCGCTCTGCTTCGCTCCTTGCATTGAAATAAACCAACCTAACCTAGCCTAACCTAATTATTTCAAAAAATAGACCATTAACCTAATTTGAAATTGATCAACAGACTTCTAAGTAACTCTACCAATCAACAAAAAGTAAATTACAAAAGTAATATAATTTACAAAAAGTAAATATTTAATTACTACAAAAAAAAGTGAGTTCCTAAAAAAATAATTAAAGTGTTTTCATCAGTCCACTACAAACAATTGATAAACACCATCAACTAACCTGTAATCAATAGAAGCTATATAAAATTCCACCCGCTATCACTGGTTTATTGATGTGGTTTGTTAGCCTCTCCTTGTAGCACTTTGAAGCATGACTTATTTTTTTCTTTATAGTTTTGGCCTTGAGATATTCATGAATCACTGTGACTTTAGTGAGCCAAGTAGCATTAAGGATCATTCAAAACACATTGTTTTGGAAATGTAAAATTTCCCAATTGTCCAATGTCTACACTGGTTTAAGGATACTTTTGTATATGAGTATTTTGTTGTTAAGAGGATGTTTTGATTTTTGTCCAAGAAGCCATTTCAAAAATCTGCCGTGTATTTTTGGTTCATCTCGCTTTTTCTTAATGTGTGATTGCCAAGTTTGCTTCCTATCAATGTACATGCCCAGATATTTCACTACTTTCCTCTAAGGTAATGCCATATTACCAAGTTTAACTGGTGGACAGTGACCATTTCATGGTGTGAAAGTAACTGCGTTGACTTTGTGGCCCTAGCCTTTACATTTCACTTTTCAAGTAACTCCTATAGTTCATTTAAATGTAGTTGTATAGCATCAGATGTGGTGACTGGGTTTGCATCGCTACTAAGTACTGCCATGTCATCAACAAACATGGCAGTAAGGATGTGTGTGGTTGGAAGGTCTGCAGTAAATAGTGTGTAGAGAGTTGGGCCTAGTATTGAACCTTGTGGTACTCCAGCTAGATATTTTTTGCAGTACTCACGTTTTGGGCGAAACCAAGTAGAGCATCAGATAAGTATTCAACAATTATGCTTTTGGCTATACTGTCTGCTTTATTCCATTCTTCCAAGTTGTCTTCTGGAACCATGTCATCAATAACTTTTATCACATTGAGTTTGGTTAATAATGAACGAATCCAGAACCTCCATACACTGTATTTTTCAAACGGTTTAATGTTTCTCTTAACTTTTAAATCATACATTATGTATTATTTTAAATGTATTGTTTTTTAGCACAACTCAATGAACTCACTAAGCACCTGGGCCCATAACCTATTGGATTATGGATATAGGTGGTATAAATAAAACTTGTTAATTTGGAATATTCAGAAACTATTTATATTTCACAGTTGATACTCGTATGCAAACGTCTTTAAACTAAGAGAGCTAGGAGGGGAATAATAGAAACATAGAACCCAAGAGCATTTATGGGTTATATTTATTATAATATCATTTGTTACCACTCGAGGTCAAAAGGAATACGACACGTAAAACAATGCTCTTGTTCTCCGATTACTTTTTGGACTTGTGATTGAAGCCAGTGCTCTCGCGACAAATATAAACAAATGAATATACTCAACATTATGTTCATCTAATATTAGAAGGCACTGAACGTTTTGTAGTTTGATGGTGCATTTTACACGGTTTTTCCCTATGAGTATTCTTTTTTTTCTATAACTATCAATTGGTCTAATTTAAATATTTTTTTTTTTTTTAAATTTATTTATATTAAGGAGAACCAACAGTTGTATACAAATTAAAATAATTAGCAGTGAGTGGTTAACAGTCAACCATTTACAGGTTTCCTCTGATAGAATGTTTATTTACCTATGTACATTCAATTGCCAGTTTAAATTTCATAAAAGAATTTAAATTGTGTATGAATTTTTGGACAGCATGAGTCCGAATGGTCAGTCTGACAGATTGACGGAAGAATCCGAAGTGACCACTAGATGTTTAGGTTTGATTAGATGTGTTTTTATGAATGTGTTATTGATGGGAAGTATTATTACGACCCGACTCCAAGCAGGTGAACAATAATAAATATAAGAAAGTAAGACGTACGCCGAATATCAACGTAAGAGCCCACAGAGTGCTTTACACTAACTACCTATAAGTAAATGTTACCTATTTATTGAAACTTTAAAAAGTTGTAAATAACTTTTCTTTTTGCATGTATGTAAATGTTTAAAAAAAAAAATGTCACGGACAAAGCTAATGACTCGTACCCTTCTTTGTCAGACCATTTCAGGCTTTCTAGACCACCTCCCACCTTCTTACCGTGTGACTTAATAATGTGGTGTGAAGCCCCTTACTGAGAAATACTTACAGATAAATTGAATGTACATACAGACATTGTATCAGAATTATTTCTTATTTATGGCATGAAACTATGCATGGTCTATTATTTTGTAGATCATACCTTGCATTACATTTATCAGTTTCTAATTAGGTAACATATTATTTATTCTTTTGGTATGTTGTCTGCTATAGGTAGATACCATATTATACTTACAGAACATAATAACATTATGGCTCATTCAATACTAATGTATCCAGTTGAAATGATGCTGTGTCTGTATTCATTTGGTAAAGATAATTTAAACTTAGCCTTGTTTCCCAGAGGTAGGAGACTATGGATATCCATTTGATAAAATTACAAATCTCTGCTGCTTTTTCGACGTACATCAGTGATTCAAGCTCATCAGGTGTTTGACATGTAGCCCCTCTATAAGATGCCACCAATTTGGTTGACATATGATTTTTATCAGTTAATTACACACAATTTATACTAATATTCACTATGATAGATGCATCTAAGTATTTTCTACAAGAATCATGTTAGGGTTATCAACTTTATACAATCTGACTGAAAGGGGAATACAAATAAATTCGGTTTTATTTTATACATAGTTGCATTTATTTTACTAAATAGTTGTATCAGGATCCCTTTTTCCAGAAAAAAAAAAGTTGCCTAGTCTTCAGCTTACTAACTATATCTATGCAAAAAACGATGGCGGTACCACCGGTACAACTGAGTACACGAGCGGAGTCGCAGGCAGAAATCTAGTTTGGAAATAAAATATAGCCCATGTTACTCACTGATAAAATAGCTTTCTATGGGTGAAATTTTTTAAAAAATCTGTTTACAATTGTGTAGTCCACGCGAGCGGAGTCGCGGGCGGAAAGCTAATATCTTTATAAATTATAACCACAGACAAGTCAACCTTTAGACCACGCTTTAACAGGGAGTAGCATTCGCCAAGGCTATGTAGTGACACTACATAACTACGTCACTAGTGAGCCGTCAGTTGGAAGCACGTCGGAAGCCATTAAATTGTCAATTTTGAACGAGCCAATAAAAACTAGCCGACCTCTCCCCACAACCCGCACTTTTTGGCGATTTCGTTTTCGTACTGACTTTTATTGAAGCGTGGTCTAAAGGTTGACTTATCTGTGATTATAACCTACGCGTTATTCTGATGTACATGCTATATTATTGTAAAGTTTCATTAAAATCCATTCCGTAGTTTTTGCGTGAAACAGCAACAAATGTACATACAAACTTTCGCGTTTATTATTAATAAGGATGGGTTTTATTTTCGGCGTTTTATCTTCGTCAAAAAAAAAACAGTGTGACCGTAGGCAGGCATAGTTTGTGTAAAAAATTCTGGTTATTCACATATCGCAGACATGTTAGGCCAAAGGTTGCGAGGTGCATAGGACGCGCTATCACGGACAGCGTGGTTGTTGGCGCTATGGCGCGGGCGGCGGGGAAACCGGAGTGGGTGGTTGTTAGTCGTCATAATCGTCATTGCCTCTACTCTATCAGTACTTACTGCCACCTCGGCCACTTCAGTCGGCGCCCGTCGCTCGCCGTTAACTAGCCTTTTACGCTGTTTCGCAGCACTCGCTGTTGCGGTGCGTCAGTGTCATAGTCCGCCACGCAACTTCGGAATCTTTGTGACGTTGTGTGATGCGAACGGCGGCACGGTGCCGATACGATTTTCTTTGTGTTCGAATTTAGTTGATTTAGTGCGCGGTGAAAAATGAAAGTGGACAAAGAGAGTTCAGGGTCGACCCCTGGCTCGGCTTGCAGTGCGGAATCTGAACCAATTCTTCTCGGCAGGAAGGGAAGTTTGAAGGTGACCATGGCACCAGCGCAACCCAGGACACTTACGCATCTGCCGGAGCGGCCGCCTGTCGACCTGTCCTTCACCGACCTTTCGTACAGGGTACAAGAGGGCCGTAGAAGCAGTGAGTATTATTGTCATATTAACGTGAATTATCATTATCGCTGATTTTCCTTGTAGGTATACAACTTAAACATGCCAAGATATGTCTTACCTACGTAATAAGCTCCATTAGGAAAAATTTAAGGATCTACTCAAAAGCAGTACCTAATAAATAATTAATTTTGTTTGTTTAATGATGTTCTTCTCTGTCATTTTCTTTTCAGGAATAAGAATTTAACATACAATACAGGTCATAGTTTAAAATATTGTGAATTCGTGTTCCCACGGAGATACCGACTGCAACAATAAAAAAATAATTCATATTCTGTGATTTTCTTACTATAAAGTATTTCTTTAAGTAGGTAGTTGTCAAAATTGATTGGTAGAATGCTTCACACGTATATTGAATAGCATTTGATTGGTATTTACATGCTTTAACAAGATTTTATTTACCTTTAAATCTATTGTATCACAGTTGCCTTAACATGAAAATTTATTGTTTATAATGTTTCCACTTGAAAAATCATCATCTACTATCATATGAAGGCGAATGAAGGTGTCGGATCTAGTTGGTTTTTCAATATACCTACGATTCACTGTCCTAATTTTAGAAACCTTAGCTAATACTAGCTGCTGCTCGATGCTTCGCCTGTGTGAACTACAGGATTTACAGTATTTCGCTTTCAAATCCAACCATATCTTGAAAAGTCATCCAGAAAATCGTTCCCTGTTTAGCCCCTAGGTCACGAAGCGTGATAAATTGTATCTTCGATTAGATTATAGGTTACTGCTAATAAATTACAAAAAGTTTCATCAAAATCCCTTCAGTAGTTTTTGAGTGTATCGTGTTCATACTAACAAACACACAAAATTTTCGAAAATTATTGTTAATGATTTCAGTATTGTCTACATATTTAACCCATAACAATTATTATTGTTTTGAAAAAATACCTTATACACAGGAATAACTTCGTTACAGTTTTATTGTATGATGTAAAGTTGAAATCCGGTACAAATATAAACTTTTGTGACCCCATCATCGCAGACGTATAGCGTAAATAAACGAATTTTATTTTTAGGGATTATTTTGGGGGCAAACTAAAAATAAAAGATAAAAACTTTTCTCAAATGCATCGTGTGACGTAGCGGCTTTAGGAGGTTTTTTATAAAGCAACATTGAGCGGCGACAATAGGTTATTTTTTCTTTAATTTAAGGGTGAATAAAAAATAACATATTAAACATGCTTTGTACATTTTCTATATTTTTACATTGTTGGTATGAAACCGTAAAAGTAATTTAAGAATCAGGTATCTAACTAGCTAATTTAAGTGAGGCTCAGCCTCACTTCTTCACCCGAACCTCCCCCCAGCCCTTATCATATGACATATGTAATAAGAGTAAATAAATATGAAATGAAAATGCTTATTATGAGGACAACTATATTTAAAAAAAATATAAGAAAATCGACCATTGCCGAAACTATTGAGTTTAATGTGTTGCTTAATTTCTAGGGGTTACTATGGTAGCTTACTTATACGAAACGGTCGGATTGAACTATTCACCTAAATTTAATTCGGATTTTTAAACAAACGTAAGTAATAGGTAATGTGATTATTTATAATAGAACAGAATCCTTTTCACGGAAGTTCGACTCGCAGTTGACCGCTTTTATTTTAAATCAATCACTACTAAAATATTGTGATATGCCTCCAAAAAGCTATCGTATTACCATGCAGATGCGCAGGCGACTGAAAATTGCGTCGGTTAGATTCCGCCGCGCACCGGTGGGATATCCCTCGCCGCTATACTCGCGGTCGCCTCTTTCTCGTGCGTAGTTCTTACGTTTGACTTAGTAACAACGCTATATCCACAATTTTTTCAGAACAAATATTTTAATGTGAATATTTGAATTTTTTTTTTCAAAAACGGAATTTAAATGAATTTAATACCTAGAAACAATTTCGCAAGTGATGAAATAATCTCCCTGTATATGTTTTGTTTTGAGTACAATGAGGTTATATCAATGAAACACATTTTTTTTTCTAGTGAAAACGTAATTCTAGTATATTCTGATAGGTCGCATGTTTTCATATATGATTCTCGAAAATAGTAATGTTTTATACGACTTTTGAGAGTACAGAATTACATTTTCGCTAGAAAAAAAAATTATTTTCATTGATAAAGTCAAGTGGTCAAAGAATCAACCCCCAGCACGATTTAGCGCACTATACGTACTTATGTGGCTATAAACCGACATGTTACAGCGTGCCAATTACATATAATCATCTTTTTCGAAAATGAGAGAACGCTATTTACACAATTTTTTGTGCGTTTTCGCCGAATGAGCGTGGTATTCTTCTCATTTCCATAGTAAAACAGCTGTTCCTAATGTTATTTTATTGTTGTATATATAATATAGACATGAATAGAGTTTGTACCGTTTTCAATCAGGCAATTTCGTTTCGAATCATAACATTACCACGATTGTACGAATACCAGATATAGCTCGTAACGTCAGTGTTGTGTTTGAAGTAAACATGACTAATAAATGCACCGAACGTTTTTGGTTCAGCCATTTTCGCAGTGATTTAAACCAGGAGGTAGGCCATCCACTAAAGTTAAAAATAAAGAATTGCAAGCCGTGGTGGAAGTTGATCTGTATCAATCTACTGTAAAAATAGCAGCATGGTTTGAGGTTAGCATTCACACAATATTGATTTCTTTGCACTAAATTGGCATAATTAAAAAAAGAAAATTAGAGAAGTGGGTAAGTAGGTACCATAGGAATTCAATAACCTGCACGAAAGTGCACAACGCGTCGAAGCGTGCCTTGCTATGAATAATCAACACATTTTTTTTAGTGATTTTAGGACCGAAATTGTCTTAAAAAGAAGATTACCAACATAACGGTATTGTATGATGGTCCAGTCGTGGTGTTATCCACTATAACTTCCTGAGATTAATTCATAGGATTAATTAGTATATCAATAACATTCAACGTCGGCAGTTCAGAACTTCGGGCAAAGATGGTGATACACTCCTATAAACAGATATAGGTCAATCGATCTTTACCACAATTGCTTCACTATTACGCGAGACCTCATACTGTATTAAAAGAAACCATTACAACGCTACATACGCTACTTAGAGAAAGCCTGGCACCAACAATTGGAACAGTTTTGGTTGTTCTAGGAGTTCACCATGGAAAATAAAGTAGTTCTCGAGAAGCAATAGAAATTGCTTTTACGACTGTTGTTTAGTCCTTTTCACCAGAATTGTATCGCAATGATATTCATGGTTTTCCTGTCAGATAGTAGAAATGCAAGGGGATATAGGTAACTACTGAGGATGACTAATTTTTTTTCATAGTAATTTTCATTTTTATAATTTTTTATATTGTTACGGGCTACCAGTTCTAATATTGACGATGCACTGAAACACTGATTTTAGTTCACTTTACTTTATTATAATTCCAAATTACAAAATAATCCAAGAGCAAACAATATCGAACACTAATTGCACAGTTAAAACACTCCGCACTTCGCAAATTGTCGCGCTTGACACTTATCGCACACTTCCAAAAATCAACTTACTTGACGCCGCGGACCATCGCCTTATATAGCTCTCTCCCTTCCACTAGTCACCGTCTCGAACATTCTATCTCTCGAAATTTATAAATTACATTTTAATTTCCTGGACCGTGGGAGCGGAATTCTAGCGCCACCCGGCGCCGAGTGGCGCCTCTAAAAATGACCATCGATTTTTAGAAATATCGCGAATATTCTTTTGAACGACGCCGCCTCTGTATTTAAATTAGTGAAATTAATTGTTCGTCTAGACTTTTCGGTTTTATTGAATGGCTGTGGGAATTTTTCTCGTAAGTTCGATGACCTGTTTTTGTACTATTGTAGATAGGTGTCATGCTTTTTCTAGTGAGTTCGATAACGTCGTCGCGAGAGTAGATAGGCGTCACACTACCCCCTTCTTAGATTTGCTCGTCCCGAGCAATATTCGAACCTCGGTAAGGGGCTAGTCGATCGATGTGCACTATCTTAGGCTTTCCTCGTAGACCACGTTGTATGCGGTACGTCACGTCGTTGATCCTGGTTATCACCTTGTACGGTCCTTCCCAACGGTTTTGTAGTTTGGGGGATTTACCTTTCCTGCGCCTCGGGTTATGCAACCATACAAGAGATCCCTCATCAAAGCCAGTGGCGGTGGCGCTTCGGTCGTATCTAGTCTTCATCTTTTCGCTTGCCAGAAGACCATTCTCTCTGACTTGCTCATGAATGTTATGCATCCTTTCCTTTAGGTCCGACACATAATCCGATATTGGTCGCGGGTCGTCAGGCGGCCTGCCAGTTACCAGGTCGAACGGCAATCTTAGTTCTCGTCCAAAATTGGCAAACGCTGGCGTGACCTTTATGCTCTCATGTTCTGCCGTCCTATATGAGAGCATAAACAACGGAATATATCGGTCCCAGTCCTTTTGATGTTCGTCGACTAATTTTGCGAGGTGGGTTTCCAGCGTACGGTTAAATCTTTCGACCATTCCGTCTGATTGCGGGTGGTAGGGGGTTGTCCGTGTTTTGTTTATACCCAAGATACGGCACGTCTCCTGGAACACCTGAGATTCAAAATTACGACCTTGGTCCGAGTGAATCTCCAAGGGCAGTCCGTATCTGCAAAACACTTCGTCAACCAGTTTAGTTGCCACTGTCACTGCCTCCTGATTGGGTATTGCGAAAACCTCTGGCCACCTCGTAAAGTAATCAACCACGACCATGAAATACTTGTTGCCATCATTAGATACAGGAAAAGGTCCGGCTACATCTACTGCGATTCTTTCCCAAGGGGCTCCCACGTTGTACAACTGGAGACGTCCTCTGTTCCGCGTCGTCGGGCCTTTCACGGCTGCACACACAGTACACCTTCGACACCAGTCCTCGACATCTTGCCGACAGTAGACCCAATAAAATCGCTTCCTGATTTTCTCCAGGGTTCTCTTCATGCCCAGATGCCCTCCTGAGGTACCATCGTGCAAGGCTTCCAGCACTGCGCGTACTTTTGATCTTGGCACGACCAGCTGCATAGTTGACTCCCGTCCACTTGGGGTTTCCCATTTGCGATACAACAGTCCATCAACCATCACTAAACTGTCCCATTGAGCCCAATAACTCTTCATAACAGAGCTCAAGGCTGCAACTTAGTTCCATTGTGGTTTTGGACTCCCTTGTATTTTCCAGTCTATGATGGCCCTTAGGTCACCGTCCTTCTTTTGCTCCTCCTTCATTGCATCCGTGGTCCACTCATCACTGACGTTATTGATGGTGATGGCCTTAACTGTTTCTTCTTTTTGTTCTCGTTTGGAGCAATGTTTACACTCGTCAGGGCACGGCCTACGCGAGAGAGCATCGGCGTTTCCGTGCGATTTTCCACTACGGTGCTCGATCTCAGGCTCAAATTCCTGAAGTTGTTCGATCCACCGAGCCACTTGTCCTTCAGGATCCTTGAACTGGAGCAACCATTTGAGAGCGGCATGATCTGTCCTGAGCTTGAACTTCCTGCCCAAGAGGTATTTACTGAAGTGGCGCAGCGTCTTCACTACAGCTAACAGCTCTCTTCTGGTCACGCAGTAGTTCCTTTCCGGTCTTGACAAGGCCTTGCTGAAGTATGCTATCACGACTTCCTTGTCGCCTTGTCGCTGTGATAGCACTCCTCCGATTGCCAAGTTGCTGGCGTCGGTGTCGACTACGAACTCTCCAGTCTGATCTGGATAACCAAGGATAGGTGCTTCACAAAGCCGTTGCTTAAGTTCTGTAAAGGATTTTTCACAATCTTCAGTCCACAGAAATGCAGTCTTATCTTCTGTAAGCCTGTGCAAAGGTCTGGCTATTCCCGCAAAATCCTTCACGAAACGGCGGTAGTACGAGCATAACCCCAAGAATGCTCGCACCTCCGTTTTGTTCCTTGGAGTTGGCCATTCCCGTACCGCTTCGGTCTTTGCAGGGTCCGTTTCCACGCCTTCTGTCGAGATCACATGACCCAAGTAGTTGACCCGCTTTTTGAAGAAGCTGCATTTCTTCGGATGTAGTTTTAGGTTTGCGGCCCTTAGTTTCTGAAACACTTGCACCAGGTTTTGTAGATGTTGGTTGAAGTCGCGTCCCATAATGATCACATCATCAAGATAGACCAGGCAAGCTTCACCGAGAAGGTCGGCAAGTACTACTTCCATCAGTCTCTCGAAGGTAGCGGGAGAATTGCACAAACCAAAAGGCATGACCTTGAACTGCCATAGCCCTTTTCCAGTTGAAAAGGCAGTTTTCTCTCTGTCCTTTGGATCAAGTTCTACTTGCCAATATCCACTCTTCAAGTCAAGGGTAGAAAACCACTGGTTCCCTCGCAGCTTGTCCAATGTGTCGTCAATCCTAGGTAGAGGATAGCTGTCCTTTTTGGTCACGCTGTTGAGCCGACGATAATCCACACAGAATCGCATGCTACCATCCTTCTTCTTGACCAGGACGACAGGAGAACACCAAGGACTTGAAGAAGATTCGATGACATTATTCTTCCTCATGTCATTAATCATCTCTTCTACTTCTCCTTCTCTGCTCGTGGGTATTCGCCGAGCTCTTTGACGAATAGGTAGTTCATCGCCTGTGTTTATTTTATGTTTAACTAGTGACGTTCTGCCAACGTCACCTTCCTTGAGGCAGAAAATGTCGGAATAGCGAGTCAGTACTTCCTTTACTTTCGCATATTCTGCTTGAGTAAGGTCGTCCTTGCAGATGTCCACTTGTTCGAGAACTTTCTTGCCTCCACTCCTCGCTGTAGGTGACTCCACTTGCACACAATTTCTCATCCAAGAAACTTCCTGACATTTCGCAATGGCCTGATTTTCATGCAGGACAACAGGTGCGTTACTGAAATTTAGTAACCTGATTATTGGATGTCCCTCGCCGCTTCTTAGCAGTGTCCTGGCCGTCAACCAGTTACGCTTCTTGCTGTGGGGTAGCTGGTCAACGATAACGCTTCTAATAGGTCCTTCGTTCGTCGATGGTGGTAGTTTCACGTTGACCAAGGTTTGCGTGTAAGGCGCTAGCGTCGTCTCTTTAGCACAGCGTACCACACCTCTAGGTCCGCCTTTGAAGAAAACTTCGTTATGGCCGCATTTTAGTACTCCATTGGTCACGTCGATTTTGCACTGAAACCGTTGCATGAAGTCCAATCCGATAATGCAGTCGTCCGAAATATCAGCCACGATGACAGTGTGTGAGTATTTCTCTTCTCCCACCTTCAAAGTCACCGTGAGCTCGCCGTGGACAGGTATCGGCTGGCCGGTAGCCGTGACAAGTTTCAACTGAGGAGTCGATCGCTGGATCCTCTGTGCCGATTGCTTCACTAGTCGTGGTCTGACTACCGTCCGTGTTGCCCCAGTGTCGACTGTGATTGGACACCGAGTACCATTTACCTCGCCGTCTATGATGAGACTATTCCCGTTGAACACTTGTGAGATGACAATTTTCGGGGCTGTATCACGACCAGCCAGCACCTGCCCCACGGTCCTGGCTATTACTCGTTTCCCTGAACTTCGACGGGCAGAGCTTGTACTCGAGCCCTGCCTTCCTGTGGTGATTCGTTGCCTTCTGTCCTTTGCCTTAATTTAGGGCAGTCAATCCGAATGTGCCCGAGCTGCTGACAGTAGAAACAGCGCGGCGTGGATCGGCGCCTAGGTGGTAAAGCGGCTGGTTCTACTAATTCTCTCACTCGTTGTGTGCGAGGCTCCTGTCTCACAGCTTCGACTTCAAGGGCATGCGCCAAAGCGTCCTTCAGAGTTTTATGGTGCCCAAGTCTGACGGTTGCCCTTACTTCCAGGTCCTTTATTCCGTCGACGAATGTTTGTACCAAATTCGTGTCGACGAAATCAGTGCCGGCCGACGGGTATGCCTTTCTTACGATCTTCTCAATTTCCAAAGCCCACTGCTGTAAGCTCTCGCTGGCACGCTGCGTTCTGTCCCTTAGTTGAGCCCGGTAGACATGTTCTAGGTGTTTGTCGCCATATCTGGAGTCCAGCGCTTCCAGTAGTTTTCCGTAACTCTCAGCGCTGTCTGGTGATGCCTCGAGGACCGAGAGCGCCTGTCCTCGCAGTGCCACCGTCAGGGCGGTCAGACAGTGTTCGTCCGTCCACCCATTTGACGATGCCACGGTCTGGAACTGGCGTTTGTAGGCACTCCACGAAGTGGTACCATCGTACGGCGGCACCTTAACCCGGGGGCCGGAGTAGCTGGTTCCACTAGGCCCAACCAGTTTCAGATGCTGTACTTCTTTTTGGAGCGAGTCGCAACGGGACTTAACGTGGAGTATCTCATCCCCGTAGCTGACTAACCTGTCTTCATGCTCGCGTAGGTTTTCTTTGAGCTGCTTCACCTCCAGGTTTATTTTGCCTAGAGTTTCTCCAAGCAGCTTCTCCATACGCTGTGCCTGTTCTTCCTGGCGACGAACTTGCTCCTCCTGATGTTGGCGTGTCTGCTCCTCCTGGCGACGAGCTTGCTCCTCCTGCCGACGAGATTGCTCCTCCTGCCGACGAGCCTGCTCCTCCATGAGTCGCATAAGAGCGCTTAAGTTGAAGGTCTGAGCAGCAGCGGCCCTGGCGTCCGCACTTACATTTTCAGCGTTGACCACGTCCATGACCTCGTGCTGCTGATCCGCTGCCGCCTGTCTCGTGTAACGTCTTCTTGACTGAGACGAATCCCTAGGTGTTGTTGGCATCTTCAATATTGCACTTCTGACACCAAATGTTACGGGCTACTAGTTCTAATATTGACGATGCACTGAAACACTGATTTTAGTTCACTTTACTTTATTATAATTCCAAATTACAAAATAATCCAAGAGCAAACAATATCGAACACTAATTGCACAGTTAAAACACTCCGCACTTCGCAAATTGTCGCGCTTGACACTTATCGCACACTTCCAAAAATCAACTTACTTGACGCCGCGGACCATCGCCTTATATAGCTCTCTCCCTTCCACTAGTCACCGTCTCGAACATTCTATCTCTCGAAATTTATAAATTACATTTTAATTTCCTGGACCGTGGGAGCGGAATTCTAGCGCCACCCGGCGCCGAGTGGCGCCTCTAAAAATGACCATCGATTTTTAGAAATATCGCGAATATTCTTTTGAACGACGCCGCCTCTGTATTTAAATTAGTGAAATTAATTGTTCGTCTAGACTTTTCGGTTTTATTGAATGGCTGTGGGAATTTTTCTCGTAAGTTCGATGACCTGTTTTTGTACTATTGTAGATAGGTGTCATGCTTTTTCTAGTGAGTTCGATAACGTCGTCGCGAGAGTAGATAGGCGTCACAATATCAAATGGGAATTTCATTCTTCAAATGTTATAACTAACTCATAATACGCAGATTCTTATATCGATTGGTAGCGCGCATATGTGACTGTATTGTATATAGAGATTAAGTAGATCTGTGAACTCACTATGCCATTTTTTTTTTAGATATTTGGTGTTTCAAGCCCTTTACATTTTTGACTTTAAGTACTCATACTTACCAAACACAAAACGTTTCTCTATCGTTACAACTTAGAGCGGTTACCTCTTAGTAATTTACAAGAATTCTCCTCTATTTTTGTTTTTATTGGAGTAAAATTGAGAATCAATTTTCTAACGAGTCACAATACGTTTCCGTATCTCTATCCATCTTCATCCTGGTACACGTTTTTATCAGATAAAATTGAAGTTGTTATCTCGGCGCAATATAATATGATCGATATTGTACAATTCTGGTGGGCATAAACCTAAATAAAAATGTGCTTTGTTTTATTTGAAATTGTCAAAAAAAAAACACTTTGCAGCGCTACAATTAGGGTTTTGACCTGCAAGATTATTGCGATTAAGCGGACATCTCAGAAGATTTCGATGAGTCTTTAATAAAATTCCATAATTATATTAAAGTGTGGACTTACCTTAAACGATATCTCCGGGCAAGATCCGGTCAGAGAGCTTATTCTTTGGCTGCTGCTTAGAACGTATCACCTCCTTTTTCTATTTCATCTTAAAGAACGCGTTTTGTTCAAATCAGGTTAAAATTCTCCATTTACATATTATTATATACTCAAATTTCAATAGTATTGCTTTGTGTGTAGCCTAGTATACCAGACAGAATCACATCTGTTTTTAGTCCCTGATGAACGGGAGACTTTCGGAGAGCTTTCGGCACGTTTTTTATGTACGAGGGATGATACGAGTAGAATAGTATTGGAAATTAGTAGGAACGAAAAGAATTATACATTTTATTTTCCAACATAGTCCCCTTGCCTACGAATCACTTAGTGTAGCGACTCACCGTCCTTTTATACCACTTGAAAAAATACTTGTTTTTGACCCTCGAAAAACGCTTCTAGAGCACTCATCACCTCGTCATTGTAAAATTTTATGCCACGGATATGTTCTTTTAACTTGGAAAATAGGTAAAAATCACAAGGAGCAAGATCTGGTGAATATGGTGGACGATCCATCATTTTGACCCCTGCTATCTTTATTACATCGCGAGCGAATCTTAAGGTCCGGGGAATGCGTTTTCATGGTGAAAAATAATATCTACCGGTTCTTAAGTTTCCACGACGATTTATGTTTATCTCTTTTAGGAGTCTTTTATTCAATACGAAATAATGAGAACCTGTGATTGTCATCCCTTTCGGCGAGTGTTCAATCATGATCATTCCTTCAGCATCCCAGAACACAGACGACATCATTTTACCCGCGGAAGGTGTCGCACGGAATTTCTTCACAAACTGTAGAAGTAATTAATTTTTCCGAGCCACGCTTTGCTTTTTAGTTTCAGGTACAAAATGATGGCCCCAAGTCTTATCCACAGTAGCATATCGTAGAAACAGATCTCCATCGGTCTTCATTATAGCCAATTTTTTTTCCGGAAATTCGAACTCGCATTTTCTTGTGATTGTCTGCTAAGATTTTAGATACTCATCGTATAGAAACCTCATTGATTCCAATTTCAAAAAATTAAAAAAAAAAATCATTGTAAGATACAAAGTTAATATAGTTGATATTAATTTTAAAGGTAATTTTTTGGACATTAGCAATGGACACCCTTCTTAGGTAGTTAAGTTTCAGTATGTTCTAGAAAGTCTCTCAATGCCCTAGTAGTGTCGCGTCCCTTTAGCTGTCCCGGTACAACTGTGTAGTCCACGCGAGTGAAGTCGCGGGCGGAAAGTTAGTTATTTTATAATTGGAGCCTTTCTAAAGGCGTAACGACCTGTTCGGATATTTATAAAGTTCAACCTAGTTACAATATTTTTTTCTTACTTGTATTTTCGTCCTTGTGAGAAAATTTATGTGGCACACTTCAATGAACTGAAGTTTCTCGTACTTTTGAATCCCCCATTATGCTCAGGATTCTAACTTAGAATGAATCGCTACGCGAGTGATTCAATTATACAATCATATATAATAACTATTAAATATCTAATATTTATTTCGTTTCAGTGTATGAATGATATTAACGATAAATGAATATTATAAAAAACGAGTTTCGATAATCGGCGCTCGAAGGCTAACCTGTACATTTTATTTAGTTTTGCTTACATTTGTGAACGCCAAAACAAATCGCATTATGTGCGAGAACTTCCTTTTCGAGTTTAACCCTTTTCATTCCATTTAAATTAATTTATCAATCTGAAATGTCTCTTTAAGTTAATACGCGTTGTGTATAAAAAGACAAGTTAAGTGCGAGTCGTACTCGCATAGAAAAGGTTACGTACATTTGTTTATTAAATCTGATTCTAGGCTGTATTTTGAATCCGATTCCCCCATTTAAGTAGTCTACACCATTGTAACCACTAGATTCAATGAACTTATTAGTCCTCAGTGAAATGAAGCAACACATTTTATACTCATTTTCTCTTTACGAATATTTTCCGTTTCCCGCAAAGATATTTTAATATCTTTTAAGTTATGCATTTTAAAATTATAAAGAAAATAGTATAGTTGTATTTCTATAATGAGCCCTTTCATTCAATGTGTCACGTGATGCTTTTGACAAAAGTTTTCATTAATTTTTTACTTTCCCCTGAAATGAGAATTCGTTTATCGTTGCTTTCCTGTAGAATATAAGTTAGGTTTATATATATCATATTTTATCAAAACGCTAGGATCAGTTGTTTCGGAGATAAAGGGAGGGGAACGGTCCATTAATTTGATGTAATTTTTTTTAGACCATGCATCTCAAAATAATTAAGAAAAATTATATTTCTCATGGCAAGCACTTTTAATTGATATATTGAGTAGGGGAGAAAGTCTTTTCGTATTTCGTTTGTATTAAGTTGTAATCCATAGTCTTTGGTTGTACTGATTTTAACGGTCTATCCTCCTACTAGTTCCATTGTGTTGTCTCACGATGGGACATCTGACACTATTTAGCTCCAGTAGTCTTATAGGACAAGTGACACCGTTATTTAAATTATAGAAGCCCCATTATTGTCATCGCCGCATAAAATTTCTTTTTCTTTTACCCGTGCCGCACCACTTTTTTGGTGTCAAAATGATAATTGCTTGTTTGTAACAAAGGTCATCTGAAGGTTATTACTATTTTTCCCAACATCTTTAAAATTAAGTACTTAAAAAAACTAATAAATTATAGTTCAGTAAGGCTATTGCTCGAAACGGTTTTTCGTTCATAAATAATTTTCGAAAATGGGCAGCGCCCATTAAGTTATATCGGGTGGTTTTGTTTTACCAAATGAACAAAATTACGATCATCTGAACGAGTTGTCTGTTTCCATTTAGGTAGGTGCGGCATATTTGAAGTTTTTGAACAATGCAGATGATCTTTTTATAGGCCAATTCTTCTCGCGAAGTTTTGTTATGACTTACCTTGTAGATTTATCACAAGTTTGATTTTCCCCCATTATTTTTATATGAAGTAATCACGTTTTAACTTTTACAGAACTGCATGGCGCCAAAATTATACGAAAAGTGACCTAGCCACAGTGTTACTTAAATTTGAATAAAAAATAAACTATTCAGCATTTTTAATTATTTGACCAGCCAGTAAAGTAATAATAAGTTCAGATCCACACTGTTTCATTTCACTAAAAAAAATTCCCTATGCTGTTTATCGCATAAATCGATTAAGAAATGCATTTTAAATACAAGAGTAAAACACCCACGTGTCTGTTTAACATACTTTTTTTTAAAAATAAATTTGTGTTTCGTGACCTCGACGTAAAAAAAATATGAAATAAATTCTGTAAGCATGTCTGATCAAAATATATCTTCTTGACTAATATTGTTTGATGAAGGACCTTTAGGCACATATTTTCCAGTTTTTATTTTTTGAAGATCACTTTTGATTACTGAGTTATTAATATTTATTCAAATTTTTGTTTTTTTTTTCTCCCAAAAAACTCAAAAGTGCGACTTGTGACTGGCACTGAAAGATTCCTCATAAATGTGTCTATCATTAATAAAAGATCAAGTTGCACTATGGAAGCGTTTACGAGTAATCGAGTTTCAAAATATGGTGTTAGGGGTGTCACTCAACTTAACCTTTCATTTTTGTTCAAATTAATCCAATTCATCGATTTATGCGATAAACAGCATAGGAATTTTTTTTTTAGTGAAATGAAACAATGTGAGATCTAATGTCTATTTATCTGTTTACTGTTTAATTAATCATGTGTACAAATGAATATACTGTTAGTATGGAAACATTTTGCAATACCAGGAAATAAAAATAATAAGACATCCAGAAAGTTATACTAGTTTGTATGGAAGAAATCTTGTCCTAAAATAATTGTTCTTAATTATATGACCACCGCTCTATACTTTAATTAAATGTAATTAAACTATGAAAAAAACGCCTCGAATTTGTATACAAAACGACTTTCTTCCCAACCTAATATCACATAATGCACTTGAATATTTTTTTTTTAATTTTGTAATCTCCCCCCAAAATTAACCGTTACAATGAGAATTCGTTTATCGTTTAGATTTTCTTGTAAAAGACAAGTAAGGCTACATATTATGTGTTTATTTTTAAAAATTTAGAGCTCAGTAGTTTAAGTATAGCAGTCAATTTTCGTGTATTTTCATTAATATTTTTTTCTATACATTTTGAAATTTATTACATTTTTATGTATTTCTCAATAATCAGCCCTTTAAGCCGTTTTTTATTTCACACTTAAAATGAATATTTACGTTATATGTCTGTGGTTGGGGCGCCAAATTCTGTCTAGGTATCGAAATTCAACTTGTTTCGTTCAGTGAATTCGGATAAAATGACTGTGACCCAAGGGTTATGTTTTGGAAGTGGAATTTGACCGATGAACATCACTTGTTGTATGTTACCAAACTGTTATTCGGCGTATACACAGTGTCTACAATGCAACGATACGCGTGTGTTTACATTACTTATAATTGAACTTACGACAATTTTTTTTTGTGTAAAAAAAAGCGCGGGGTGCTTTTAACTATCTTTTTATAATAACTTTATTTATAAATTAAAATAGCTACCATTGAAATATTCATAACAATTGATAGCAAGCACCCCGCGCTTATTTTACAATAAAATTTTTTTTTTGTTAATTAATATTTCTTTGCTCTTATTTTAAATTTATCAAAAATCATTATCATTGAAAATTATTTTTCACATTTTAGAATAGAATTTTCTTTATTGTATTTCGTTTGGGTGTTACATTCTTGTTTTCGTACTAACGGAGTGTGTACTTACAAAACATTATAAGGTTAAGTGTAACGTTTTTACCTTACGAACTAACCGTTACAAGGTATCGCCTAGCGACTTGTCGCTGACAGCGTAGTTACGCATGTGATACTATTTTAATCTATGCTAACCAACTTATATTTTTGATTGGCGCTGCAGGAATTAGCGTTCCGTGTACTTAGATTTTTCTTCCTCGCTACCCTCGGAACGTATGCATGGTATTTCGGTACCGTTCATTCTGGTTCAAGGCAACATAGAACTATGGTGCCCTGGTCGTGAGCAAGGAGGTCTCAGCAGCGTCGGATCTTCGATCTGTCTCGTTTTCACGCTGTAGAGCATGTCGCGATGTAGACCGGAGATTCTGATATGCCATGGGTTCTCGTCGAAAATTTCCCAGAGCATAGATATTGGCGTGCTTCTCGGCAGATTAACCCCTATCTTAAGTACCATTCTATATTAGACTTTTAGCTTCTTAATGTTAGTCTTTCTTATCCTGGATAGCACTAGGACTACTCTGTACTCCAGGATCGACAAAAGGCACGCTTTGATCACTAGCAGTTTTACTTCTATTTCTGTAGTCGATCATAGGGTGGTTACCCTATGATCGACGCGAGCATGCCTCGTCCGACTTAGCTTTGTTTCTTATGTATTCTACGTGCTCATTCATACTTAGGTTGTGATCCAGTTATACTCTGAGGTATCCACCGGTGTTTTTGTAGGGTACAGTTTCCTCTTCCAGTCTAACGTGTGTCGTGTAGCCACGCGGGTTTGTCGTCTCGGTTCTAGGTTTATATTTAGTGAATAGTCTTGTCGACGTTACATCTCAATTCCCATCTTTCATAGTAGTCAATCAGTCAATCAATCAATCAAATCGTTTATTGCCAAAAATAATATATACAAAGTTCGTTACACTAATTCCTAATTTTAAATTTAATGGCAAACGGGATCGGCTCAGCATGCTAATGACCTGCCACGAACAGACATGCCCATTGCTGGTATTCTGCCGATTCCGAATAAAAATAAGTTTATCTACATTTACTTTTTTATTTTTTTTAGATTTCTACCCTCCCCTACTTATTGTCTATTTCCCTTTTTATCTTTCTTATCTTTTCGATTCTTCGTACCCATTCCACTGCTCCTCCCTTCCCACTTCCTCCAGTAATTCTCTTATTTCCCATTATTTCTTCCACCCTGCATGTTCCATCACGTGCTCCAAATCTCCCTCTCCCCCGCATATTTTACACCTTCTATCCTCCTCTACCATCCAGATTCCCACACCTTAATCTAGCAATAATTTTTGGACTTTCATGTTAGTAGACTAGAACCGTAGTGGCTGCCTATTCGACTCAGATCATAGCTTGTTCGGGTTTTGCAGCGGTGTTAATTATGCAAAGGTCGTCAGCGTACCTATTGTGACATGTATAATCTGCCAATCTCTTCGTTACATACTTTATTTTCTTTACCCAAATCGTGCATATATATATAGGTTGAAAAGTAGCGGCCCCAATATCACGCCCTGAGGCACGCCGTGTGGGACTTGTATCTCGTCGTCTATAGTTTCCTTAAATTTGTCTCTGATTCTCCAGCTAAGGAGATAATTGTTTATCATTCTAAGAGTGTTGTTGTCTATTTTAGATTCATTGTGTATTGAGTTTAACTAGAATAAATTTAGGATGAAGTAAGTATAGTGTTTATAAACTAAAACCGGTGAATCAGCGTTTAATTTTTTACACAACTTGATAAAAAAAATTTCTTCGCTTCACTTCATCAGCCCATTTTTACTCCACTGCAGGGGCTTAGGTCTCCCCCAGGGTGAGGGGGGGCTTGGAGCTTAAATCCACCACGCTGCTCCACTGCGGGTAACGACCGCCATCTATTGACAGCGTCCGGGACCGACTGCTTAACGTGCTCTCCGAGGCACGGAGTCAGTGATAGTTATGTACTTAAGTCAGAAAAACTCATTGGTACACGCCCGGATTCGAACCATGGCCCTATGGCCTTATAAATTTGAGACAGGTTCGTTGCGTTTCGTTCGTTGCAAAAGTCGTGATAGTCCAAAAAATTTCAATTTTCGTAATGGAAGACCGTAAATCGCTGTAAAGAACCCCCATACCGTAAATCGCTGTAAAGAACCCCCATATTTTTTCAAATGCAAAAGAGTACTTTGCGAAACCCTTTTTGAAAAGTTTTTTAAAGAAATTTTGTAGTAAACTAGATCTGAAAGTAATAATAAATAGTAATTATTGAATATATAAAAAAAATCGGTTAGGAAAAATACGCTGAAAACCCAAATCTATATACATTTTAAGGACACAAACACAAAAAGTGACAGCTCGAAAATAGGTTTTAATTGACAGCTTGCTTACTACTACACGCGCATCTCTGCACCAGGCAACACATACTTGGCGCTATACCAGAACTAATTAGTCTTGATCATTACTATTTTTATTTATTTAAGAATTAGTTTTCTTTTATGTCAGGTTTTTAATGTTGCTTTATTTTAGATAATAACTAGCGATCCGCCCCGGTTTCGCACGGGTAGCAGAGCCATAATGTTTTTACGGTCGTAGTGTCGTATCAGCTTGTTGTGTCGAACATGTGGACTGGATTTCATTAGATTTAAATGTAACGCAAGTTCGCCCAACTTGGATTATTTTTAATGTATTTTATTTCGAATTCTATAAATATATGAAAAAGTAAAGAATAAATACCTAAAAACAAACTAAAATATTTCTTTGCATACAACATTGATAACTTTAGCCTAACCACGCGTGTCGCGTCGTCCGGTGTGGCTCCTAAGATATTGATTTAAATTGTAGAATACAAACGGCAATCATAATGTTCATGAAATGCTGAAGGTAAATATCGTATTTAATTTGATAAGGATTAATACCATATCCGTATAAATTGTTTTCCAATCACCTCATCACATTACATCATTAAAATAGTATAGTAAGCTATCCATAAAAGATAGATATATGCCATCGTGGACTTTTCTTTAGTCCTATAAAAGAGACACAATTCCTCCATACATTATTTTGTTATATCTCAAAAGGATTAGGCCGCATTTTCGATGAAAGTTCCCAACCGGCTTGATTTTTTTCCGACTTCTTCAACAATAATCGTCATATTTCAACAAATTTCCTCTTGAATCACTCTGTCCATTGATGTCAATAATATGCCAATCCGTTCGGTACTTTTTGAGTTTGTCGCGTTCAGACAGACAGACAGACGCGGCGGGGGACTTTATTTTATAATATGTAGTGATAACAATAATACCTGGGACATCCCACACAGCGCTATCTAGTCCCAAACTAAGCAAAACTTGTGTTATGGGTGTGGGTTAAGATGTCATTTAAAGTTCCATAAAAAAAAAATATTAGACAATACTATACTGTGCCACAGTTATCGTATGAGGAGTTTTGCAATACGTGTGCATTTTGTGTGTGATACGTGGCGATGGCGAAACCGAGGTCCCATTGAATGAAGTGACCTTTTCATTTCCCATTTCGGCAAATTCTACTATTTTTGATTCTGGACCGATTGTTTTCAAAATCAATGTCTAAGAGTCTGTATGGTCTTCGATCACGAATCTGTGCTTAGAACTAAAAAAAATACTGCTTTTGAATCTGTTTTTGTTTTTGAACTGCTTGCTTTCAAAATCGATATCTATGGGTCCATGTGGTCTCCCTTCACAAATCTGCGGTCAAAACTGAAAATAGTGTCTGCCATTTTGAACTTCTTCTTTCTGGGCCTAACACTACTAAAATAAAGTCTGTTTTGTATAGATTAAATTTTATTATTATTTGGTCCACATTACAAAAAAAAAAAAAACAAGTCTGTATGCGTTATTACGACAATGATTAATACTTTTGTCAATACATTTAGTATTAATACGTTCTTTATGACATCGAAACTTGTACCGTAATGTTGTATTTTACATTACTAAGTCTTTTTACTTTACACCTATCACAAACGAGCATTCTGTTTGCAACGCATGCGTAAACCGCGAAAAGCAACCCGCTTGCGCCCTTAGCTCCCACCATTATTTATTTCTATAAATAGAGAAACCGCACGAACACCTCTGTTTTGACTTACTTGCATTATAGTTTAAAAAAACTAAAAAACTTGCACTTTAATACCAAATCGATCTATAAAGAAGAAAATAACTTTTAGAATAAGAATAAAGTGTTTAAAGAGGAAAAATAATGTTATTGTGAAAAAGCGTGGGTCTCCGATATTAGTTGTTTTAAATATTTCATTGCACTCCATGATTTTTCACAATAACATTAATTTTCTATTTTTTTTCTACTTATTTTCTTTTTTAAAGTTCGATTGTCTATCAAAGTGTAATTTACCCCTGTTTTGACTAACTTGCCCTTCAAATTTAACGATCATTCAGACCGCCTTCTAAAAACATTACAGTTTAAAAAAACTAAGAAACGTGCGCTTTAATACCAAATCGATCTATAAAGAAGGAAATAACTTTTAGAATAAAAATAAAGTGTTTAATGAGGAAAAGTAATGTTATTGTGACAAAACGTGGGGTGCCCGATATCAGTTGTTTTGAATATTTCATTGCACTCCACGATTTTTCACAATAACATTATTTTTCAATTTTTTTTTTCACTTATTTTCTTTTTTAAAGTTCAATTGTCTATCAAAGTGTAATTTTATAATTTTTTTTTTAACATATTATTTTTTTCCTTTTTTTAGTCGATACATTTTTTAAACTACATTCTATCAAAATTTACAAACATAAAGGTGGAACTCACAATTACCTATAAAACGATGAAATGGTACAGACCGATACAAAGCTTTCTGTCGGTGCGAACCTAACCACTGACGAGTTCCCTCGTAAACAAACTATCCTGGTGCATCATCAGTTCGTGGTGAAAGTCATGGTTAACTATTAGAATCCAATCTATATACAAAGTTTGTATTCGTGCTATTAACCGTTGAGGAGTATCCTCGAGAGGAAACAATCCTGGCTGCAGCATCAGGTTATGTTTATCCATTTTAGTGTATCGTCATCGAAAGTAAATACGTATTTTGAATTTCAGCCCAATATCTTCAGTAGAAGTGGGTGGTAATCGCGTTTAAAGATTCCATTAGATACAAACAAACATACAGGTGTAACTTATAAAAGCATATTAAAATAAAAATGAGCAGCAACTTTTTTTTTGTGATTTTTTTGTTTTTTTTTTTAATATATTATATCTTAAATTTACTTAACTACTTCGCTGTTGCCCCATTTGGAAATTTCTAAATTAGATGTTACCATTGACAACGCTTTAAAATTCTAAATTGTGGTTATTAATAACATAACTTTCAGCGAGCAAGTTTGGACCGAAGCCTCTTTACCAATGAGGTACGGCGGCTTGGGAACCCGCAAAATTTTAAATGTCTTTACCGGCTTTTCTATCTTCGATCTATAGTACTTCTGACCTCGCTGATAAAATTCTTGAAGCTCTTGTGGCAATAAACTGCAAGATAGCGTATTTGGATGAAGCTACAAATACCTGGCTAGCTGGACCGAGTCTAAATTTACCGCTCACGCCTAACATTCAAAGGGCCTGCACCGCATCCTTGGCTCCCCTTAATTCATTAATAGAAGCTGCTAATGGTAGACAGCGCCAAATTGCTGGCAGTGTCTAGGCCTCGGCCAGACTCTGATCACTGATTTCATTCCTACCCGTTCCTCAAAACAGGCACTTTTATGGACCCTAACACCCTGCGCGTAGCGGTCGGCCTTCGACTCGGGGTTAAGATCTGTACAGATCATCGCTGCATTTTTTGGGGAGTTGCTGTTGGATGGCCTTGGCCACCATGGACTTTCCTGCTTTTCCGGCGCTGGCGGCCATCTCCCGCTACGCCACACTTAACGACATACTGAGAAGAGCTCTCGTCAGTGCCAACATACGCTACACTACGGCTACACTCGAGCCACGTATCATTTGAGACGATGGAAAAAGGCCTGATGGTATGTCATTATACCCTGGGGAACGGGCCGTGCGCTGGTGTGGGATGTTACCTGTGTCGCCACTCTAGCTATTTCTCGGCAACCGTTAGGAAAGCCAGTGCGGCGGCGTCGGCGGAGGCTCGTGAGTGTCAGAAAGTGGGTAAATACAGTTGTCTCGGCTCTTCATATGACTTCGTTGTATTTGGCTCTCGGGCCATGGGGCAAGAGCACATGAGCTCTTCGCCGAACCCAGCAGAGATTAAGTTAGGCAATGGGTGACCCTCGCACAGACGATTTTCTTGCGAAAAAGATTTCCATTGTCATTCAGCGCAAAAATGCCATCTGCGTAGAGGGCACCGTTCCACGAGGACCCCACTTTTTACATATGTTTTAATGAAATATTTTTATTATTAAAAATTTATCAGTCGTTAATGTATATATACATATACTGTATAATTGTATATACAGTGTAAGATTTTTATTTTATGTCTAATTGCTAAGCAGATAGCTTGGTAACAAAAATAATTAAAACTAATTTAATTCATAAAATTATATTATAAATTTATATATAATATAAATTTACAGTTAAGTCTCAAGATTGATTGGGTTTAACTTTAGCATACGTACGGTATTCGGATGGAAAAGAAAAAAGTTATACACCCGACCTTTCGCTAGCGCTGCTCACAGCGAACTGAAACACGATATCGTTTTCACTTGTCAATGAACTGTCAGCTCATACAAAATAGTATGGCGAAATTTTGATGAAATTGCATTTTATTGATAATTTTTTTCTGCCACTTTTACGTTTATTATCAAAATTTCCTCTAACAGAAAGAAAGAATGAAGTATTAACAATATGTAAATGATTTTTTAATCTCAAAAAAACTTGTGATGATGGTGTAATATGTACCGAAAAATGTTCATTTTCCGAGATTTCGGCAAAAGTGGGTTACAAAATAATGTTTTTTCATTGTGAAAGAGTGAAAAATATGCAAATGTTTTCTAACACGATTGTAAATTAAGAACTATTCTTTATTTCAGCATCAGGTTTATAACGATATACCTTTCCAAACTTCCTAAAAATGTACCTAAACATGCCGTTATTTTGTATATGCCCCCTTAATGAGAGCACACGCACCTGCGTTTTATTCGGCGGTAAAAATGTATGTACACAGATTCGAACGGAAAAAATCGTAGTGTGGCCTTGCACTTAGATTAGATTCTATTCGTAAAATGTTTCGTTTTGATATAGTATCAACCTTTAGATTTCTGAAAACTAATATTTTCAAGGCAATATATGACACAAATTGAAAAAAGTTAGCCTGTTCTAATTTTGCGTTATTTATTTGGTAATTTTGATAAATATTTCATTTTATTTAAACTTGTGGAATCGTCGCCACTCTACTATCTGTATCAATTAAAGGGAGTGTGACGCAAACAATGGCGCAGACACATCAGATAAATCAATTTTTTGTATTATTTACGTCCTACGAGTTCTCCGTACTTTAAAATTTAAACGAAAAACTGGTCACATACATGTTATGTTAATTTATTCACTTTACTAGGCGTGTATAAACATAGATCGACGACATATTCCATTGCCATTGTATTTATCCATGCGTTACCACACTCTGATGCCGTACTAGATAATACATGTTGAAATGTACGTAATTGCGTTATTAGCTTGTAATATATTACAATTTTGCGTAGTCGCGGATCATTTACATGGAACGAAACCACATTTTTAATTATATAACCTTTTAAGGGGGTTCAGGGTTTTACAAAAAATATTTACATTACTTTCCTCTGTCGTTTATATCCAGGGAACCTTATTACTTATTTTCGTTAAAATGTTAACTATTTACTAGAGATACTGAATATAAGTTTCATTTTAGTTAAAATATTTATATTTTAACTACAATAGGTCTGCAAAACGTCACTGAATTGTTGGCCGGTAAATGATTAGTCGACGAATAATCGAGAGATAGATAAAATCTGCCATTTATTTGGCTTTGTTAGGAATTTTTGGTATGGGCTTGGACCAAAATTTTAAAGTTGCACGATAATGCAAATAATTAACATCTGTCCAGATGACGCCACAGGGTTCTTTTTTTAATCAAATTTTATAAAAAAATTAAGAAAATTGCAGATCTGTTTCTTTTTATTTCGATTGAAAGGTATGGATTGGTCTATATTTTAAGAAAAAATCGGTTGACACTGCAGGCCATCCCTGAAACTTCCCGCTATTTTCGAGTTCAAAGCGTTCAAAAATTAGAAAGCTATTTAGCTTTTCGAACTCATGAGCTCATAATATTCATTTTCCGATCTCTCCAAGCCCAAAAACAGAATTTCTACTTATATACATTTAGAGTTCTTCAGGATCAGAAACCTGGACATATCAAAGAAAATGTAATTTTGGAAATATTTGGACTGCGATATCTTTTGAACGCTTCGTTTGATTTTAGTGCCGTTTACGGCATTCAATGCAATTTTGTAAGCATAAATTTTTTGTACAAAGTGAAAAATCTATTGATCATAAAATCTCAATGTTATGTTAAAAAAAACACTTTTTCATAAATTTGTGAACTGCGATATTTTTTGAACCCTTCGTTTGATTTTAATGCAATTTATAAAATTATATGTAATTCAGTAAGCACAAGACTTTTATGTAAAGCCAAATATCGATTGGTCATAAAATTTCAAAGTTATGCAAGTTAAAAAATTGAATTTCTATACATTTAGAGTTCTTCGAGCTCAAGCAAAGAAAACGTTATTTTGGAATTTTTGATCTGCGATATCTTTTGAACGCTTCGTTTGATTTTAATGCAGTTTACGGCATTCTATGCAATTTTGTTAGCACAAAACTTTTGTGTAAAGTCAAAAATCTATTGGTCGTAAAATCTCAAAGTTATGTTAAAATAACACTTTTTCGGAAATTTGTAGATTGCGATATTTTTTGATCGCTTCGTTTGATTTTATTGCAATTTATGGCATTATGTAATTTCGTAAGCACAAAACTTTTATGTAAAGCGAAAAATCTATTGATCGTAAAATCTCAAAGTAATCAAAGACCTCTAAGTTGTCTCGACTTAGAGGTCAATTGTTCTACTATTTTTGTGTCAAACAAATATTGATACATACGTATCGTTGTGTTGCAGCTCCACAAACTTATTGTCTGTATAGAGAGTTAACGAAGAAGCTACGATCGCTTTCTGTTTTTTGATACTCTTCCATGGAATTTTTCATGTTTCATTGTTTTTCATGTCATGATTCATGAATAACTTTTGATGGTTTTCAGTATCATCATACGAGAGTAAAACTCGTAATCATTAATTTTTGAATCGTATAACTGATAGCCCAATGAATAAAATCCGAAGTTTTTATTTCGTAAAGGGCACGGTCATAACTCCATAAAAATTAACTGTCTTCATATGATATTTCGGACCAATTTTTTTTGAACAGGTATAAAAACAAAATTTTAGTCTAATTGAGCAACAATAGATATCGTGCGTTTGATTACTTGAGTGCAAACATTATTATTGTAATTTTTTGATTCGTAGCGAGGCGATATAGTAAAGTTATGAAACATTTTATTATTCTACAAAATCATTGTATTAAGCAATAACATCAAAAATTTATCGAAAATAAGTTATAAATTTTAATTACAGTACGCGCCACCGATGTAAAAGGCCGCCGGCTGTACACTTCTCCTTTACCCGCAAAGCGCTGCCTCTGGCAATTTTGAATTTTAAATTTTGAACTCGCCTTCGATCGGCGATTGTCTACAGCCGGTGGCCTTTTACATCGGTGGCGCGTATTGCACTTATAGTTTAAGTAAGTGCTTGCCACGATACTAATAGACGGACATAATCTATTATGTTTTATTTCAGATGTGAAGACTATATTGAAGTCGGTATCCGGGCGACTACGGTGTGGAGAATTGACGGCCATTATGGGCCCGTCGGGGGCGGGGAAATCAACTCTTCTCAACATACTTACGGGTTACAGGTAAATTTCCTTTTGCGGAACTATAGAGTTGAGTAGGAGTCTGCGCGTGTAATACAATATGTGTTTGCGTAGCACACCTTTTCTTTTTGATTATTTTTTATCTCTTTGGAAAATTCGTTTAGAAATTACTAATACTAGAACGATTAAATTATCCAATGTTATTATTTCATAAAATCTGCTTGATATGTAGAAATTAGTAAGAGAAAAACATTCTTGGCGTTAATTAGGCGAAGAAAAGCTGTATTTCCATATATTAGTGTTCCATAAAACGGAACCCTTATAATTTCGTCTTGTCTGCCTGTCACAGCCATTTTAATAATCTATGAACCGCTATATAATGATATAGGTAGTGTTTATATATTTTTTTGTGGTAGGTAGAGGTACATACATGTAACTGAGGAATGGAAAAAAATTTGCGCACATTAACGTATAGCGGTACCTATAAATGGGTATTTAAAATTATATAGAGGTTTCAGGCATACCAATAGGTCTGCGTAAGAACGCAGAAAATAAGACTTACAGGAGCACAAAGATGTGCTCCTATAAGTCTTAAGAATTGTGTCTTCCCAAAGAACTTTTCAAATATAAAGTGCAAAATAAAAAAAAACGAATTTAGTACATTTTAACAACACACTTAATGAAAATTAGTTTGTATAAGACATATTGAGTGTTATTTGAGATATTTGTTTTTAAACTTATTTGAATTTTATCCATGGACCTTCTCCACTATGGAAGCCTTTACGGTGCGTGGTCTAACACTCATTCGGTCGGTTTTGTCTCTAGTTTTAGTAAATCTGAAGTTATAAAATTATTAACACTTGTCGATACGTTAATAGGGGCCTGTACTACTCGCGTTTGCTAAGTTCTTACTTCACATAATTATGGGCAGCCTTGGTCGTTGGACCGAGACTATCTGTTAAAGGAATATCGATCTAGGCCACATGTATGTCTATTAACGTTATCTTTTGTGGATAGTCCGCATGTAACGGCACCAATTTATGTTTTGTCGTCGCCGTATGGTCGTGCACGAGCGATGTTTGCGTAAGTTACGCGACGCGACAAGTTGATTTCTAAAATCCTGTACATGCTTCCTGTTTTTCATTTACCGGAAAGCAATCTGTTAATGAATATGATTTAGTTTTTATTTGTAATTGATTTTCAATTAAAATACTGTTCTGACAATAATAATACCTAGGGCATCTCATACACGGCCACCTATTACCAATTTAGGCAGTGCCTGTATTGAGGGTACTACACGACTGATATACGTAAATAATTTTTTTTTATAATAAAAATTATATACATATTTTACACCCAGACTCTGAACAAGTAGTTTGAACATTGTTCTTGCACATAAATATTTGTCCCCGGCGGGAATCGAACCCGTGACCTTTGGTTCTGCACTTAGGGTCTCTAGTCCCTCCCAATCGATCAGTTTAAAGTTTCAGAAGTACGTAATGACCAGTTTTGTTAGCGATATTTTTCTCATTGAAATAAATGTACAATGGTCATCAGGGTGACTATTCTAATTATTTAAAAAAGTAAATAGCGTCTGTTAAATATCACACACGTTAAATTAGGTAAAGTTTTTATAATATACAACTGGTCGTCCTGTATGCATCAGCAAAGGCGCAAACAGCCGTTACTGATGTGAATGTATGCCAGAACGACTAAATTGAATAAAGTTTTCTTTAGTTTTTCGTAAATAGGAATCTAAGGTCTCGCAGTGGCATCGCCACCGTCCGTATTGCGAAGACTAGCGAGTACGACCAATCAGTTACGTAAATTAAACAAACTGTGTCGATTTACGCCATTCTTGGCCCGACACACGCTTGAAGTAGGCGCGTACGCAACCTGCCCTAGAACTATTATTTCACATCGTTAAAAGAGTTTTAAAATTAACTTAAAGTGTTCTGAATTGAAAATATATATATATTACTAGCGGCCCGTCCCGGCTTCGCACGGGTAGTATTCGTTTCTCATAAGAATCACTTTTTTTTATCTCAGTCTTGTCTCATTCCCGTTCTTCCTTTCATTTTTTCGTTCCCATCGCAAAAATACTTTATTATTTCTGTTCTTGGCCCTAGTGTAGCTTCGTTTTCGTTTCCATTCTCATCAAAAATAACTTTTTTATCTCCGTCTTAACTCATTCCCGTTCTTCCCTTTCCCGTTTTGTTCCCATCGCATAAATATTTTATCGTTTCCGTTCCTGGCCCTGGTCTCATTTCCTTTTTGTTTCCATTCTCATCAAGTACAACTTTTTTATTTCAGTCTTAACTCTTTCCCGTTCTTCCCTTTCCCGTTTTCGTTCCCGTAACACAAATATTTATCGTTTCAACAATTTCTGTCAGTCTTAATTAAATAAATTACACTTTTGCGAAATAATATTTAGTTATGCAATTATTAAATTACTAAAATGGCTATTAAAAAATAAGGGTTGATCGTAGAAGAGTGAAAATTGAGGATTGTATGTATTTTTGTATGTTGTATCATAAAAAAATAGAAATTAAAAATTTTGTCTAAAAAAAAAAAAAAAATTTAGGTGTGGACTACCCCTAACATTTAGGGGGATGAAAAATAGATGTTGGCCGATTCTCATAGATACTGGATAAGCACAAAAAATTTCATCGAAATCGGTCAAGCCGTTTCGGAGGAGTATGGCAACGAAAACTGTGATTACTAAAATGGCTATTAAAAAATAAGGGTTGATCGTAGAAAAGTGAAAATTGAGGATTGTATGTATTTGTGTATGTTGTATCATAAAAAAATAGAAATTAAAAATTTTGTTTAAAAAAAAAAAAAAAATTAGGGGTGGACTACCCCTAACATTTAGGGGGATGAAAAATAGATGTTGGCCGATTCTCATAGATACCGGATAAGCACAAAAAATTTAATCGAAATCGGTCAAGCCGTTTCGGAGGAGTATGGCAACGAAAACTGTGACACGAGAATTTTATATATTAGATACTGAGAGAAGAAGTTACTAATAATTTATAAATGTTATTAATAATTGTAATACACGGTATTAACATTTCAATACCTACAGATAAAAAATATATAAATATTTTTTTATAATTATCGCTTCTTAAATAAATTAGTCATGAAACAATATCATTTTACTTCTCCATTTTTAACAGGCTTATATTAGTTCCACCTGTTTGTTTGTTGGTTTGTAAGTAATGGAATCTTAGAACGCGATTTTCACCTACTTCCACTGAAGCTATCGGGCTGAAATTTGGAAGTCATATGTAACTTCGATGACAACACACTAGAATTATAAACATGACCTGATGCTGTTGTCTTCTCATGAGGGCACTCATCAACGGTTAGTAGCACGGGTACAACACTTTGTATTTAAGTTGGATTCTAATAGTCAACCATGATTTCTCACCATGAAGTGATGATGCACTTAGGATAGTTGGCTCACGAGCGAACTCCTCAGTGGTTAGTAGCACGGATATGAAGCTTTGTATGTGATTTCATCGTTTTATAGGTAATTGTAAGTTACACCTGTAAGTTGGTAAATTTTGATAAAACGTAGTTTAAAAAATTTTAAGACTAAAAATGAAAAAAAAAATATATCTTAAAAAATTAATAAAACACGCAATTTGCTATTAAAGCGTGTTTTCTTTAGTTTTTTTTAAACTATATTTCAATAAATCCATATTAATTATTGTTAATTAATCTTTGTAGTCGTTTTTTAAATTTATTATTTATTTATTTGAGTAATATTAAAGCATTTACTTCATTTATTAATAGTTCATTCATATTTATCAATGTATAAAATTTCTTGGAAAAAAGCGCGTATAGTGCGTCTGAACGAATTTACACATCAACAAAAAACAATTATGTACTTATAAATAATAAACTATTGTCTGTATTACGTAATCACACGAGAAATTTATTAAATCATTTTGGTCCTTGAATAAGTCCACGTCTAAAATCACTGTACACACAGAGGTACGAGATGAAGCTTTATTATGAAATGCCGATTGAAGTCTCTGGCAACTGTCTAACTGGCTTAAGCCGCAGCGAAAATCATAAAAAATCATAGTGCGAAAATTTTCTCCAGTTAAGTTCATTGTAAAATAAATATAAATAAAAAATAGTTTATTTACGTTAACATTTGTATACAATGGCCGATATAGACAATTCCGATACACAATTTTCAAACGGACGCATACAATGACGACACAATCAAGATATAAATGACTGTCTCGCAATTTAAAATGTAACATGTTCCCAGAGAGTTCCATTTTCAAATTTCATAAATGGCTTTCTATTGTTTCTATTGGAAGTGGCTAGTTCCAGAAACTTATGCCCTATAGTATAAGAGGGGGCAACGGTTTGACTAATCTATCGTTAGGATGGCTGATTCAGTATAAATAACGTGTAGATCACATATGTGAACAGAATGGAGTCGGTCTGCCGGCATGACCTTGGTGCGTTTGGTAGGTACAGTCGTTGAAACACGTGTTATTGTTTAGTCAACTAAACTATCATTAGGATGACTGATTCAAGGATAATATGATACTATGCACACCAGCTATACGCACAGTACAAAAATTGACATGATTCGTTGGTGCGTTAGCATGACAATGTGATTGGCTGGGCTGACTGAAGCCGTTGACTGTGTACTTAAGTAGCACTGCTGCAGTACCAACGAGAGTTCGGCCACAGAGCGTAGTCAGGTCGGGCGGGACCATCAGTTATTTTCATAAGAAATCAATAAATCTATAAGAACTATTATTATTCAGGGATTTTCAATTCATTCTGTCGTCCTTGCCTTGTCAGAAATTGTATCAACGATTAACATATGTTGATAATAAAAATTAATATTTCGAATCTTATAGATAAAGTTACGAACACAATAATTTTATTACTACAATTTTTAGATGTTTTAAATAATAATGTCTAAGAACTGGATTGCATGAACCAAGTTGCTTTGACGATTAATAAAAACTAGAAAATATTAATTGCCCTTTGATACTGCAGTGTCAGTAATTAGTATAATGGGTGCCACGCCGCTACATCCGGCTTGCGTCGCGATATCAGCGCCTAATAAGTGACGTTCTCGAAAACAATTATAATGCGATTCATGTGTCTGTCTATATACTCATATTTGAGTAGCTAGAGAGGCAAAACGAGTTATTATGCCGATTGGTTGAAAATGGTGACAGAAACTTAAAACATATGTTAAACTTATTAAAATTTTACTTGATCTAATAAAAAGACACTTCCATAATAACTGTATCAAAACATGTCCGATTAATATAATAAAATACTTTTTAATTATATCAAAAATAACCTAATATTTTGGAAAAAAATATTAAATGTTGGTTTTTCTTTTTGAATCTGTATTAGAGTAGTAAATTTAATATGAATTAAAAAAACATAACACCTGATGTACACATAAAAATATGGCCATTTTAAAAACTACGATGTGATATTTATACATAGAGCTTAAAATATTATATATTCAAGATGGCGGGTGCGGGCAGCGGCCTTTGTTTTTATAATCTTTTTTAACACCTGTCCGAAAAAAAACCCATATAAAAAATTAAATCGAACTTTTATTTTTGTATAAGTCTGACCTAACTTATAAAATACTTAAATACTAAAAGTTTCCATTTATTATCCTTTCTAAGCTGAATCATTTTAAATAAAGGCTTATATATTTTTTAATAAATTTCTACTTATCTTAATAATTATATTTAATTAAATTATTTTTTTAATTTTTTTATAGTTAGTCATTGGTACAAAATCATTCTCCACGTCAACTTTTAAATCAATTGTTGTAGGCAAATTACTAGAGTTGTTTAACCCTAAGCGACACTCAATATGTTTATCGTATAAGTTCCGAATAGTGACAAATTCC
Source organism: Luffia ferchaultella (assembly GCA_949709985.1). Lineage (NCBI taxonomy): Eukaryota > Metazoa > Arthropoda > Insecta > Lepidoptera > Psychidae > Luffia > Luffia ferchaultella. The sequence goes on along the minus strand of OX453245.1, from coordinate 12,335,739 downwards.
TGAGACTGTCTATGAGTATCTGTAAGAGAAATACATTTTTTGATCTCATTTAAACTAGTCTCCAGCTCAATGATGTGACTCCGACCCTGGTCATGTGTCTCACTACATTTGTTTAAAAGAGCTGACTGTGTTTTGGAGTAGATCTCGTCCTTCCAGTACATCTGTCAGTTTGATGTTATGTGTAGTTCTATTTGTACTATCTTATGTGTAGTTTGCCTGTATTTCTGATTCACTTTCATCCCTATCTATCAATAATAGGCCGCACAGGTCTTTGGGAATCTTGAGCTCTAATAGCGTCGACTTCAGCTTGTTGTCTAAGTCCTTCGTAGTTTCGGGTCTCGTAATCATGACCGTGCAGGGCGTAAAAACAACGCTGAAATGCAAACACAAGGCACAGGCCAAAGAGAAAAGTAGCAACAAATATTAATTGAAACTAAAGTTGTATTTATAGAAGTATTGTATTAAAGTTAGTGGTATTGGTTTTGTATGTGATCACGTCTTACGTCGCGTTGTGTCGTTGACAATATTTCCACATAATGTCAAGCAAATGTGAGATAGACGACGCCAAAATGTTTAATATGTGGACGTTAGCTCAGGGAAGTGTATTGTCGTGTTTAGCAGTGTACTTACTGGATACGATAATTAGTTCACGAAAAGAAAAATAATTCAAATGTTAATCGTTGACAGTCCCGGTTTCGAGGTCCTCACAGTTCTAACTTAAGCGACGAGGACAAGGTCGGCACAAATAACTATTTAAGGTTACATGTACAATTTAAACTACTTTTAATTGACTACTGTAATAAATTCTTCTTCTCCTTTTCTTTTTAGCTATTATCTGGATTTTAATTTTAAACAAATTATTTAATCCAGAGTTGCCATTTACCAAAAAGAATACCTCTCTCTCTCTCTCTCTAACAGAGGAAAACAAAAAAAATCAATGACCTAGTTTTGAACGATAGAAGTATAACTAAACGTTTTATAGCTGAGACTAAACATTTCTTTTGGTAGTATTCAATTAATTTTAACGGACGAGTTGCACTTCAAAAAGGTTTTGGCCCGATGGATACCGGGAATATCACAACAGACAATCGTAAGAAATTATGAGTCTAGATGTCCGAAAAAACATTGACAATAATGAAGGCAGAGTTCAAAATAATAATGATAATAATAATGTGTACATTCCAACAACGTCTAGGCCCCAAACTAAACATTAGCTTGTATTTTGGATCCTAAGCGAAGATACCACATACATATAACAACCAAGACTGATATATAACATAACCATATAACAATATATAAATACTGACCTGACCTGGGGTTTGAACCCGAGACCTCCAGCTTCGTAGGCAGGGTCGCTACACACTAGGCTAAGTGGTCGTCTAAATAAAATTAATAAAAAAATAATGAAGGAACATCCACCACATTCACCATATCTTGCTCCTCGTGATTTTTTATCTATTTTCTAAGTAAAAGATCCATGTACTAGGCATAATATTTGACGAGGTGATGAGTTATACAAGCATTTTTCGAGGGACAAGAATAATTATATATATTTTTAAATGGTATAAAAGCGCTGGTGAAACGCTACATGAAATGTATTAATAGACATGGAGATTACGTTGAAAAATAAAATATGTTATTTTTTAATTCGTATTTCATAGTAATTTTGTATACTTTTTGATCAACAATATTGAATAATACTAAAAGAAAAACACGTGAGTTATGGCGCCATAAAGTTATCGTGGCTATGCGCGGGCGACGACGATTGTTTCGGTTGGCGCTCGCCGCCAGCGGGATGCTTCTCCCCTTTATACCCAAGTTCCCCCGTTTGGTTCTCGTGCATAGTATTTACGTGTGACGTAAAATACCTCATGCATAGAAAAAATGTGGTAGGTAATGAAAAAAGTTTGTATGTTAACCTTTCGGCTATACTCGAAATTACAAGAAAACGCAGAAATAATCAAATTATTTTAAATGGATCAAGTAGTTTCACGTGTCGAGGGTTCCGTCACCGATGCTTTGCTCTGTACGAGTATTTTTACTTTTGTCACGTAAATTAATCTGTTATAATATCTACATAAGTATATCTATACTGTAAATCTTTAGGATTCTGTAGCCACCAATTCGTCCGATCGTCACAGACTTTATTTTCTCCATTTCCTATCTATCCTGATAAAATTACACAGGCAGACATCTTATATGAATCGCCATAGAATTTAGAGGAGTTATGAAAACATATTTTCTATCCTTTATTCAGTGAATGCAGGTTCAGTGCAAGGATTGAACTAATGGATAAAAAGAATTTTACCGCGTACCCCATTGTGTAACGTATCGTTTAATAGATCTTTAAAATACGATGAAGGTTGTTAAGTTACTTTTTATTTAGATTAGTATTTCGCGACACAACAATTCTAAAGTCGTTAACACTGCGCCTCCTCGTCTAACTTTTCAAACGTCTGATCAACTGAACAAGATATGTTTGCAAATTTTTGAAACATCCACAATTTTCAGTTATCAACAAAAATGTTGTGTAATGGGTGATTGTAAAGTATATGGTTGTAGTAAATGCTACGCATTCCTAGGTTGATGTGTGGCCAAAACGCGATGGGCTGGTTTTTTAGATTTTTCAAATATACATGAATAAATAGTTTAAACTTTGGCGACAAATCTTTAATTTTTTTAAATTTCTAAACAAAACATTTGCTAAAAAAAAACTTAGTAACAATAGACATGTTATATATATTTTTGAAATTGGCTCATTACCTAATGCTTATAGAACAACATAATACTTGATATAAGAATATGTATTCTTTTCTTGGTTCTCATTTTTGGTACCCTCCAATATCCTGAAAACCTTTACAAAATCAATAGCCTACCTGCTGGCTGTTATTCTGCGTTTTTCGGCACCAGTTCTATTAAAATCAGTTCAAAATATTCGGAGATATCTCCCTTATTCAGAGTGATCCCAAAAGGTTCTTTTATATCTCTTATGTCGCAAATTATGGCACTCTTAATACATCCTTTTTTTCCACTAACTGAATTTGTCTTTTTTTTTTAGAACGTCCGGCATGGAAGGCAGCATCACAGTTAACGGCATGGAACGCAATCTATCCAGCTTTCGCAAGCTGTCCTGTTATATCATGCAGGACAATCAACTGCACGGGAATCTCACCGTCGAGGAGGCCATGGCGGTCGCTACAGCGCTCAAACTACCTCCCACCATTTCTAAATCTAACAAGAACGACGTGGTAAGAAAACATTTCTTTGTCAACAATATCAAATGCTTAATACGATATGATTTTACTGATTAACATTTGTTTGACGATAATTCTTGCCGATATAATTCTTCAAAATAATTTGTCATAATTAAATAAACAATGGAATGAGTACACTAAATACTTCTTTTTTAGATTCAAGAAATATTGGAAACATTGAGTCTTACAGAGCACCACAAAACCATGACATCGAACTTATCGGGCGGACAGAAGAAGCGTTTGTCTATCGCCTTGGAGCTCGTGAACAATCCACCGATCATGTTCTTCGATGAACCCACTTCTGGACTTGATAGTTCCTCTTGTTTCCAATGCATATCCTTACTGAAAACCCTGGCAAGGGGTGGCCGCACCATAATATGCACCATTCATCAGCCGTCGGCGAGGCTTTTTGAAATGTTCGATCATTTGTACACTCTAGCTGATGGACAATGCGTCTATCAAGGAAGTACAGGGAGACTAGGTGATTATTTACTTTTGTACTATGGACATTACATTGTTCCAATGAATCAGTAGGGAATAATATTATATATTTTTATTTTAGTTGAGTGGTTAGGCAGTCTGAACTTACACTGTCCGTCATACCACAATCCCGCATCGTTCATTATTGAGGTGTCATGTGGCGAATATGGAGATCATACCGGAAAACTCGTCCGTGCAATCGACAACGGGAAAAATGATATCAGGTAAGTTAGTTCATATTATCAGCATGGATGCACATAGAGATACCGCACCGTGACTACAAAAAGGTGAATAAAAAATATACGTCACAGGCTAAACATACGCCCCTTGATATTTATACATATTCACTGTGAAATTCAATATTAGAAAAGCAAAGAAATATTCTAAAATTACATTTTACATGGAATTTAGGAAATTGTTTAAAACAAGCAATGGTAATTACGTATGGTGTATTTAATCTGAGAATGGCATTTTGTTCACTTTCTCAACCGTTCCAAAGTGAGATCCTCCATTTTGATGATTCTGCTATCTGACATTATCAGTTAATAATTCATTATTAAAGTAGATACATATAGAAAACTAATAGGGTTCTAATAAACTAAATTCTGCTATTTTCTTAGTCAGACACTTGTCAGTGTTTAATAAATTGATAAGTTTGTAAAGATAATAATAAAAAACAACAGCTAAAACGCTTACCAATATACGAATTTCATAATAATCATTCGGTTTTTTTAACCTTAAATTTCTCCTTTGAAGAGTTTTTCTTACAGTTTCCTATGGACGTGGAAATACGTGTGTCCCCTATATTTCGACTGACCGGTTGGCCGAGAGGTTAGAGACCCTAACTGCGGAGCCTAGGGTCGCGGGTTCGATCCCCGCCCGGGACAAATATTTGTGTGCATGAACATGTCTATTTGTTCCGTGTCTGGGTGTAAAAGTATCTATATATGTATACATTATAAAAAAAAAGAATATTTATGTATATATATCAGTTATCTAGTACCCTATAATACAAGCATAGTACTTGCTACTTTGGGACTAGATGGCGCTGTGTGGAATGTCCCAGATATTATTATATTATTATTATTTCTATAACCAATAGCCGCACAACAAGTAATTTAAAAAAATAATGACATATGTTCTGTCTAATTAATCACTGAGTTTGACGTTTTTCTTACGTTTTCGATTGTTTTGTCTCCATCTTGATTATTATGCTTAGCTTATTACTATAAATCAAGTAATTTTATTTTACAATTTTTGTATTTTATTATTTTGTTTTATTTTTTCCCAAGTACTTATCGTCCAGGTAATATCTTTATGTCACATAAAATAGCTCATTTCGCCTTAGCGATTAATGACAATACTAGTAAATGTTTCGATATTAATGCAGCAAAAAGCGTTTCTCGAGTGCGACGAGTGTCCTCGCTGAGATGTGCAATGATTCTTCGTTTTCACATCGCATAATTATTTATTAATTTTAAATCGGTTATAAATGGTATTTGTCTTATATATAACGTTCAATTTTGAAAATTATTTACAGGAACGGCGTTCCTTTCCCCGAGAGCAAAGTTCCGAATTTGAACAATAAAAAGGACATGGAGAAATCGCTGAACGTGCCCGCCGAATGGATTAACAAGAACGACCTTGCTAACGTCACGGAGAAGTTTAAGACAGACTCTCAGAACGGAACGGCTAATCTTCAAAACGGCCTTATTCAGTATGCCGCCAATGAGATTGCTAAGGGCAAAGGTAACATAATGTTTATCACATTTTCCTGTTTGTGTTTTCGCGACTATATTAAATGTCGTTTTGATTCATCTACAAAAAAATGTTGATGTTTTAATTTTATTTTTGTTTTTCATTATTAGTTGACGTAAGTAATCTATCAATTAACCCGGTTAATAGATTATGTACGTTGACTAGTAGTAAGTTTATGACGTGCTTGCTGTCTTATTTTAAAACTTTATGCAGGAATATTACGGCTGTTTATATTCGCCAATACGACCTGAATGTTTTTAATTTTAATGATATGCGACATTTGAAAAACAAAAACTGAGTCACAAAATATGTGTATTTTTAGTAAAATTCTTAAACGAATAAATACTATTATAAACTTCATTGGATCTAATTGGTTATCATCATCATCATCAGCCCATTTTTACCCCACTGCAGGGGCTTAGGCCTCCCCCAGGGTGAGGAGGGGGGCTTGGAGCTTAAGTTCACCACGCTGCTCCACTGCGGGTTGGGAACTGTAACGACCGCCATCTATTGACAGCGTCCGGGACCGACTGCTTAACGTGCCCTCCGAAGCACGGTGTCAGTGATATTGTGTACTTAAGTCAGAAAAACTCATTGGTACACGCCCGGATTCGAGCCATGGCCCTATGAGGCCTTGTAAATTTGAGACAGGTTCGTTGCGCTCTGGGCTATCACGACATATTGGTTATTGCTAATTGTTTAAGTTAAATTTATTAATTTATTTGAAAATAATTACATCGACTATTGTGTGCTCATTTAGCATATTGGCTTCTACTTTTCATGCAACATACATAGGTCAACTTACTACGAATTTTGGTGAGCTTAGTCAAAGTCAACTTAAAAGTGTTGTTTAGTGACTCGGAAACGCATAGAGGACGGACAGGTATGGACGTCGTTTTCGCATGCCACCGCCTATGGAGGAAACGTAGAACAAGTTCGGTGAAGTCGAATGAGAGTGAAATTTTTCTCTCGACCGTAACGTTTCAGTTGCCTTGTCTTGTTCGACGACGCTGTCACGTTCTGTCAGGTATCTGTATGTATACTTCATTCCACCTCCTCCCCCAAACGTTGGTAAGACGTGTTTTGATACAAAAGTTGTTTTATGTTTGCTCCATTGGTCGCAGAGCGTGAAAACTTCGTTTATATATCCATACAGACCATTGTTCTGTTTACCTTGACGTATTTATTTGAAATTGTAATTATTTTAAAGTCGATCTAACTTTTTAAAAGTTTTTCCTTGTGAACTAAAACTGTCTATATGTAACTTTTTAATTTATACACTTCAACTTCTGGGAAATGGGTCATTATTGATTTTCAGAGCGAGAGCATAATACATTTTTGCTCCCTAGGAACGAAATGTGATTTTCGAATTTTGATTTTTGGATTTTTAATATGAATAAATACACCGTGTTCGGCTGAACGTAGTCCAAACATATACAGCGTGTAAAGCTTACTGACTAAACAAAAAATTCAAGTGAGCAGATGGCGCAAACTAACGGTTACCGAGAAAAACAATGTTTAAAGTTTCATTTTTTGTTGTATTAGTTTTGTTTTGAAACTTTTTGGTTATTTCGGTAAGCTCTACACACTATAAGTTTGGATTACGTTCAGTCGAACACGCCGTATATGAAATGTATGAGGTTCATACACAGAATAGGTTGTATGTATAATTTAAACTGGCTACAATAGCACTACTTAATAAACGATTTGAGCTTATTAATTAAAAAAATAATTTATTCTAAATGTAAGAAGTAAAAATTGTTTTTATATACCTACTAAAACACAAAATATACCCATTAATAAAATTATTTCTTTGTAAATTCTTAACAGATTGCTTAAATGAAAAATAAAATTACTGTTATAACGCGAGGAATGAAGCCTATACATTTGGAAAATGAGGTTTAATTACAATATTCAATGTCACCATGATTAAATGTGTAATTGAGTCTATTGTAGCACCATAAGAAATTGTTGTATTTCAAATCATTATATATATATTTTTACTTTCATCATAGGGGTAGTGAAAAGCAGCGTTTAACCCGGGTGCAATTTTTTTGCTTCTTGGGTGAAATATATTCTACCCACAGTTAGCTACTAGTTAAGTATCTAAAAAGTTTGAGTCGTAAGAGTGAATATTATGTACTGTATGGTTTCTATTTCACTTACGACTCTTTACATATTGCAAATTCTTTGCACTTTACTTTGGTGGACAACTAACTGTTATGTAGCCAAATAAATTAACAAATTTTGGATTTTATATATTTAAAGGTCTTATTATTCTGGCGCCTTCTAGAAAATGCTAATGAAAGTGTTTTTCATCGTACTTTTTGGAAGCAAACCAGTGATGGAGAAATTTCGATCAATCGAGTATGCGTATGTAAAAATGTTTATCGATGTGGTTTTACAGGAGACCCACTGGTGGTGCAAGTGGAGGTTGAGAAACAGGACAATGCAGACGCGGCGCTGTTGGGTGGGGCCGAATTGCCGCGTCGGTACGCCACCAGTGAATTGGCTCAGTTTTGGGTCGTGCTGAAGCGGACGTTGCTCTTCAGTAGGCGCGATTGGGTAACAACCTAAATTAATATATATATATAGTTTTTAGTTTGGTACTATAAAACAGTTTTTTTTTATTAATTGTAAATATTTTGGATGAATTATTAAATACTAGAAAAAATATGTTTTCCACGAAGGTGCTTGGGGCATTCAGTTGTCAGTTGTCATTAAGCAACGTTAACCTTGAAAAAATATTTAAATGTTAGAAAAGAACATGTATTTTAGATCGCACGCTTAAATTATTAAAAATAATTTGATGTTTGCAATGTATTTCCTAGCAATAGTATTCCTTTTAATTTGTTTTGTTTGTTAAACTTTTTGAATTTTTCATAGATATGATGAATATGTCTACATTTCTATTTCGTAGTATACGCTTCTTGTTCTAAGAGAACTCTTTTGCGCGGGAGATAATGAATTTACGAATTAAATTGTATACTGTTGCGACTATACAATTATTCAGTATCTAGAACAATAAATAACATGCCATGAACACGCCTTGAGTTCAAGTAGTTGAGTTGTTCTCTGTGTACGATTTGATGTACAATTATTGGTCAAAACTCGAGTTTTTAAACTAATAACAAACTTACTAATCAAAATCTTGATTCGAATTAGTTCAAGAAATAAGTTAGGTTGTTGAAAACTTTCCTTAGAGATTCGTCCGTATGTAAGGGCGTGAACGCCCAACATACTAAATACACGTTCACCGCAGATCGATAAAGGTGTTAAAATATAAGATAAAATATTGTAATGTAGTAATAGACTAACCTTTACGCACGGCTCTGCCCGCATGTATGTGACGCTGCAGTTTTATCACTTCTTGTAACTTCTTGAGTGCAATTTCCATAAAATAAAGTAAAAAAATCAAAAAAATTAAATCATTTATATTATTAGATAGGATTAGGATGATGTGATGAGGTATGATATGTTACAGACGCTGATGTACCTGCGTCTGTTCGCGCACATCCTGGTGGGTTTCTTGATCGGCGCTTTGTACTATGACATCGGCGATGACGGGACTAAAGTGTTGTCCAACCTCGGCTTCCTTTTCTTCAACATGCTGTTCCTCATGTACACTTCAATGACCATCACTATACTCAGCTGTGCGTAAAAATGTTTTTACGTTAAACTATATGAGTTAATTATAAAAGTAAATATTTTACCATAATAGGTATGTGCTTTTCACAGAAATAATTTAAAAAAGATGCTCAACCTGTCTCTTTGTATATATCCCAAGATTTTAAAAATATTCAAAGTATACAATAAAGTGATATTAATGAAGGAAACCAAGTAAGTCTTTAATTGGTTTGCCCACAATACTTATGTAGTTAGCTGTATACGCACATCCTAAATTAACATTGGATTTTGAAACCGCCAAGGTTTATGTTGTGAAATCTTAATTGACACTACTTTGTTCACAGTTCCACTGGAGATGCCTGTTTTAATAAAAGAACACTTCAATAGATGGTATTCGTTACGGTCATATTATTTGGCCATAACGGTGTCGGATATGCCATTCCAGGTATATATACTTTCTTTATAAGTTTAACAACAATTGATTTACAGTCTGACAGTTTTAAGTTGGCTGTTCCTATAGCGTTGCGACGAGGTGCGACCGCAAGTGTTTTGATGGCGATCTGCCAATTTCAATCAATGCGGATCCTGCATTTTGATCTCGACAGATGGCACTTGAATTGATCCAGCCATCTTCCGTTCTCGTTTTTACTTATTTTCACATTACATTCACACTTACGGCGGGTTCAGACAACATGCATATAGGCTAAGTCTACAATTAATATAATGTGGTATACTCTCACACATGTATTTGAAGAACGTTACACAATTTCAAATGGTCAGTCGTAGATTTTTGGCTAACTTGTCACTGAGGCTTTGCTGACTGCGATGGACACTGACAGCATATGAATATAACCACAGAATAAGAGACTACAATACAGAATAGACAGTACTGAGAGCTACTATTTTGTCCATAGATCGTAGACGGAGTGATATTGCTCTGTGGACGCAAAGGCTATACCGATGCCAGTGCCATCTACTTAAAATTTGCATAAGGATCCCCATTGCTAAATAATGACCTCCTTCTTATTTTTTTTTTTATGGTTACTATCTTGAATGACCTCCCTTGTCCCTACAATGATAGGAGACGTCAGCTTGGAATTGCCGGACTATGATCTGTCTAGGGTAGGTTATAATCCATAATTATTAAATAGATTTAATTTTAAAGGCAATATTCTGCGTGATCTACGTGGTGATAGTGTACCTGCTGACGTCACAGCCGCAAGAGTGGTTCCGGTTCGCGATGTTCCTGTCCTCTTGCCTGCTCATATCCTTCGTGGCCCAGAGCGTTGGGCTCGTAGTCGGTGCTGCTATGAATGTCCAGGTTTGACACCCGCCTTAATACTACATGTCGAGTAATAGTTAAATGATGTTGGTCAATTCTAATATTAGTTAATAATATTCAAAAGATGTAAATTAAGAATTTTCTTTTTTCAAATTATTATGTATCATTATTTTAAAACACCAAATGTGTACTACACTACTGGCTAGAATGTGAAATTTTATATTAAATGTAAGATATAGTTCCAATCAAACTTAATGGCGGATCGGAATACAACGCTATAAGCATGCTTGCGCAGGTTCAGTCATATACCCCTCGCTCCACTGCGTCCCGCTGCACCTAAAACTGGTTACTGCGACGCGACTTGTGCCTATGTTCACATCCGCCATAAAGGTTGATTGGAACTATACTTTTTTTTGTATATTTAGGAGTCTCGATGTGTTTTTAAGTGCAACAGAAATCAATCACTTTCGATTTTTTGTACCCCAACACTACAAAAAGGGAAATATCACAAGCTTCACCCATTCACGACCATTTCAAACAAAATCCTTTATTGTATGTTTCTTGTTTCATAGGGTTTCTATTCCTTTATATTGTATATTTAATGAAGAAAATAATTAATTATACATGTCGTTGGTATAGAATGGCGTGTTCCTGGCCCCGGTGATGTCGGTGCCGTTCCTGTTGTTCAGCGGTTTCTTCGTGTCGTTCAACGCCATACCTGTCTACTTACGTTGGATCACGTATCTCTCTTACATTCGATATGGGTTCGAGGGCACTGCGCTTGCCACTTACTCGTTCAACAGGAAAGCTCTCCAATGTCATCAGGTAAATTAGAGCTAGATTATTTTGTCATTTTAATAATAAATATAATTTTTTTTACAAGACTAAATCGTATTAAATTCAAAATTACATTATTCGCGTTCAATTAAAAAAATATTGAAATATCAAACTGTAATATTTAGAGTTTAGAGTAGAATAATTTGAAAACCAGAAGATATACATTTGATTGTTCTTAAAAAGTGCTTTATACTATAAGCATATTATTTATAGAATAGTAGAAAACTTGGACACAACTGTAGGCGGCAGTGTACGATTAAACGAAAGAGTAATTGTTGATCTTTTTATCTTGTGTAATGCATATTAAAATATATTCATATAAATATTTACAAACCAAAGTTTATGATGAATGCCGCAATAAATGACTAAAACTTGCGCATGCGTCCCTAGGCAAGGAAGAGACCATTATTAGACCATGACTGCTCTCCATCCCTATCGCTTGTATCAACGTGGTTTTTTAGTCGTTCCTGTCTCACATAGGTTTAACTCGTTTATTTCCAGATGTACTGCCACTTCAAGAATCCAGACACTACTCTTGAAGAGCTGGACATGAAGGACGCGGACTTTGCGCTCGACATCGCTGCCCTCTGTTTCATCTTTCTCGTGTTGCGTATAGCTGCATTCCTATTCCTTCGCTGGAAACTCAAATCTACTAGATAATCTCATAGCTCTCAATCTTAACTTAATAAGACGCGTCTGTGAGAGAGAGTTCAAGAATATATCCATGCTGTTACTCAAAATAAACAACTCAATTCGTAAATTATTTTTACACAAATGTTATAATTATCGTATAGTCTATTTAAAAAGTTGATAGAAATTGACAGTTTTCCTACATGACTATGTTCATGTTAATCAAATCAAATTATATTTTATTGCTAATGTAGATTTTTTGGTTTATACAATCGAAACGATTATCTTTGAATATAAACAAGAACGTGTTATAGACATTATGCCTAATTAACTACTTTACTTCCCACCGACCAAGCGCCGACGATCTAGTTGATCTGTGTGAAAAAAAATATTTGTCCTTTTTGACCAAAAACTTTTGGTCTATAGGACATGAAGGAACAGTGAATGATTTTCATATACAATATTAATTTTGTGTATGCATGCTAATTGAAATGTTATCGCCGCATTATAAACGGTAACCGTAAGACGCTAATGTTTCATGAAGAAGGAGAATAAATTTGGCAGTATATGTAGTTGGCCTGTTGAGAACGCACATTTTAATTGTACCGTGGAGAAATAGTTTGTTTCTCCGCGGACCAACTAGTTGGCCGTCGGATTGATCGGTGGGGAAGTAAGAAAAATAATGACATCAAGTGCATGTGATGTTAGTGAAGAATAAAGACAATTTCATTACACTTTTTTTTTAAGATAGCTATCTCGCAAACAACATATAATCTTAATAACATAGAATTTGAAATTGTTTATATATGTATTGTATTACTTTTTTTGAACACACTTCATAGTATAAGGGTGAAGTTGGAGCAACAAAATTGACGAGGGTTGCTATTGCAATTCTTTTAATATGTGCCTTTGAAACAAATAATGATATTGGATGATAATGTGACTTATATGTCGATATTGTTCAAAAAACCAATTAATTTTTTGTTATTGTGTATTTGTGATATTCCAGTCTCAATTTAAAAAAAAAATTGTTGTTGCTGAACTCATTGAAGTCAATGAAGTATTTGATTGTACACAATATGACAATAGTTTCTAATGCAACTAAAAAAAATACTATAAAATAGGATGTAGGTAATAATGTTTTGTGTGATTTTATTTGACACGGAGGAATTTATAGAAGCGAATTCAGTTAGGGATTAATGTACGTGAAAATGTGATAAAATCGAAATCCGTGATTCTTTACATTCGTTCGTTATTCCTCAGGAAGGTAACAAAATTTAAATGCTATCAACAGGATCATACACAATACGACTCCTTCATCTAGGAAGAAAATAGAATCCAAAACATTGATTTTTCTAAATTATATATAAGTAATTATACTATTATAGATAAGTCCGTGGCGTTTGCTTAGATAGTATAATCCTTAAGATAGAGCGTCCCATACTTTGAAACTATCAAAAACTCGAGAAAATTTACAGACTGAGATTAGACTGACCTCAAAGCATTATCATTGTTTAAAACACAATGAAATTTCAGAATTTTCGTTTGTTTTTCCAATACAGTTTTACAACACAAAATATTACTTTACAGTGATATATCAAAACATCATTTGGCGTATATTTTGTCTGACACATATTTTTTTTTGTTCATGACGCAGTATCTCTATGTAGGTACATCGATGGGCGTTAGTAGGTGCACTTTTTTTTCCAGTAGTCTATGTAACACACATGGTTAATTGGTTTAGAAATTGAGAGAAATTATAATATGTTGAAAGTAATAAGCCAATTTTACCTCTGAACGATTCGTTTTTAATTTCTTAATTTTTAAACTTAATATGCGAAATACATTTATTACAATAGATATTCATTATCTGATAATATTTACCTTTGTTTCAAGATAATCCAAGTTTATGTATGATGAGAAGGAAACTATGTTTTTACTGAAAATTATATACACGTACATGTGATGAAACAACCTTAAATGATATTTGTGTAAGTTTGAGGGTGATCGTCTTGAATACAAGGGGCATTAGAATATACAACTAGCTGCATTAAGAAGAACAACTAATAAAGATCTGAACATTTATTTACTGAACATTGAAGGATTGTGGATTTTAAATATGGCACCGTCATTATAATAAACTGGCTTTTTGGCTTATATTTTTCAATTGTTCTAAAATGTTAATATTGTATTTATTAGACCACAGGATTTTTCATTTCTTTTGAATAAACGTTATGTCAAATAGCATTTAAATTTTAAGCTACTTATGTTGGTGCTGAAATACGAGCCGCCATTTTGCTGCTGCCTACTGTGACGTCACGCGTGTGGTACTATGTGGTACAGTTTTTGATGTTCTATAAAATAACGCGTTTTCGTGGTATTGGGTGTGTTTATTTCTTACGCAGATATTTTAATGTTTCTAGATTTAGTATTAATTGTAAATAATTTAGCACTCATTGGTGTGTGAAATTTCAGTAAATCTATAACCGTTTTCACAAAATTGCCTTCAATTGTTAATTATAGTAACACGAAAAAAAAAACACAATGAACTTATTAAAAATTTTCACAACATGGAGACGCTGACTTTGCGAGAATGTTGGATGAACGTATCCAAGATGGATTTGCTTCACATCTGACGTCACATCATGGCAGCGTTTTGTCCATCGACAAAAATTTGTAATTTTGAAACGAAAGTATATAAATCTCGCCTTTTTGTGATGTAAAATAAATCTGGAATTCCATTTCGATTAATTATTGATTGATTGATTATATGATATTATTGATATCATTCAATATTTTATTGTTCATAGTTTTTTAGATCAGACACCCTATTGTCGAATTTACCGTCATAAATGAATTGTCAGAAATTTTCTAATGATTATCATAGTAATAGAGTAAGTAATGCATGGGTCAGGGTAATTTGTATGGTTCTATTATTAACTTAAATGTAATAAGGCAAAATTAGGAATGGTCCAAAAATAGTTTAAAGTTTTATCTTAATATATTTTAATTAAATGTATGTACACTTTTTATATTTCTAAATAAATGGTATAATGATAAATACAGTGTTTTTTTAATGAATGATTGTCCTATACCTTCGTATCACCCCATTATGCCCCATTGTAGGGGCTTAGGCCTCACCTCGGGATAAGGGAGGTTGCAGCTTAATCCACCACGCTGAACCAGTGCGGGTTGGTGGATTTTAACGACTACTATCTGATGGCAAGCGAGACCGACGGCTTAACGCCCTTCTAAACGAGGAGAATCGACCTTGAAAACAAGAATGATTGTGCCGGTACTCGCTATTTTGTTATAGTTTACCACATTTTGGTGAGTTGATTTGATTCTATAGAAATAAACCTGCCAAGCACATGTCAACTTGCATGCATGTTCCATTAGCATTAAATATTAATCACAAAATCCCGATCCCAAAGGTTACATGCCTTCTTAGAACATCATCCGCTTGGTTGTTTCCTCGGGATATTTCTTTTTTGATGAGGCTCTAAGGGACCCTGTCCAGAGCATCCTGAATCTTGATCTTTGGAAACCAGTGGTGCCAGGCAACATTACCCATCGGCCACTAACTAGGCTTTGGGAGTTTAGAGAATGCGAGACGTGAGTATACCTGCTTTCCTGGCTTCGCCACATGGGGTTATGGAACTTGTCACTAATATACTTCATTCATTATAACGGTGGTAAAGTTTACACTCCCCATAGATATGTGAGGGAATTACAGCTTGCAAATGCAAATGTAATGCAAATATATGCGGGACGATACGAGCGCGAAGCGTCTCCTAGATGAGGCTTCTGGTGTAAATTTATCTAGACTAAGAGCGATGGTTCGGCTGCCATCTGGGGCGTGGTTACATGCTCTACCGACGCCGTGTTTGTGTCGGTCCTCTCCTCGATAATGTGTCTCTTCGAGTTGCAGAAACGCTACGATTGGGATGTAGGTTGTGTGAATCTCACCAGTGCTACGTGGTGCCCATGGTGGAAGCCAACGGTCACCAGGCCCTGACCTGTAATAGATGCGCGGGCAGGTTTCCACCTTTCCATACACTTAACGATATCATCCGTCGCGCCCTCATTTTGGCTAATGTTCCCTGTGTTGCCGACCCTCAGAGTCTTAGTCGCACAGATGGAAAGAGACCTGACAGCTTGAGATTAGTGCCCTGGAAGAAAGGGCGGAGCTTATTGTGGAACGCAACTTGCGTCAGCACTTTCGCTTCCTCCCACCTCAAGTGAACTACTCTTGTGGTTAGCGGCCGCTGAGTCCGCGGCCCGTGGGAAATGCACAAAACACGAATACAAAATTTTGCAACAATAGTAATTCTACGAGACGACGGGCTGTTGGAGCCTCGAGACAAAAAAATTGTTTAGAGGAGCATCAGTCGCCGACTTAGGGAGAGATGTGACCCCCGCTCTGGGTCGATTCTGGCGCAGAGGCTTGCCATAGCGATCCAACGCGGTAATGCCGCGATAGTTATGAGGACCTTTGCCCCGGGTTCGACAGGGAATGGTTATTTTTAGCCATTTAAATTGTATATATAGATTTTATATTACTATTATTATTATTGTTGTCTTATATTTATCATTTACTTTATTTAATTTTATATTCTTAAACTTTTGTTTTTAAAAAAATTTAAATTTGTAATATTAAGATAGTAATTTACTATTCAATTATAAGAGACTTGAAGACATTGACATGTAAGGTAACAAAAGTTGACTAGGGATTCGGACAGTGTCCCCGAGTTGTATATTTTTTCCTGGAAATTTATGCACTATAATTAAAAGCAAATAAATAAACAAAAAGAGAAGTTGAATTAATATTTGTTCTCAATACATTATTATTGTTATTAATACGGTACTTATAACATCGAAACTTGGATCGTCACTTCACAGTATCGAAAATGTTCACCGCAATTTCGCGGAAGTGAAGACCAGCGCGCGGGGATTTCGCGGTGGTGAAGACCGGTGCGCGGGGATTTGGCAGTGGTGAAGACCGGTGCGCGGGAATTTCGTGTTGGTGAAGACCGGCGCGCGGAGATTTCGCGGGGGTGAAGATCAGCGCGCGGGGATTTCTCAAGGGTGAAGACCGGCACGCGGGGCCTCTTGCACTGAAACTCGCCATGCATCTTACACGAGCTAGTTAGAGTATGAGTGATTTCGGGGATAATTCGCTACAGAATATGACCCGATTTCGGGTTGTCCCAATGCAAAATTGATTTTGAAAATGCAATTTACCATCTTGTTAATTTCATTTCCAAAATGAGCTTGATACTTTAAAATAGTTTATAAAATAGTAAAAAAAATTAAACAATAAACCAGCCACAGTGACCTTTGTGTTTTTATTTATCTTACAAATGAAAAATAAATATCAATTAAAGTAAAATTTACTGACATGTCCGTTTTGTGACGGTACTTTTGTACTGTGAATTAAAATTCCCTAAATTATTTTATGCATAGCGAGACTACAGAATACCCTTACATTATCGCCTTACACTTCTTATTCACTTTTGCGTGAACTTTGCGTAGGCAGGTAGGGCGACGTGTTTTTTTTTGGGACATTCGACGTATCGTTCCAAACAAATTGTCAAGTTTGTTGGGTTTGTTACCATCTTTTATACCAATTAAGATAATGATTCTTATTGCTGTAACTTTGGATCCACAGTAAACATTTATAAGTGTAAATTCTATTCATTTTATAGCACTGAGTTGTAATTAAAGATTTTTTTTGTTTTTAGTAATAAAACGACGACCGATCGTCACTTCGGTTTTGTTATTTTTTTGATGATAGCGTCATAGTGGCAACATATTCCTAAGCTGACCACAAAAGAAACAATTACTTTTTGAATACCTACTTCTCGACTGTTTTCTGAAAATGTTCTATAACGGCTTTTCTACAAAAAAACGAAGAGCAAAGAGACTTCGTGAATTATTTAAAAAAATTGTCAGTAGGTGACTCAATATTTGAATTGGTATCTACACTCTATGTAACGATATTCCGCTGCAAATAATGCGCTCGAGTCGTTTAATAAAAATATTAAAGACATTGACACTATAACGTTTTCCTTTATCCAGATTTCTGATCGTCGTATGGGAATTGGAAATGTTTTCAAACACTCCTCATTACGCTTGCTTATTAATGGGCAAGCATTAATCGAAAAGTATCTAAAGGTAGAGTCAGACTCCGAAAAAATGCACATTCGAAGGCAGAAAATGACGACTTCCAAAGAGTTGCTTTTGCATATTGGACATTTATGTCTCCATAAACAAAACTAAGTGGATAAGTGGTAAATGTTTTTCAAAGACTATACGTGTCCAATGTAAAGTAATTAAAATATTAACTCGATACTGGCGAAATTGATTTAAAGAGAAAAGACCTTATTTGAGAAGACTATATACAAGCAAACATCAGGCTGAAGTGTGTGACATCTTCCGGGCTCCCGCCGAAGCCAAAAACATCCCTATTAGACAAAAACAAAAACGCGGACATCTTACTACAGCCAGATCTTTTTAAATTGTTTTTTTTTAATTATGTTAATAAACTTTTAACAAAATTAGTTTGACAAATGATATCCCCGAAACTGTTCACCAAGGCTCCCTTAACTCCCTCAGTAAGTTAAGTTGTTAATATCAACATTACATAGTGCAATACGTACATATTTCGATCGCACATCATAATAAACAATGAATTGCGACAAGTGCAATAAATGTCTTGGTGATAAGGATGCTATGAGATGCGCGGGATGTAATATCTGTTTGCATTATCAATGTGCAAACCTATCCGAATCTGATTTTAAAAAGATATTACCCATGAATAAAATGAAATGGAAATGTTCTACGTGCAAAAACAAAAAACTTGACATGTCGACCGTCGCCGGGCTTGGTACACCTGTGTTACAGAGTGTGCCTCCATCGTCTATATTAAATGTAGACACTCAAGCTTTTACTGAGTACTTTGATGCTAAACTTGATAGCCTGCGGCAGCAATGGAAGGATGATCTGCACACTGCCATCAAGGATATCTCAAAATCATTTAAAGAGGATATTCAGAGGCTTGAGAAGCGATTGGACTCATCGGAGCAGCGAATCGTGGAACTGGAGCGGGTGTGTGAAGCCAGTTCTGCATTTGATGGCTCTGCCGCTGCTACTTTGTCGCAGGAGAATATTGAGTTGCGTGCTGATCTTGAAAAACTACATACCAGGTTTAATGACCTTGACCAGGCTTCTCGGAACTGTAATGTTGAGATACAAAATATCCCAGAAAAGAAAGCTGAAAACCTCATACACTTGTCCATCGAGCTTGGCAAACTGATCGGCGTAAAAATCGAAGAACGGGATATCAGAGCCGTTCACAGGGTGGCCCCCGGAACACCCGGCGATCGGCCCAAAAACATTGTGCTGCAATTGTGCACCCGGCGCCTGCGGGATGACGTGGTTGCGGCTGCGCGCGTGCGCCGCACGCTCACTACTAACCAGCTGTTGGGCGTCGTCGCATCGACTGCTGCTGCTGCTACGCAAAACACGCGGTTCTACGTGAACGAGCATCTAACTCTGAATAATAAAATCTTGTTTAGTAACACTCGTCAGAAAGCCAAGGCCAAAGGGTACAAATTTGTTTGGATTAAGAATAGCTGTATTCTGCTTAGAAAAAACGACGACTCGCGCGTTATTCGTATTCGCTGCAATGATGATTTGAGTAAAATATGACTATTGGATTTTTGTATTGTGTGTTCTTGTTTGTTGCTATATATAGATAAAACTCATTTTATTCCTTTAAGTATTAATTATAATCTTTTTCATATGTTATTGATGTTGCGGCGTGCTAAAACAATGTCTATACTGTCTACAAAATATATGTCTTATATTTTTTATTGTTATCTTTTAAAAAATGATTTTTAACAAAAATCTCTCAATTTTATATCAAAACTGTTGGCTACGCCGCATCCCTAATTCTCGTTTCCTCACTACCCGCTTTTACCTTTACATTCAGTCCGCTGTTGTCTTTCCTATGTGACGCACTGAAAATATAAAACGCTAAACGCATAACCGCTTATCGCCTAAAACTCGTATTAAAAACCTAATAATATTGTGTAACAAACGCTATAACATATAAACTGTGGAGTGTGCCCGATTACGTGTTGGTGCCGCGCCGCCGCCTGACTGGAGGAGCTCCTGGCTGACAGCGAAGACTTATATGTGTGTTGCTGCGTCAAGGTCAGTCCCTTTAGTCTTTCCTCTCCTTTCGCTATCGCCCCTCGCTATACCTATAAATACAGTCCACTAAAACGCTCACGCTTCAGGAGTGAGCCCAGACGAAGTTCAAAGAAGAACTCGTGGGCGCCTTCAACTGTGGTGGTCTTAAAACAAAACTCACCGAACTAAAATTAAATTTAATGATATCTAGTTATGATGTCATAATTCTTGTTGAGACGTGGTTATCTGACACAATTCTGGACTCGGAGATTCACGCAGATGGGTACTCGTTGTTTCGTAGGGACCGTAACTTGGCGTTGACAAATAAAAGGGGGGGTGGGGGTGTGGTGGGACTTGTAAAAAAACAATAAATGTCGTAAGAAGGCTTGATTTGGAGGCGAGTGACTTAGAAGAAATTTACATACATTTCCCATTGCACCCTGGGTTACTGTTATGTGCGTGCTACATACCTCCAGCATCCAAGACTTCTGTTTATGATAAATATTTTTATAAGCTTCACGATATCTACTCTAATACAATTTTTTCCAATTACATTCTGATAGGGGACTTTAACCTGCCTTACTTGAAATGGAAAGATTCTTCATCTCCACATCCGATGTTTTCTGATACGGAGATATCTAAGCTTTTAACCTATACTATGGCTTTCATGAACTTAAAACAATTTAATACTGTTGTAAATGAAAATGGCAGAACGCTAGATTTAATCTTGAGCACTCTTTCTGATTGTCTGGTCAGTGCTTCAAATGACCCCGTTTTAAATGCAGCTCCTCACCACCCTCCGCTTGACATCCGGTGTCCCTTGGTATATTCAAATTGTATGCCTGATATATTAAAGAATAAAAGAAACTTCTTTAAAGGTAACTATGGGCAAATAAATCAGGCGATTTCAAGTGTAAATTGGCCTTTACTTTTATGTTCTCTGAGTTGTGAAGCTGCAGTTGATAGCTTTTATGAACACGTAAACAATATTATTGAACTACATGTACCGCTCGTTAAAATAAAACCGCGAGTATATCCTGTATGGTTTTCAAAATGTTTGATTAGCACCATTAGACGTAAATTAAAAATATGGCAAAAATGGAAAACTTACCAATCATTGCGAGACTATCAAGAGTTCTCTCTGTTACGGGGGCGCACTAAATTACTGCTTAAAAGCTGCTATAATAAATATTTGGAAAATGTTGAGGTATCTATGAAAGACAACATTAAATACTTTTGGAAATACACAAATGATTTGAAGGAAACGAACGCAGCTTTTCCTCGGATCATGAGACTGCAGGATGTTACATCAGACGACCCAAACCTTGTGACTGAAATGTTCTCAAGGTATTTCAGATCAGTTTTTGAGCCTAATTCTTCCGTGGCGCACAATACAACGCAATACAATGTCAGCATAAATAATATTGATGACGGTGTATCTAATAGCTTAAATTATTTAAATAATATACTTTTAACAACACGGGAAATACACTTAGCTCTAAAGAATATTGACCCTAACAAAGGATCTGGCCCTGATGGGATAAGCCCAGTATTCTTAAAGAGAACATGCGACACCTTGGCAGCTCCACTAGAAATAATTTTTAATAAATGTCTGTCTTCAGGAACCTTTCCTAGTCTATGGAAGAAGGCTTACATAACGCCGGTCTTTAAATCTGGCTCTAAGAGCAACGTGGAGGATTACCGTCCGATATCTATTCTTTCCGCTATAGCGAAAATTTTTGAAAAATTAATACATAACCACATATATTCGCATCTAAAACATGTAATTATAGAAGAACAACATGGTTTCTTTAGTGGTAGATCTACTTTGACCAATCTTCTTGTCTTCGGCGATTATCTTTTTAAAGGTTTAGATCATAAGTACCAAATTGAAACTATATACACAGATTTCAAAAAGGCTTTTGATAAAGTAGATCATTTACTGCTTCTTAAAAAATTGCTATATAATGGTATCGGGGGTAATCTTTTGCGTTGGTTATCATCTTACTTGGACGGTCGTGTGCAGTCAGTGGTTGTGAATGGTCATATGTCTTCTCCCGTTATAGTCACGTCTGGTGTTCCTCAAGGATCAATTCTAGGACCTCTACTATTTATAGTTTTCATAAACGACATATCGTCTTGCTTTAAGTTTTGCAAGTTTTTGTTATATGCGGACGATTTGAAAATATTTTCTAACGTAGCAAACTATTACGATGTTAGTTTGATGCAGGACGATTTGGATAAATTCCATGAATATTGCACAACTAACAAACTCCACCTAGCTCTCAACAAATGCAAACATATAAGATTCACCAAGAAACTTAACTTAATAAACACAAAATTTGAACTTGGGGGACAAAGTTTGGATACAGTAACCACTATACGTGATCTTGGTTTGTATCTGGATACTAAACTTACACTTGACATGCACGTGGAGTCTATATTGAGGAAAGCTTACCGTATGCTGGGGTTCATCGTTCGGGTAACTAAACCATTTAAGCATCAGAGTTCAATAATTTGTCTATACCAAAGTTTGGTCAGGCCCCATCTCGAGTATGCATCTCCAGTTTGGAACCCATACTACCAAACTTACGATAGTAAAATTGAAATGGTCCAAAAAAAATTTCTTCGTACTCTTAACTACCGAATGCGTTACCCTTGCTGCTCATATAGTGAACTTTTAGTGAGATATAAAATGCTGTCCTTGCATAATCGACGCTCCATGGCAGATGCACTTACTCTTCGGAGTATCTGCGTTGGCGATATAGATTCCCCTCATTTGCTCTCTAGTGTGAGTTTCCGAGTGCCACCAATACCTACACGGTCAAAAGACTTGTTTCATGTTCCGATAGCCAGAACCAATATCGGTGAACGTGCGCCTATCCACAGAATATGTGCTCTTTACAATAATAAATTAAATGATTTAGACATGTTTTCGTGCTCTCGCGACATTTATCGTAATAAGCTTAAGCGCCTGTTTGGGGATGGCTCTGTGTAGCTGTGCTGCATATGGTTGGCCCTGAACAATTAGCGCAGACAGGAATTGTACTGCACAGTCAAAATTTACTTTACTTGAACATTTTTATTTAATCATTAACAAATTGTTTTACTACTTAATTGGATTTGGCTATGCAGTGTACACTTCATAATTCCTTTTATGTTCTCAGTGAGACTATGTAAGGGAACAAATGTAATTAAGTTTGTATACTTACACTATCTATACTTTATTTTGCCTTTTGTTACTGTTTGTCTCCAATAAAGTAAATAAAAATAAATAAATAAATAAAAGGCATTGGAAGATGTTTTCAAGACGCTGGACTGGAAATATTGTGGGATCAGTGTCAACGGCGAATACATCTCTCACCTCCGGTTTGCTGACGACATATGGCAGAGTCGTAGGAAGAGCTCAGTAGACTAGTAAACGGCCTCAATGCCGGCTTTCGGCGGGTGGGACTCGGGATGAATTTGGACAAGACGAAAGTCATTTTCAACGAACATATTCTACCGAGACCGGTAACCGTCGAGAGTGCGACTCTTGAAGTTGTGTAAGACTATGTCTATCTAGAATAGACTGTCCAGTTAGGCAAACACAACTTCAACAAAGAGGCCGACCGAAGAATACAGCTGGGCTGGGCTGCTTTCGGGAAGCTCCGTCGTCTGTTCTCGTCGCCACTACTACAATGTCTGAAGACCAAGGTCTTCAACCAATGCGTCTTACCTACAATGACATACGGTGCCTAAACATGGACTCTCACGGCAGGATTGGTCCACAAATTTAAAGTCGCTCTGCGCGCTATGGAACGGGCTATTCTCGGTATTTCTTTGATTGACAAAATCAGGAATACTGAAATCCGTCGAAGAAAAAAAGTTGTCGACATAGCCGAAGTAATTAAGTAGCAAGCTGAAGTGGCAATGGGCTGGTCACATTTGCCGTAGAACCGACAACCGATGGCGTAGATGAGTTCTCAAGTGGAGGCCACGTACCGGGAAGCGAAGCGTTGGACGTCACCCGGCCAGATAGACTGATGACCTAAAGCACCATACCGGAGGTAATTGGATGCGGAAGGCGGAGGACCGTGTGTGATGGCGAGCCTTGGAAGAGGCCTATATCCTGCAGTGGAAAAACACGGGCTGATGATGATGAAAATTAGACAATGTTCGTCTTAAATTTAGTATTCTGATTTGCAATAAAAAAAAAATTTATAACTGAACTTAGATTTGGAACTGAGTAATCGCACTTTTAACTGTTTAGTGCGTAGTATGATGATAATTTTGTATTTTTTTTTTGTTGTCTTCAAGTTTGTGACAAATTGGGTAAGCTAAGTAAGGGTAAGAATTAAGTAGGTAAAATATAATATGCTTCAGGTATTATTAGATGGTCTAATATAATAAAATAGTTTTACAGTGGCATTAAATATGCGTTTCTTACGAACATAGTAAGTTCTAGTAAGATTCACCTACCCCCTACTCCTTGACCGTTCTTTACTGTGGCTTAACCATCAATCCAAACTTTTCTTAAATTGGTCAGTTCGAATTTTGAAATGTATGAGAATTAGAATAGCGCACCAGTTTATCTATCCACTTAGTAATACAGCTACTATTATGGTCATTATAGAATAATTGATATATTATTATTTATCTCTGCCTCAAGGTTCGTCATAATATATATATATATATAAACTTTGGATTAGAAGCGCATATCTAATAAACAACTAACGTTGTTTTATTTTCAAAATACTGAATAACTAGGTAACTATTTAGTCCAACCTTTCTAAATTCACCAGTTACCTACAGCCTCATAGTAACTACCTCCTAGAATTCACCATATAAACAGGAAAATTTTCGAAATGGACTTTTTGCTAGGTATTTAATCACCTACCTGTCCGCAACATGACACGTAGTGAACTTGCAAAAAATATATGATTCTGTATACATACGTATTAAACCGTTTTTTATCAATGTCTGGTTAAATAATTAGCTTGTATATACAACCTTTATCATTTTAAGAATTTTTTATTCATCTCAAACTAATACTTGTCTGTGAACAGTTTTTTTTTTCATTTTACAACCTTTTATTTAACTTGTTGTTTATCGATTGTGTGTTTGGGTAAGATTTTTCGGCCACATCCAAAAGGACGTAAATTATGAAATTTTGACGGAGCGGTTAGAAACCCTAACTATGGAGCCAAGGATCGCAGGTTCGATTCCCGCCCGGGAGAAATATTTGTGTACATGAACATGTCTATTTGTTCAGTGTGTGGACGTCAAATATCTATACATGTTTATATTATATAAAAAAAGAATAATTAAATAAGTATGCGGACCTCCATGTTCTTTCATATAAAATTATAAGTTCAAATTATCGATTGCATTTCACCTCATCTTATAGATCGTATAGATCATGGCATTTTTCCCGACCTAATGAAGCACAGTAAAGTCATACCATTGTTCAAGGCTGGTAGCACACTTGACCGTACCAATTTCCGGCCTATTTCAATACTACCAACGTTAAGCAAAATTTTCGAAAAAATATGGGGTCAGTTACTTTCACGCTTTGACTTTAATAATTTAATACATCGCAAACAATTTGGTTTCAACAACCGATGCTGGTGTTGAACTAACTCAGCACATCTTTGAAGCCTGGGAGAGCTCGAGAGATGCTATAGGTATCTTTTGTGATCTTTCCAAAGCTTTTGATTGTGTACAACATGATATATTGGTCGGGATACTGTATCATTATGGTATTAAGGACCTTCTGAGATCGTACTTCTGTTACAGAGTTCGGAGGGTTGATGTGAGCGGAGAGAGGTCAGTTGGATCCGTGATATCGATGGACGTCCCATAAGGTTCAATTCTTGGTCCATTTCTATTTTTAATTTATGTTAAAGATTTGCCTTACCTTGAAAAAACAATCACGAGATAGCAATGTATGCTGATAATACTTCTTTAATATTCAAAGTTAACTGAAAGAAAATTACCTATGACGATGTAAACAATGCTATCTCCGAAATAGTCGAATGGTTTAAGGCCAATAATTTATTACTAAATGAAAAAAAGAACCAAATGTATAAGATTCTCGCTACCGAATGTCAAACCGGCAATTACCAATATTGTTATTAAAAGCGAGAAATTGGCCCTTGTGAATTCTACTGTATTCTTGGGAATCACATTGGATGTGAAATTGCAATGGGATCCTCATATCAGTAACTTGCCTTGGACTAGATGGCGTTGTTTGGGATGTCCCAGGTATTATTATTATTAATTCCTAACTCATGAAGTTAAAATTTTGCGTACGTATGTATTTCCGATGATAATGAGATAATCTTGTGGCCAGGTCTTGTTGATGCAAGGAGGATCGTATCCTCAAAGTCCTTAATTGTTAATCGAATCGAGTTGCTCTCATATATGTTTCATTTGTATGACAAACAGTAATTGTGATACCATCAAGCTAATTGGTTGATGGAGCTGAAAAGTGGACAAAAAACCCTTTGATGTCTCTAGTAAACATAACAAGTTTGAGCTCAATATATTTCTTTTCACGATCATTTTTCATTGCAGATATTGACGAGGGCCTGATGATGAAGCTGGGAGATGGGTAACAGAACTCATCAATAGCTACTAATAAACCCACTATGGTGCCCTCGGCCAAGTTAAGTACCTAAGGTAAGGGTTGACCTGTGGGCATGACATTGGACAAACCATGTAATGACTCAGGAGTAATCAACTACCCAAACCGAATACTGGGTTCTTGCTGAATAGTTTGATGGCTGGTGGTAGCAAATACGAATTCGAACGTCAAAAGTGATTAATACTTCCTTGGAATGTTCTATCAGAAATAAAGCTTTTAAAATATTTAGTTCATATCATAGGGGTCTAGACGTTGTTGTGATGTATTCGTTATTATTATTATTATATTTTTATAGCTATAGGTACTTTTGAGCTAAAACAGTTAATTTTTTTATTTATTAGTTCAGTGTTCTTTAAATTAAAGCTTTTCATTAAATACGTTTTTTCGCAGCTAAGAGTATTCAAATAAGGTTGATATACTAGTGCGGCCTCCAATAACAGTAGTATAGAGTTCGTAAAGGAAAACCAACGAGACGAACACGGCTTAAACACAAAAGGTATAATTTAAATAAAATATGCGTTAACTTTACAAAACACGTTCAATTTAACTGGGCCATGGCTGTCCCTCTTTTTACGATTACTACTTATGTTACAATAATGTTAACTAATTTTACTCAACATTGGCCCGAAGGTCTGAATTTTCGTAAAGTTGGAGTAATAATATTACTTAGAACTTATATCTGAACCAATTCAATTATACCTATCGTATCTCACAACTACAACTGAAATCGCATGCGATATATGTATATCGATGGCCTTGCTAAGTACTTTTTTGAAAAACAAAACTAAATTATGATGGCAAACATAGAAAGTTTTTGGTTTTTAATGTGAGTAGAACGTGAAATTTTGGGCGGTATCCTTCCACGCGAAAAACGATTATAAATTGCAGGACTTCGATAGTATTGTCTACGTTGAGAATAAATGTAGAATTGGCAATAGTTGTTTCATTATGATTTTTAGGCTAAAATCGAAAAAAAATGGTATTATGGACAGCGTTTACTCATTTTTGAAAAGAGTATTATAATCGATGGCGATTTATCGATCTAGTTAGTCTTTTTAGATCTAGTCGCTATAATCTGCTCTGTGTAAAACGAGAGACATATATCGAGAATTTCCGGGGCCTTATATCCGTTCTTAAAATCACCGTTTGTTGTCGAAATCTATACTAATATTATAAAGCTGAAGAGTTTGTTTGTTTGTTTGTTTGTTTGTTTGTTTGTTTGTTTGTTTGTTTGTTTGTTTGTTTGTTTGTTTGTTTGTTTGTTTGTTTGTTTGTTTGTTTGTTTGTTTGTTTGTTTGTTTGTTTGTTTGTTTGTTTGTTTGTTTGTTTGTTTGTTTGTTTGTTTGTTTGTTTGTTTGTTTGTTTGTTTGTTTGTTTGTTTGTTTGTTTGTTTGTTTGTTTGTTTGTTTGTTTGTTTGTTTGTTTGTTTGTTTGTTTGTTTGTTTGTTTGTTTGTTTGTTTGTTTGTTTGTTTGTTTGTTTGTTTGTTTGTTTGTTTGTTTGTTTGTTTGTTTGTTTGTTTGTTTGTTTGTTTGTTTGTTTGTTTGTTTGTTTGTTTGTTTGTTTGTTTGTTTGTTTGTTTGTTTGTTTGTTTGTTTGTTTGTTTGTTTGTTTGTTTGTTTGTTTGTTTGTTTGTTTGTTTGTTTGTTTGTTTGTTTGTTTGTTTGTTTGTTTGTTTGTTTGTTTGTTTGTTTGTTTGTTTGTTTGTTTGTTTGTTTGTTTGTTTGTTTGTTTGTTTGTTTGTTTGTTTGTTTGTTTGTTTGTTTGTTTGTTTGTTTGTTTGTTTGTTTGTTTGTTTGTTTGTTTGTTTGTTTGTTTGTTTGTTTGTTTGTTTGTTTGTTTGTTTGTTTGTTTGTTTGTTTGTTTGTTTGTTTGTTTGTTTGTTTGTTTGTTTGTTTGTTTGTTTGTTTGTTTGTTTGTTTGTTTGTTTGTTTGTTTGTTTGTTTGTTTGTTTGTTTGTTTGTTTGTTTGTTTGTTTGTTTGTTTGTTTGTTTGTTTGTTTGTTTGTTTGTTTGTTTGTTTGTTTGTTTGTTTGTTTGTTTGTTTGTTTGTTTGTTTGTTTGTTTGTTTGTTTGTTTGTTTGTTTGTTTGTTTGTTTGTTTGTTTGTTTGTTTGTTTGTTTGTTTGTTTGTTTGTTTGTTTGTTTGTTTGTTTGTTTGTTTGTTTGTTTGTTTGTTTGTTTGTTTGTTTGTTTGTTTGTTTGTTTGTTTGTTTGTTTGTTTGTTTGTTTGTTTGTTTGTTTGTTTGTTTGTTTGTTTGTTTGTTTGTTTGTTTGTTTGTTTGTTTGTTTGTTTGTTTGTTTGTTTGTTTGTTTGTTTGTTTGTTTGTTTGTTTGTTTGTTTGTTTGTTTGTTTGTTTGTTTGTTTGTTTGTTTGTTTGTTTGTTTGTTTGTTTGTTTGTTTGTTTGTTTGTTTGTTTGTTTGTTTGTTTGTTTGTTTGTTTGTTTGTTTGTTTGTTTGTTTGTTTGTTTGTTTGTTTGTTTGTTTGTTTGTTTGTTTGTTTGTTTGTTTGTTTGTTTGTTTGTTTGTTTGTTTGTTTGTTTGTTTGTTTGTTTGTTTGTTTGTTTGTTTGTTTGTTTGTTTGTTTGTTTGTTTGTTTGTTTGTTTGTTTGTTTGTTTGTTTGTTTGTTTGTTTGTTTGTTTGTTTGTTTGTTTGTTTGTTTGTTTGTTTGTTTGTTTGTTTGTTTGTTTGTTTGTTTGTTTGTTTGTTTGTTTGTTTGTTTGTTTGTTTGTTTGTTTGTTTGTTTGTTTGTTTGTTTGTTTGTTTGTTTGTTTGTTTGTTTGTTTGTTTGTTTGTTTGTTTGTTTGTTTGTTTGTTTGTTTGTTTGTTTGTTTGTTTGTTTGTTTGTTTGTTTGTTTGTTTGTTTGTTTGTTTGTTTGTTTGTTTGTTTGTTTGTTTGTTTGTTTGTTTGTTTGTTTGTTTGTTTGTTTGTTTGTTTGTTTGTTTGTTTGTTTGTTTGTTTGTTTGTTTGTTTGTTTGTTTGTTTGTTTGTTTGTTTGTTTGTTTGTTTGTTTGTTTGTTTGTTTGTTTGTTTGTTTGTTTGTTTGTTTGTTTGTTTGTTTGTTTGTTTGTTTGTTTGTTTGTTTGTTTGTTTGTTTGTTTGTTTGTTTGTTTGTTTGTTTGTTTGTTTGTTTGTTTGTTTGTTTGTTTGTTTGTTTGTTTGTTTGTTTGTTTGTTTGTTTGTTTGTTTGTTTGTTTGTTTGTTTGTTTGTTTGTTTGTTTGTTTGTTTGTTTGTTTGTTTGTTTGTTTGTTTGTTTGTTTGTTTGTTTGTTTGTTTGTTTGTTTGTTTGTTTGTTTGTTTGTTTGTTTGTTTGTTTGTTTGTTTGTTTGTTTGTTTGTTTGTTTGTTTGTTTGTTTGTTTGTTTGTTTGTTTGTTTGTTTGTTTGTTTGTTTGTTTGTTTGTTTGTTTGTTTGTTTGTTTGTTTGTTTGTTTGTTTGTTTGTTTGTTTGTTTGTTTGTTTGTTTGTTTGTTTGTTTGTTTGTTTGTTTGTTTGTTTGTTTGTTTGTTTGTTTGTTTGTTTGTTTGTTTGTTTGTTTGTTTGTTTGTTTGTTTGTTTGTTTGTTTGTTTGTTTGTTTGTTTGTTTGTTTGTTTGTTTGTTTGTTTGTTTGTTTGTTTGTTTGTTTGTTTGTTTGTTTGTTTGTTTGTTTGTTTGTTTGTTTGTTTGTTTGTTTGTTTGTTTGTTTGTTTGTTTGTTTGTTTGTTTGTTCGTTGTTTATTTGTTTGTTTGTTTGTTCGTTGTTTGTTGTTTGTTTGTTTGTTTGTTTGTTTGTTTGTTTGTTTGTTTGTTTGTTTGTTTGTTTGTTTGTTTGTTTGTTTGTTTGTTTGTTTGTTTGTTTGTTTGTTTGTTTGTTTGTTTGTTTGTTTGTTTGTTTGTTTGTTTGTTTGTTTGTTTGTTTGTTTGTTTGTTTGTTTGAACGCGCAAATCTCAGGAACTACTGGTTCAAATTGAAAAATTATAGTTGTGTTGGATAGTCCATTTATCGAGGAAGGCTATAGGCTATACTACATCACGCTACGACTAATAGGAGTGTAGCATCAATGAAAAATGTTGCAAAAACGGGAAAAAATATTCCTTTTGAGAGCTTCCGTCGCGCGCGCTGCGTAAACGGTTGATGTTAACCAAAAATCATGTATTACGGAATTGTTCCCCTTTAATAGTTCTAACCAAAAGTCCACGACAGCATATGTGTATCTTTTAAGGTTAACTTACTATAACCTTTTTTATGACAATCAATGCGCTAATCTCTGTAACTACCAGTCGGATTTGAAAAAATCCTTTTGCCTTTGATAGCCTGAATTTAGCGGAGGGTTATAGGTTATATATATGAAAACGAACTGTCTGTCTATTCGAGCAAATAGGTTTCGGCCAAAAAAACTTAACCGATTTTGATGAAACTTTACACATATGGAAAGGATGTAGTCAAAAGTGACATACAGAACTTTTTGTATGTCTGTCTGTACGTCCATCTGTCTAAACCAATTTTAATGAAAAATCACAAGTATGAAAAGAAGGTCGTCAAAACTAACAAATGTTACTTTTTGTCCGTCTGTCTGTCTGTACGTGTATCTGTCTATTTGAGCTAATCTCCAAAACGGCTAAACAGATTTTAAGGAAACTTTGCAGACGGGAAAGAAGGTTGTCAAGAGATTTGACATTAGCTACTTTTTGTACGTCTGTTTGTCTGTACGTCTATGTGTCTATTCAATTCAATTTTATCTATTCGAGCTAATTTCCACTACGGCTGAACAGATTTTAATGAAACTTTGCAGACGTGAAAGAAGATTGTCAAGAGTGTCATAAGCAACTTTTTGTGTTTGTTTGTCTGTCTATCTGTCTGTCGTTTGTCCACACTGATCTATCAACTACTACAGCAAAAACTACTAAGTCTAGGAAGCGTAAATTTGGAACATAGGTTTATTTTATAACGTGAGCATTAAGTTAAGAAAGGCTTTTTTTAGAAATTTCAAACTTAAGGATGGGAATGGAGGGACTCAAATAATAACGTGTTTCAGGGTTTTTAGATTTCCACATTTTAAGGGTGGGAAACGGGAGATTAAAAATTGTATCGGTTTTTTTAAAGTGTGGAAGGGGAATGAAGATTGAAAGTTTGAATGGGTGTAACCAAAATTGGTTCCAGCAAAAAGTACGTATAAACCATCTCGAACGTTAATAGTACCTTTAACAGGAATTCGTAGTCTACGCAAGCGAAGCTGCGGGCGGTCGCTATTATGTATAATAATAATAAATATTTTTTTCTTCCAAAAACATAAATATTACATGTTATTTAATATTTAACGTTATGTTCAAATCTAATTTGTAAACAACAATTTAATAATAACATGATGTAGTGAAAGGTGTTTTATTAGTGCATGACATTCGTAATTAGAATTGAGATACTTATTTAGGAGTCAGTGGAGATAAAAAAAAATGAAATACATTAAATGTAATTAAATTGTTTGTGTTACGAAGGTCTCGATGGTGTGGTTTTCCATATTCGAAATTAGCTCAGCAGATGCAAATCATATTTCGTACTTAGTAACAGATGCCATATTCCTTTATGTTTGCTCCTAACTAAACTTTTTGAAAAACAGAATTAAAATAAAATGAGTGACATAGACGTTTTTCCGTTTTCAAAAACTTGTAATTTATGGTTGCATTATTTTACGTGAAAAATTTTAATCGTCAGAAAAATTCGATTTTGAAATAGTAAGAACTTTTATAGAAATGTCTATTTTGAGTCTAACAAATAGCATTGACCCTAGCTGTTTTGTTTTTGAAGTGAAAACTTCTTTAGCCGCGTTGGGCACTTTTTGGTAGAGGAAAATCTTATGGGTTCGCGTCACGACTCCGTCATGACATGCTCATTTAATTGTAGAATCATTTTGCAGTACAAAAGTGAGTTCTAAATAAATATACTAATATTTTTAAGATGAAAAATAAAAAAAAAATATTTAAAATCTTCGTATTTATTTTGGCGTTTGAAAACTTTATATTATTTATTTTCTAATATTTTAACCTCTGCAATGCATCATGCAATGAGTATTTCACAGTGATTTGGACGTTTTCTTACTACCGTGGTAAAACAGATTTCTAGTTGTTCAATCATATTGTTATCGTAGATTTTGAAATTTAAAATTTTATAAAATCTCATATTAATTTAAGATTAATGTGTTGAAGTTTAAAATATGATTCTTAATGTAAAATTATAGTTAATTACCATATATTATTAAAATCTTTAGTATAAAATTATGAAAAAACGGTCCGACTTTCATTCCATTGAACATTTTATTTTATTTAAAAATTTTATATTTCGAAATCATTATTTATTACACATTGTGAAAAATAAAATATGTGCTTTGCTATTTTTTGCAAAATGATTATCTATAATTTTATATCATTGGATTTTATTATTACACGAAAAAATATTGTCATGGAATCAGGTTTGTTTTAAATATACGTTTTCCATATTTGTTTAGATCCTTGTTCAGACGGTGGTAAAAAAAAAATTGGCAGTTATACGGACTGTCGATAGAAGTGAAAACTTAGAACTTTTAGTATTAAAATTTGAAGTTTCATAATGTTTGAATTAAAATTATCAACATCAATCTGGTTTTCACATCCATTGACACTCCGAGCAACAATTATATGCATGTTTATACCGTTCCATTATATACCGAAAGTGGTGGAAAACGATGTGGATAGATGTAAATACCAGATTCATGTTGATAATTTTAATTTAAACATTATGAAATTTCAAATTTTAATACTAAAAGTTCTAAGTTTTCACTTCTATCGGCAGTCCGTATAACTGCCAATTTTTATATAAAAACGGAACCTTGATTATTCATACAGAAAAGTGATAAAAAATGGTGTTATGGATAAGCTTTTGTCACATTCGAAAGGTGTAGTAAGTGCGCGAATTACTGCATGCTCTATACGAAAATTACATAAACATTTTGAACCCTGATCCCCGTAGTACATATTTCAAATTTTCAGAAAAGGAAGACTGAATATAGCAAGTATGTAGACCTATCTAGTGTTCTCTGACAATTTTCTTTTTTTATTGTAATTCCCAATTTTGATAACGATCATTGACGTCGAACGAGTTGTTAGTTGGATCCCATTGCGTATTGTATATTATGTGACTTACGGGTAACTAATTAAGTACTTTAAAAAAATATATTATGTACTTATTTAATATAATCAGAAAAACAACACTAACAATAAGCAAGTCTTTTTTATTGCTAATGACTATATAGGTACATACTTTTTAGCAGAATTATTTTTTGTGAGGCAGCCTTTGTTCGTTTTTTTTTTGTTGTTTTTGACTATCATTAATAGAAGGTATAACTGCTATGTGAATGTACGAAACTTGTAATTACAAACTGGTTTTGTGAAACGACATATTATAAAACAAGATTCGCCATTCTTGTTAACATTGAAATATTATTGAACATAATTTAGTACTCTTGTAAACACCGACTTAAGTGTACCTAGGTACGTTTAAGTCGGTGCTTGTAAAGACTATACGTAGGTACCTATAGTGTTAAGCAGACACTCTGAACTGTTTATTTACATTTCAAGCAAGTTTTTCCAATTAGTTTGTCTTTGAAATGCCAAATAACAATGTCTTGATGTTGTTTTTTTGGTTTAGCTTCGTCAATTAAAAAGTGAACAATTAAAAATGTTTAAATTAAATAAATCCTTCTTTTAACTGTTCACGTGAATTTATTATCAATTATATTATTGTTAGACATTTATTTTTCATTAAATACACATGAAAATCTAAAAAACCATCGCAATAAATATCTAGGTACCTACTCCGAAAAGCAAACAATTACATGAGTTTTTGATGTTTTGACAAACTGGAATACTTTCTATCCGTACTATATCGGAATACTAAATGAATACTACTGGTGTTTACTTTTTCGTTCCTATGAACGCGTAATCGTATCCACAGGGATACGACGGATTTTTGGCATATTTCTAGAATCAGTGTATGAAGTCATAAGTGGAACGACCATACACTAGGTGAAAATATGGCAGCGTCTTACCAAATCCCACGATTTTTTCAGTCGTTGAAATATTCGACTAACTTCTTTGATATTATATACCTATAGATTGTACGAAATTGTCATATTCCTGCGACATACACATTTTTTGTAGGTATTGTTAGTGCAAGTCACGCATACAGAATAACTAGAACTATTTTAAGCGGTTTCAAGGCAGTATAACCCTCATGCATAAAATGAATAGTTGACGCCGTTACCGACAGAAAATTCCTTATGAGCATATTACCTATTATACGTCGGCTATGTGATGAATGTATGAAAATATTGTTGTTTTTTTTGTTTTCTCAATTAAAACGTCACGAGTTAGATTCAAGAACTGGATTTCATGGATAAACCAATGTTTATTATACGATTATTCGGTAAGTGTTTCGGTAAGTGTTTAATTTCAGTTATTTGAATGTACATATTTTACTATTTACCTACATAAAAACCTTGTCATTACGCTTTAACTGCTTTGAAACAGAACGGTTGACACAAGGCCTTGCAATTATAACAATAATTATGTGGAAATTATAGGGTAAAGATAACGTAAGTGATAGTGTTTGTACAATATAAATTAGTACAATATTTTTCTAAATGTAAATATATATTAAATTTTCACAGTCACAAATAGATACTTCCTCGTCGCTAATTTTATGCCAAAATTTTCGGTGCAAAAAATATCGTTTAACTTGATCACATATTAAGAATATTTATGACGATACGATTGACAGAAGTGTTCCTAGGAGTATGCTTCACGCATCACGCTAGGTGTGAATTTTTTTAAAGATAGGAATTTAAATTTCATAAATTCCAAAAATAATGACTTATTTCAGGGTTGTCGGATTTTCAAATGTTAGGAAGGGATTTTCAAATTTTAACCCCCATGAGTTTAAAATTTATATGAGAGTAACCAAAATAGGTTCCAGCAATAAAGTAGGTATTCAGAAACTTAAAATTCAAAAAGTTTTTATTCAATATATTCAACGATGTTTACACACACTTATTGAAAGTCATAATAAATTGATTAGTTACCGGTTCAAAAACTAGGAGGAGAAGAACCGGCAAGCAACTCCTCCCTGTTTATTTTATTTAAATATATGTTTTTCTTAATTGTTTTTTTTTTTAATTTAAAATGCTTACAACTATTACAATGATGTCCATGCGCACTTATCATTTAAATACTCGCTAATACAATAGTAAGCTTTTTTTAATGAGTTGGCTTTAACTCGCTTTATAAATTGATTAGAATTGAAGTCTAACATTTCTTTTGAAATTTCATTATAAAAACGGATACAATTTCTCATGAAAGAATTATTAACCTTTGAGAGCCTGAACCTGGGAATTGATAACATATGCTTATGTCTTGTATTTAAGTTGTGGCCATCACCCAACCTAGAAACAAAATTGAATGTTAATAGTACCTTTAACAAGAACGTGTAGTCTATGCAGGCGAAGCTGCAACAGCAGCCGCCCGGCTGCTAGTCTAAATACATATATGATATATGGTCTTTTGGATGCATGAAAAATTTAAGCTTCAAGTCAACAGAACCAAATAAAACGGCCATATTTCATGTCTCATAATATCATTAATCAAAACATTTAAGGTATATAAGGTATATACTTCCCGTTCACCTAGAATCATGAAAATTACCAGAAACAGTCACACTGCACAAGTAAAGGGAAAAATTCGTAAACCGTCAATTTGTAGTATAATAGTATAATATTTTTTTTGCGATTATAAACTTTATTTCTATGTTACATACGTGACATTGTATGGTGATACCGGATCCGTGGTGGTGGTCCAACTCGCACTCGGCCGGTTTACAGGATACTCATACACTAACGTCATTAAGACAACATGGAATTCTTCTTACACCATATCAGCCCATTACGTCCCACCGCAGGGGCGTATAGGCCTCCCCTCGGTATCCCTTTAATTCATCACGCTGCTCCAGTGCTGGTTGGTGGATTTAAACGATTGCCATTCAATGATGGCAACCGAAACCGACGGCTTACGTGCTCTCCGAGGCATGGAATTCGTCGTAAGTTTTTGAATTTTTCTTTAAAGGAGGAGCATATAGCTACCTCATAAACAAAGAGTAAATAGTCATAATCCAACATGTAGTATCGTTGCAATGGTTTCAGAATACAATATTTTTATACTTAATGCCTTTTTGTTTGCAAAACCTACTCCCAAGTCAGAGTCACTTGATCTGGAGGTGCTTGCTAGTATTATGTGGAAGCTTCGATTCCGGCTTAGCTACCCAGAATTTTTGTTTAATGTTTTTAATAAATTTATTTAAAATATTTATGTTTCACACCTTGAATAGTACTAAAATACCTAGGTTCGACTAAAAGTTTAGAGAACTGGATTTTACTTAAATAATATTTGATACGTAATCTTTGAACGTAGTGTAGCGTATGTCGCTAATATGCTTAGTGTAAAATGTTGTCAATTAATATAGGATTAAAAAGTTTAACTCTTTAGAACATGTATTGTTTTACATTTAACGCCACATGTTAACTTCTATTTAAGACTTCAATTGTTTCGATAGACTTAGCATGTTTTACAGTGTTTGTTAGAGATTCGTTTCCCATTTCCTTCGTTTGAAATTGCCACCAAACAATTTGCGCCCTCTATGGTCTCTTCGGCAAAACAAATAATGTATATAAAATGTATGATTTAAAAACGAGTGGTACAAGCACTTGGAATAAAATGATGTTAAAAAAATTGTTAAAAACATAAAATGAAATAGAAAAAGGTGAAGTTGAGTCATCGACAGATATACAGTAAGTCCCACCTTCCTCTTATTAAACCTACTTAATAAGTAAACATATATGCAATAGTGTTTTATGATCTTTTGTATATTTTTGACACTGCAAGGTTATCTATTGCGCAACAGCAATGTGTTGTTAATTTTTAGAGTTCCGTAGCCAAATGGCAAAAAAGGAACCCTTATAGTTTCCCTTTAGTCCCTTTGGCATCAGAGAGTTGCCCTTTATCGTGTCAACCCAGAGTAGGCCACTTTGGAGATCGTAACCAAATTAGTCGTGACCTCCCGGAATATAATGTGATGGCTTCAAACTCTCTCGTACACCCAAGCTGAAGAACTTATAAGTCATATTTGGTGACCTACCTAAATATTGATATAAGCATTGGTTCACACACATAGATCACTACATATTATAAAATAAAGTCCCCACCGCGTCTATTTATCTGTCTGAATGCGATAAATTCAAAAACTACCGAACGGATTGGCAT
This sequence comes from Luffia ferchaultella, assembly GCA_949709985.1. Lineage (NCBI taxonomy): Eukaryota > Metazoa > Arthropoda > Insecta > Lepidoptera > Psychidae > Luffia > Luffia ferchaultella. The sequence goes on along the minus strand of OX453245.1, from coordinate 12,297,725 downwards.
ATGGTTGACACCAATGGACAGAGTGACCCAATAGGAAGGTTTACGTGTATAATTTATCAATGTTTTGTGGAAATTTGTTGAAATATGACGATTATTGTTGAAGAAGTCGGAAAAAAATCAAGCCAGCTGGGAGCTTTCATTGAAAACGCTGCCTAATCCCTTTGAGATATCACAAAATAATGTGTGGAGGAATTATGTCTCTTTTGTAGCACTAAAGAAAAGTCCGCAATGGCTTATGTCTATCTTTTATGGATAGCTTACTATATCTATTTTTATGTTTAAAAAAAATGGTGTCATATGATGAGGTGGTTGGAAAACAATTTATACGGGCACAGTATTAATTCTTATCAAATTAATACGTTATTTACCTTTAGCAATTCATCAGATTAAAATTGTCCTTTACTCCATACAAATTAAATTAATATCTTAGGAATTATCACGAAATAAAAACTATCGCGCGACAAGACACACCGGGTGCGGCGCATAGAAACATTGAAATAATATTATGGAACAGACGGCGCGAACAGTGCATATGCATACGTGTGCAATAGTGAGCAGTGCGGAGTGCACGCGAGATGGCGAAATGAGCCGTACTAATGAGTCATAAATATACGATGTCGTCGTCACAGAAGAGGCGACATGTGAAACTTTGTTCATTTTCTGCCTATTGAATTGGGTAATGTAAGGGAACGTAGTAAAATAAATTGAAAGAGGCAAAACTGATGGTTTTAATTACAATGTCTATTTTAATTAATACTGTGTATACATATTTCCTCATATAAGTAAAACAAATATACAATGAACTGTAATTGGTACTGCATATAGGTACTAGAATTTGCACTTGCACTAACTAGACCCAACACTTTATCTCACTTTGCGTTATCGGTAAAGAAACGAACGAAAAGCAATCAAAATCATCGTTGCAATGTGATATAAAGTTTACTTACACTTAAATAAAATTAGCTTAGTAAGTTTCTGACTGAAAAATACGCTGTGATAGACAGACAGATGGCATGGGTTGAGTAATAAAGAAACTAAAAAATAATCAGTTACACCTAAGTCATATAGTTCCCCAACATTTTATACCTACGTGCCCAACTTGTCCGGTTCACTCATCATAATCTATGATTTTCATATAGAAATGCCGGCAAATTTGTTTTGATTGATTTTAGTTGATGGTTTGCTTATCATTGTTGTATATAAAGAAATATTTTAGTTTGTTTTTATGTATATATTCTTTCTTTACTGTTTCAAATATTTACAGAATTGGAAATAAAATACATTAAAAATACTCCAAGTAGGATAAAATTACGTTACATATAAATCAAAGTAAATCTAGTCCACATGTTCGACGCAACAAACTGATATGACACTACGACAGAAAAACACTACGGCTTATATGCTCTGCTACCCGTGCGAAGCCGGGGCGGGTCGCTAGTAAATAATATATTCATACCACCACACTCTCATCCACCATAATGATCTTGAATACATACACTCCATAGACAATAAATACGTATATAAGATATAATAATATAAATCGATCGATATTAATATCATCGTTATCGTTAATGGTTTAACAAGCTTTTAGGTTTAACGAGATTTAACAAGATGACGCTGCTGTATCACTGATTGATATTCTATAATTCTTTTATTACTTGTTGTTGACGTTATAGAACAGGTTTCGACGAACTTTAGCACCAACAAAAACCCTAAGCTAAACTTGGCTTATATCGAAGTCGATGCCTATGTCTCAGTCATATCTGTATATTTTCCAAGCTTCTAATAAAATAAACTTTAATAGTATTATTATTATCTTCACTTGCTATTAATTGTGACGTCGTCATTTTGAACATTGCATATCTACATCATGACGAATTCAACCAATGAAAATTTTCTAATGATGATTTTCTACCTTGTTAAGTGGAATGTTGGTACCTAGTTTGTGAGCTCAGCTGATTTTCGATGGGTTTCTAATTGCTATTGGCGATGAAGCGCCAAGCAAGAAGACATATTTATAGCTGGTTTTAATATGATAATCTCAGTGACGAATTTTGTGAAGGTCGCCCATCCACCGCTGTAAACAACAAAAAGAACAGACAGGCGTATACTACGAGATGATTCCGGCAGCCTTACGCATATGCTTGAATCAAATATAATTATTCCTACACCAGCATTTGGCTGTAAGAAAGCTGTGCTCGCGGTGGATGTTATAGAATTTGAATGAGGTTCAAAAGATGAACTGCGTCATTCTGTGCAATGCCATGTTTGCCAAAGTCAACAAAGGGGCATCAAATATGTGGAACATAATGACAGGTAAGGAAATATTAATTTACAGGTACGACCCCAAAACTATTTAGGGGCCGTCCATTAATCACGTGAGGCTTGAAAGGGGGGAGGAGGGGTTTGACAAAAATCACGAAATATCACAAGGGGGGAGGGGGGTGTAGTAAGATATCACGTGTATTTATTTTTTAATTATTTTTTCAAACATGCGGTTTTTAAATCGAAAAGCGGCGTGGTAGTGTACACCATTCATTTATTATTATTTTTATGCCAATCAAAAACAACCTGCAACCTTTCTGTCTAGACATTTTTATCATGGTCCTTAATTTTAAAACAAAATAAGATTATACTTTATACCTGTATTTAAGATAATATTCTAAAATATTCTTAAAAATTTAAGACTTTTTGTTGATACTAAAAATACACGTGATGCTAGGTGGGGGGTGGGGGGTAGTCTTAAACCTCACCACGTATCACCAAGGGGGAGGGGGGGTTAAAAAATGCTTAAAAAAAGATCACGTGATTAATGGACGGCCCCTTAGATCTTTTAAGAACCGCGAACCAGATAATCGCTTTTTATGCAAACTAGACATTTAGCTACGGTTACTTTGGGAATTGATCATGCCGTGAATTCTGATTGATACACAACCATTCGCTTATGGTAGTTGTAGATGAATAAACAACCGTAAACACCGCATCTTAGTGTGCCATATGATGCCAGCGCTCGTACGGCTAGACGCAGTGGCTAGACAAATAAATGATATTTGAAGGTGAAAAATTTAGAGCTTCTCAGCCATCTTACATACTATTCCGACCTGGCGCAATGTGATTTATATTTGTTACTAAAAATTAAAAATCAATTATGCGGGCAACGATTTGCGTTGCCAGAAAAGGCTGTTGAAGACTACGAAAAACTCGTTTTTTTTAGAATACGCTACGGAGGAGTGGAATAAAGTTTATGAACGTTGCTTTCTTTGTATACAAAAGTGTATTGAAGCTCACAGAGAATATTTTGAAAAACAATACGTAAATTTTCGGCCCTTCATTGTACTTTTTTCTTATTCACCCCGGAAACATACACATTAAAAAAAAAGTGTGTGCGTGTAACCTTTACGCACGATTGAAGTAAAACTTTGAAGTTTTTTTTGTACGTTTTATAATAACAAATATGAGATGATTCTTCGCTACTATCCCAGTCTGACAATTCTTGTAAAAGTTCGAAGTCAGAATCGCTTTCACCGGACGTAGACATTTTCACACTAAATTACAACTAAATTAAATAGATATTGGTTTCAAAATATTAGGGTAAAAGTAATTTAGCGAATTTTTATTTGATGATAGCAGACGATCGATAGGTAAACCATCACATTTGACAGATAGGAAGCATGTTTATCCTCAGTAATAAATTCTATCCTTCAACAGCTGTCAGAAGTATATTGAGACGCACGAAATGTCATTTTCATACAAAAATCTAACTCTGGTAAGCTATCGACCCTCCCGGGGCCTCCCGTCGATAGATGGCGTGCAACGGTAGATATGTCTATCCGTCGATTGGTTATTGAGAGGACAAAACTATACAATGGATAGAATTTCTTACCCTAGTATGGTTAGAACGTCGATAGATAGGTAATTGGGTTTGGCTGTTAGAGATTTTTAAAAACTTAGCAATTTAAATTTTTTTTTAAACTGTTGAATTTTTATTCACTTTGCCATTCACAATTGATCCGTTTGAAAATTTGGAAATAAATAATCCTAATTGATTATGATATTTGCCACTAGCTGGCGTATAAGTCAAGAAGCGTGGAGTACATGACATATACTTACGACCAATCCAAATTATTATTTTTATATAGCGGAAACTACACAGACTATAGTAAGCGTCACTTCCGTCAGGATAAGCGTTACTTACGTCAGAAAAAAAATCTGAGTTACTCCCTAGTCGCACCTAGAGAAGTTTTACTTCAAAAAGTTAGTTTTACCAATAATATTATACTTGAGTCTCATAACAATCTGAACCTGATAGTTTTATATCTAACGGTAGTTATTTATCATCCCAATATAATTCATATCAGTAAGCTGGCTACGGTATTTTCAATTCTGTACATCCATAGGCCATTCAATAAAAAAAATTACTCCAACCATCTTGCAACATACATGTTACGCGGATTAAACTTTGTTATTCAACACATAGTACAATAACACTGAGTAATCATAAGGTTCAATTATTCACAGCACATTTCAACGATTAATTTACAATCTGCAATAATTATTATACAAGTACTCATGCGTAGCCATCCTGTTTATGAGGAAGCCATTATCGTGTCAAACTGATGTTGTCAATTCTGCTATGCCTGGATAGTTATGTTATTATGCCTATTTTCATTACTAAAATTATTTACTCACTTTTCCACCCTTTACCACTATTAAAAATGAGAAAATCTGTTTGTCCAGTCTGTTTCATTTTCACGGTTAAATCGCTTTTGCCAAAATACAGCAAAAAGATAGTTTAAACTTAAAATTATTCATGTGTAATATTGATAAGAATTGTTTAGAAATAAAAACAACAGATAATTTTATTTTTACATAAAGAAACCAAATTATAACTAAATTATATAAAAAGTAAAACTAAAAGTATTTACAAATTAAAAAATAGTATGTAAATTATGATAAATGACAAAATTAATTTTATGGCTCTTACAATTAGTTTTTCGTACACCTGATCTATTTTGTAAATTTTCACTTTACATTACACTTATTTTTCCTGTTATGTATACGTTGTATAATTATGTATAATTCTGATAAAACTATAATATCGAAATATATATAAACATCAGTTTGGGAGTCTATTGTAGGAACGAACAAAAAAAAATTCGTGATTTTGGGTTTGAATTTGGACTTTCCGCTCGGGGCCCAGGGATAAAAAGTTGCCTATACAACACTTCAGCGTGTAATAATAATAATAACGTATAAATCACAACAACGTGTAGGCCCCAAACTAAGCATTAGCTTGTGTGTTGGGAACCAAGCGAAGACACCACATACGTATAACAACCAAGACCCGGTACCAGTATCAATATTCATTATATAAATACTGACCCGACCTGGGATTCGAACCCGGGACCTCCAGCTTCGTAGGTAGGGTCGCTGCCCACTAGGCCAAGCAGTCGTCGTATAAATTATATCTCTATAAAAAATATATATAGCGGTCCCGATTAACTGTGTAGTCCACGTGAGCAGAGTCGCGGGCGCAAAACTAGTTTGAAAATAAAATATAGGTAACCCATGTTACTCTCTGATAATACCTACAGGTTTCTATAGTTAATAGATTTTTTTTAAAATCAGTTATGTGGTTTTTGAGTTTATCCGTATCAAACGAACAAATCAAATCTTTCCTCTTTATAATCAATATAAATTAATCAGTAAATGATACATTTTCTCGAAAACATATTCCGTATACAGTTCACTTCTTTATAGTTTTACAACAATAATTAATTTTTTATAGATACAAAAAATGTAAAAAAAAACTATAAATTTAATAAACCTTTTATTTAAAATTTTTTAAACTTAGTTATTTAGTAAAACTAATTTCTATAAAATTACTTAAAGAAACAGTGAAACTGAACCCTGAGTTCGACTCGCACTTGGCCAATTAATTTCTCATTATCCATCTGATACATACTAGAGGATGCAGAACCGGCACTTATTCAAGAACCGGGTTTTCGGTTCCGAAATCGAAAAGAACCGGGTAGAACCGGGTACCCGGTTCTTTTCGGTTTTTCACGTAGAATCGGGAAATATTAGTTAAAAGTATTTTTATTTGTATTGCGTAACAATACCGGGTATTCGGCTGTACGTAGTTCAAACTTATAGAGCGTATAAAGCTTACCGAAAAAACAAAACGTTAAAAAATAGTGATTTAAAAAAATTCAACTTTAAACATGTTTCTCTCGGTGACCGTTTGCTTCTTCTTACTTAATACTTTTTGTTTAGTTCCGTAAGATCTACACGCTCAATAAATTTGGACTGCGTTCAGCCAAACACGCGGTATATTAAATACGGGTTGTTCGGCTGAACGCATTGCAATGTTAAAAGGTTTTTTCTCATGGTTGATACAGGTCCCGGCATTGCTAATCTTTTAGCTGAATATTACTCGTCAGTATATCAACAAGTTCACATTTCATCCCTTTATTCCCACCGTCCACTTTATTCGGGGTAGGTACATCTGCCCGAAAGCGCAGTGCTAACTCATCTTGAAAAATTGTAAATAAAGAAAAGAGCTGGTCCTGACGGTATTCCACCTGTGTTTGTCCGTATTTGTGCGTCTGCCTTGGCGAAACCACTGTCGCTGGTCTTCAATAAATCCTTAGCCGAGTGTGTTTTTCCCGATTTATGCAAATTAGCCCAAATTACCCCAATACATAAAACAGGTGACAAGGGCGACGTATCTAATTATAAACCTTTAAGTATTCTAAACTGCTTTGTGTTAATATTTTATTTGAGGGCTTGATGTATGAACACCTATTTAACCGTTTCAGGCAGATACTGAGTATTCACCAGCATGGTTTTTTTAAATAAATTTACTGCCTTCAATCTGCTCATCTATAGTAAATATCTCTGTCGCGTATTCAATGATAAAATTCAAGTTGATTCAGTACACACAAATTTTGTCAAGGCATTCGATCGTGTCCATCACGAAATTTTACAGGCGAAAATTCTGCACCCTTGGATCCTTGGATTCATGGATCCTTGCATTGTTGGCTCAGATTTTATCTACTGTATCGATCGCAGTTGGTGTGTGCGTACGGATATGACTCCTACCTCCTACCCTTTCATGGCAACCTCTGGGATTCCACAGTGTTATGACTATTACTGTTCTAAGTGTTTATTAGTGACCTTCTGACTTGCAACTGCTTATATTATGCTGGTGATCTCAAACTTTTTTTATCCATTCGTCAGATTGTCTTCTACTACAGTACAATTTGAATCTGTTGCACTTTTGGTGCGAGAATAATCTAATGTCCATGAATGTCACGAAGTGTGACTATATATCTTTCACCAAGAATGAGAAAATAATTTACTATCCGTACAATATAAACGGGTCTCCATTGAAGCGCGCCAACGTGGTTCGTGATTTGGGAGTGTTGGTTGATAGTGTGCTCAGACTTCATTATGGGTGGATGGTGGGCAGGGCTTGCTAGATGCTGGGTTCATTTTTCGAGTCACTAAGGCCTTCAGAAGAAAGGAGCCCTTCCTAATACTTTACACTTCAATGGTCCGTAGCCTTCTGAATATTGTTCCCCTGTTTGGTGTCCGATTTGTCAGGTTCATATTAATCGAGTCGAGTCAGTTCTAGCGCGTTTCTTGCGCTGTCTCAGCGTTAAGCTGGACACGAGGAAAAGACTTCTAGAGTATAATGATTACCTGAAGTACTGTCATCTTCAGTATTTAGGTCAGACGTAAAACTATGGACTTGTGCCTTCTTCACAAGACAACTAACGGTGTCAGAGACAACAAACATCGTTTGCGTAATATGCGATTGTTTAACGTGCCAATTACTAATAATAACGTCTCTTAAAACGGTACAAATACATAGGTTTAGTAGTCTATATAACGCCTTGAATGATGAATTCGATATACATCACTACAGTTATGTCTCATTTAAAAGAGCTTTATCCAAATTATAAATGTTTTCCTTTCTTTATTATATGGTCGTTTTTGTTAGATTATTGCTATGCACTTATTTGCAATGCCGTCTATAGTCAACAGACTCACATCCATTGCATTTTGTACATTTTCTATATTTACCTATTTCTAAGTTTGTTCACTGTTGCTGTGTCTATGTAATAAATAAATAAATAAAGCGTTAGTTTGCGCCATCTGCTCACTTGAAACTTTTTGTTTAGTTCTCTATTAGTTTGGAGTGCGTTCAGCTGAACACCCAGTATATAGGTCTTCTAATTACAAATTTTTATCTGTTAAATTTCTAATAATTGTGCTCTTTGGACTGTTGCTCAAAGATTTATAGACATTATTAGACTGCTACGTTTAAGTTTTTATCAAGATGCATGATGGAGGAATTGGTGAAATAGTGAATCCGCGAGCCTACTCGCCGCTCGTGGCTTGTCTCTTGACTTAGTTAGCTCCCGTATCGTTTTTTTCAACATTCCGCGCTTTACTTTTGCACATGGTTGTTTTATTGTAATGCAAATATCTTTATCCAATTGAATATAATAAAATACCCGAAGAACCGGGTAGTCCCGGGTATAACTATTTTGGAACCGGTTCTCCAGATTAGGTAAGAACCGGGTATACCCGGTTCTCTTGGAACCGGGTAGAACCGGGTGCATGCTCTAATACATACTCATTGAGACTATTCCGATGAGCCCAAACACGATAATTTGCCAGAAGTTGGTGAGGTGTTGGGCATGCTCCAGATTTCAAATGATGCTGCAGCATCAAGTCAAGGTCACCAAGTTTTTACAATATCTGTGAAGTAAATGGATACCACATTTCGAATCGATCAGACCTTTGGAAATCGTCGACATCGCTTCATCAACTGGAAAAGAGCTGATAATCTTCAAACGGCTTCATCTTCGATTTTCTTCAATCATAGCTAAGAACACTCTCGATTAAGTCACCTTTCAAACAAAAAACAATAAATCGAAATCGCTCCATTGGTTTGGGAGCTGCGAGGCCACAGACAGACACATATACATACAGCCACATACGTCAAACTTATAACACCCCTTTTTTTGTGTCGGGGGTTAAAAAGGAAACGTAATTTGAAAATTTTATAAAAGAATTGCAAAGGCCACACTATTTGTCGTTTTTGTCATCCTTGCATGATAGATAGTCAGTTTAAAAGTTCGCCTATTTAACATGTTTAGATTATTTAAAATTCCATCACAATTGGCTTAATCCAGCTTCTATGGGACAGTACCGATGTAAGCTGGGAATTAGTTTACCCACAGATTTTCGTGTTTTTTAAGTAGAGTGTAAACTATTACAGCATCTATATTCTTGCTATTGCAAGATAATAGTTTACAATAATAATTGAAAGGAAAAGGAAAGAAAGAAGAGAAAGTGTTTGAGATGGTGTCAAATAAAACATTTTGAATCATTGTTTTGAAACATTAAAAAGTACATAATGTACCTAATCCTATTAGCTTATACCCTTAATGAATATTAATAAGATATAAATAGTTTTGGCAGCATCTTAATAGGATTTCGTTGTAAACAACAGAAAATAATTATATGCACGATACGTAAAGTGGATTCATATAATTTTTTTTTTACTTTATCTTATTATAATTACGGTAAACACAATCCAGTTTTCAAAGACGTCATAACCATTGAGGTCTTAACTTGAATTGAAAAGTAATACGCAAGTCTCTATGACGTCCGAGGCAGTTTTTTTATGTACATACGTATAGCGCTTAACGATTTGATACGGCAGATTTGAAAAACCTTCATAACATCATCTTAATAATGCCGTCTGGACTAAAAAAAATAATTGATTGCGTGGGGTTTCCCTTTGTAGTTGTCGGTAGCTGCTTTACAAGACTTTTGGAGGATATCTATGGTCAGAACAGACAATTTGAAATCTCAGTTTGAAAGGGGAAATAATGTGTGATTCGTTTTCGATTTCGAGATAGGATTCGTGTAGCGGGGAGTCGGAGAGTTTGGAAATAATCGTTTTACAAGGTATTATTTTGCAATGCACATGTACAATTTTTCTACAAAGCTTTACTTTGCGAATTTTCCCAAAAGGAGAGAAAGACGGGCGCATTTGATGACAGGATGGCTTTACAAATCTGCTGTATTATATCATTAGGCGCGATACCATACATAAGAAAAAAGGCCTTGGCCGACGGTCTAAAATGTAGTCACGAAGAAGTTATGAGTATGTACGATAGTTTACGATATGCGATGTATGTACGTCGAGCAAAGAGGATAGACTGGGAGGATAGACTAAGCACTGAACTAAGTAATAAGTTCAATGCCCACCACCAGGTAAGACCACCACGCGCTACCTATTTTATAGCATTCAACTGGGTGCTATAAGTGGAATAATTATTTAATTAATTTCAGTTAAACATATTTTTCAACGTGATAAAATTAAAAGGCTTTGTTCCTTATGACAGTGAATTGAATACAGTTTCTTTTTAGAGAAAATCTCCGAGGAAAATAATCTTTCTTTTGTAGATGATTATAGAAAACTGCTATAATAAGGACGTAAAACTATGACACAAGAGCCTGAACTATGCAAAAGCAAAATTGTAATTCATTCGTGCCACACCTTTCGTCTCCGTAAACAATTACTTCGTGAACTATACGTCTATTTGGGGAGTGGAGTAATAATTCCAAGGCTAAGCTTACGTTGCGTGATGATTACAATGTTTTTCGTAATAATCGTATGTAAAAAAATAATGAGAAAAATTATCATAATCTGATGAAAACTATGGAAGAAAAGCAAAGTATCTTCACATAAGGCTGGGCCCACGACTGCCGGTTTCAGCCTTATGTGGTGTGAGTGAGACGGCGGCGATGCGGCGAAACGATCATGCCTCGCGTGCAAGCGAGACAAGACAAGGAACACTTTGCGTACTAACAGAAAACAACGAAAGCGACTAATAGATTATTATATTTAATTTAACCGAAATTATGTTTTATGCCAAAACAGTAATTTCAAATCATTCAGACTCTTAAAAGTTACAGAGATTTTTTTTCATTGGCTCAAAATCCTATTGCTAACTTGAGGACATACCTATAGGTATCATTTTGAGGGGCAACAGTGATTAGGTACAAATCTATTATCAGTAATTCCTTATTTAGGAGTTTCACTAGTAAATTGAATTTGAGGAGGATTTGCAGTAGGTAGATAGTTGCGGTTATACAAATAATAAATTATATTTATATTGATTTATAATAGATAAAACAAAACTGAAAACAAAATGCGATTAGTATATATATTCAAGTAGGTAGTATCGAGACAAACTCAATTAGTTTGAAACGCTAGCTTCTCTGGTATTAAATAATACAGTAAAAATAACTGGAGATGCACGATAAAGCCAAAAGTTATCAATAGATAACCAAAAAAAAATTATCGCCTTTCATTGTGATTTATTTACAAAAAACTATAAACATGAAATTTTTATAGTGAAAAATGTAGAAAGAAGATTACGACATAGAGTAGAATAGTTAGCCCATAACTGGATAAATTAAATGTAAGGGTATACTAGAATGTAGATGTGCTATAACTATACCTACCTACATATTACACAGCAACAGTTAGTTCGGATTCGGAACGCTATCCAAGCCAGTTCGTTCACCGAGTAGTGAGTGAGTAGCAATACCGCTACGCTAGTCGTCTTTGTATCGCGCGTTACAAACATTGCGTGCGACGCGCTCTAACCACATAAATATAAACAAAGTTAATTTACCCAGATAAATAATTTTTATTTACATGTGAACGTTTATAAGTGCACCAGTGAAAATATTCAAGTTAACCACACAAGTATCAAATAGATACATGAAAATAGATTCAGTTACATATCTGTGTAAGTGTTGCTGTCGTTTTGGTTAACTATTATTAGTCGAAACTAACTCGTGTCCCATTTAAATTAAATGCGTATTTAATACACACGTTTGTTTAATTGGTAATAATATTCTATTACATTTATTTTCGAATGCTCAGTTTTAAGGTTGGTTATAATCAAAGTATAAACATTCGATGTGTAATTTTAAAAAGTAATTTCGACACATGCCTACCTGGGTCAAGGTGCATGACAGTGCGATATTGCCTACGATAAATTGAGGCGCATGTTATTAAAATACAGTTAGGTGTGTTATTAATTCTATATGTTTACAAGAATTCCGTTTACGAAGTCGTATAAATTATTTAGGTCATGATGATGACTCGTTTGTTGTGATCCAGCCAGTCAATTTTTTACATCGGACATTTCAAAGTTTAAAATTTAGTACCTACCTAATTGTTCGTCGGGATTAAATGCACACAATAAATTAAAAATTTCATAAATTTTTATTACCTATTTGTTGCAACAACACACGTTCATATCACCTGATTGAGTAATGTAGCACCCATGTAGCACCTACCTATCTAAATTGTACGAAAGGTTTATTCGATAAATCATTTATGTCACATTTATAAGAAAAGAACTAATGACACCTGTAATAGACTTTGAAACCGGTTACAAAATAGAAAATTACATTATTTTGTCATTAAGTAATTATGTAGATAGTCATATGTATGATTAAATATATTTTATTAAATTAATATTATTTTATTACTGTTATTAGACACTAAGTATTAAAGATATTGTTAATGTATGTTTTGTAACGTGTTAAGTTAGGTATGTTCAAACAAAATGCGAAGGAATTACACAAAAATACTAAAGATGAAATTCTGTACCTACTTCATTTACATTTGCGCGTATTGTTGCAACTGTCGGTGTGCAGTCCGCTGATTTGCGATGTCGAAGTATCAGCATAGAAAATTCCAATGTCGCAAACTTTCCGGCGTTCATTTGAATGTCAAAATCGTTAGCGGTGGGATGCGGGGTGCAGGGGACTTGACTTGTGTAAGATGTTCACGTTACCTTTGCTGCATTTTACGGCATCTCCACACTCACGCCGAGAAGACCCGAGTATGAACCTGGGTGGTGTTCTCGCTTTTCACCCTCTTGATTTCCTAGTTTACGGTCGTTCTACGTTCGATGTTTGTATTTTCAGGTCTATCTAGATCTAAAGTGACATCTGAGTTAACTTAGATTGTTATTGTACAAGCCCAAATAGGATAAGGATAGGATTGTCACATTAGAGTGCCTAACATGAACTGGGGTTGTCACTAAATAAGCAAACTTTACTATGTATAATGTTACTTAGCGGTTCCCGACGCCTTTAATAATCAATAATTATTTGAAAATTAATTTACCTACCTGTACATATTAATTCAGACTTTTGAATGTAAGTTTATTGTCGGGGGTTTTTTAATTTTAAATTTAAGTTTTATTTTAAACTGTTTCAATCTTAACTATAAACATTTGACTTCAAATGTTTATCGATTTGTTATCTAAAAAAAACTGTATTTAATTAAAATCGGGTTATTCATTTGCGAACTACCATGTCGCAGAACAGACCTACGTACTGACAGACAGAAATGTAGCTACAAATAGTCCCGAGTAAAATGGCTATTAATTTAAAAAAAAAACCCATTAAAATCAATCTATCCGTTTAGGAGCTACGACAGATACACAATCATACATGTAGATTAGACTTTAAACTTATAACGCCCCTCGATTTCCTCGTTAAAAAATCAAATACATCAAAAAAAATTTAGCGCTCTTTATTTGTTTTAAATAACACAGTGTGGAACTTCGCAAGGTATCGGCGGTCTAGACTTACTATTTATTGTATGAGTGTGTTAAGTTGACGCGTGCGTACATAGCCAGTTGACTTCCTAGGGATGCATCGGTAGTCAGTTCGCGATGCTACGTCCGGGTATTCCTAGGTTCATGTGTATATGTATAAATATTTATTTAATTTATCTTTGTTTCAAGCCCATTTATTTACTTAGGCAAATTAGGCAAATCTACGTTTCTGAGGATTTAATCGACACGCAAAATGGCGCAACATGAAGGAATCGCAACGGAAAACACTTTATAGCTATGAAAATGGTAACGGTATGGTTGGTAGATACTTTCGAAGTCATAGCCTTTTTTATCGCTTGATAAGTTAAAAAAAGACCAGCATATTTAAATAGGTACATGTTAACTGCCTAAACAGTTAACAAACTATTCATAGTTTCATACTTATCGTTCTTTTCACACTAGTTGATTATTTTAAATTGAAAAAGCTAGTATAACTTATCAGGGAATCAAATTCATACTCGGTATTATTATTATTGCCAAATGACGCTAATATTGTTAAATCTAGTACCTACTAACTACGTCTATTGTACGAGTATCTATTGATATGGTGTAATATACCTTTAACGACGACTCAGTTCAGTGGTTCACATAAGTAATCGATTAAGTTGAAATACCACATTAATAAAATATAGTTTTAAATACGAATACCGTTTACCAAGTTATATTTATAATGTTTTAAATATGCGTGTTTTTAGGATTGATACATAAGTATTATTTATTACATGGATGCCGCATCACTGTGGCTGCACATGGTCCGCTAATGTTTGTGACGAACCTTTCTATGCTTTTCATCATCATTATCATCAGCCCATTTTTACCCCACTGCAGGGGCTTAGGCCTCCCCCAGGGTGAGGAGGGGGGCTTGGAGCTTAAGTCCACCACGCTGCTCCACTGCGGGTTGGGAACTGTAACGACCGCCATCTATTGACAGCGTCCGGGACCGACTGGTTAACGTGCCCTCCGAAGCACGGTGTCAGTGATATTGTGTACTTAAGTCAGAAAAACTCATTGGTACATGCTCGGATTCGAACCATGGCCCTGTGGGGCCTTATAAATTTAAGACAGGTTCGTTGTGCTCTGGGCTATCACGACACGTTTGTTTGTTTGTTTGTCTATGCTTTTGTTTATATGAAATTTGGCTCATATCATATCTAGATATTGTAACAAACGGTTTTATGTATATCTTGGTTTTTCGGTGTCGGTACCCCAAGAGAAAAAAAAATGACATCCTTATAAAATCACTTTTCTGTTCGTATGTCTTGTCACAGAGTATTTTATCTCAAAAATCACACGACGCAGTTATTCCGTATCATGTTAGGACTTGGTGACGCGAAAACAATACGCGGTCAAAGTTGAGCGGTTGAGTTGGATCTCTTCAAGAACCGAGTATGGTTTTTCTATCGTGTGAAATATTGTTTAAAAAGGGCTAGTTTTTGGAATTTTTTTTTTCAGTTTTTGGAATTTGTTCGTTCTCCATAATCTTTCAAGTTTCGAAAGGCACAATTTTAGTAGTTTCAACGTTAGAGATTGGCTGATAGAAAAGCTGCATTATTAAGACATACAATAGGGTAGTGGACAATTTTTTAAAGTATTTTATGGGAAAGGACTTGTCATTTGTCAAACTTCTTTTTTCAAGAAAGAGTCAGAGATAAACTTTTGATAGTATATAACTTATTGATTTATTTAAAAGAAACAAGGTATAATTTGATTGATTTTTCGTTTAGACCGAATTTTTACGGAAGAAATTCAGTATCAGCGCCTAGGTGGACGTATTCTGTATCAGCGCCTCGTATTCTTGGCGATTTTCAAACATGAACTAGCGAAATATATTGATTGTACTTTATACAATTAACTACCCGCTGCAGGAAAAACCCTAAAAAGCATGTCGCCCTGTCGTTGTCGCGGACTCATTGGGAAACGGTGAACAACAAATTCCGTACTGAACGCTCGACGAACAAAAAACAACTAGCAAGCCGAAGCTGCCGTAGCTAAAGCTATTTGGAAACGTTTTGCAAATAATGATATATAGAAACATACTCAATACCTGAAAGTCATCCCTAGTATACCTACTTTGAAAAGTACTAAAACCGGTCAAGTGCCAGTAGGACTCGCGACCGAGGGTTCCGTACCATCACACAATATATTTTTTACGGAAAGAAAATGTGTTTTCTCCTGGCTATATAGATATTGCAACGATTCATAAAGAAAAAAATTACGATTGAAAATTCAAATCGAAAATGCAAATCGAAATAACTACCCGGAATATAATTTTCAATATTTATATTTTATTCAACATCTACGGAAATTATAACTGATTATACCTATTTTAACAATTCTAAAATAAAAATAAAATGATAAAAACAAATAAATTTCATTGTAAAAAAAGGGGGGGGGGTGTTTAATATAGATTGTTATAGTAGCTATTTGTAAAAGTCTCTACACGTCTCTAATATAATCGATTTGGACCATTGTACTCGTATACCGCTCGTTTTCAATGTTGAATAAGAATTGTATTTTTAACTAGTTTTTTTACGTCAAAATTTTAACAGTAACATGGTTTTCGTTAAAGACGGAAGCCGTAATGGTTAATATATGCATGCAGACAGGTCATAATGTTAATGAAATCTATTGTACGTGAACGTATTTATTTTCCATTACATACAATTGCGACTTAATATTATTATTTAGCTATGGTCCAACCATGAACTTATAGAAATACCAAAATGTAGTATCGCGAACCTACTACATATGATAGGAAACAAACGTATTAAAAGTCCCCAATACTATTAGAAAGTGAGCCTTAAGGGAAGAGAGGCAGAAATAAGGTCACATTTTTCGGTTTTTCCCTTATATCTAAAAAACGGTGCATCATAGGAAAAATTGCCCAAATACTGAAAAAAAGGTAACAAAATTCCTCACAACTTTGATTCTGTACACTTTATACCAACTATTGTTTAAACATAAACACCGATTTTTATGTCACACATTACTCCATCATTGCTCTACCATTTGTGACAATTGTCACAGAAGTTGCATAAGTGGCATTCACACGTTGGAGAGAAGATATCACTTAATACAATAATTTCTCTGTAATCTGAACTGTTTCCGAAAAATCAAAATAATCATCATCTTCTTCATCTTAATCGATGATTAACACCTTGACCAGTTGGTCCTTAGAACAAAAAATTTCTTATACCGTGACTTTTCTTGGCATAGGTAGGTAAAATATTAAAACAAAAAATCTTAACACTTTTACTTTTTCTTTGAATTAATTATACGCTCATGAATTATTCCTTTTTTTAAATTTTCTTTTAATTACAAAATACTTCTTGAAACAAGTATCTATTTTTTCCGTGTAGTACAAGTTATTTCAGAGCAAACATGTCGTTTTATGGTTATAAAACCATTAATAATGCAGCATGTCCATAATAATTTGGCTTTGATTTTCCAACGCGATATAATGCCGCCTATGCGACAATGAAATACAAGCTAAAAATAAAAAATACGACTCCAGTCTCGATAATTATAATCTAGTAAGTTAAACTTGGAAAAGTTAATTTGAACCCAAACGTTATTTAAACGCAATAGTTTTAAAATAACATTAAAATTATGTGTTCCATTCCAATCCATTCTATTTAACCAGCCCATTATGCCCCACTGCAGGAGCTTAGGCCTCCCCTCAGGGTGAGGGGGTTTACAACTTAATCCACCATGCTGCTCCAGTGCGGGTTGGTAGATTTTAACCACTGCCATCTGTTGATGCCACCCGGGACCGACAGCTTAACGTGCTCTCCTCCGAGGCACGGAATCAGTTATAATTATGAACAGATAAAAATGAAATTTTCATTCAAGAAATAAATGTGTCTCAAAATCAAGTTCTTAAATTTAAAAATATATATTTTTTATCAAAGTAGTTTACTTTACATAACTTACTCCTGTTTATTGCCATAAAAATTAAAAATTCTTGAACTGTCCTATTTCAGCCAAATTTATTTCTTTTTGTGAGAGTCCGACAAGTTCAATTTGAGAATGCTTTTAGTTTTTGAAGTTACGATTATAATTACTTACCTTAAAAGTGATGGCTCTAGTACGGAACATCGATTTTTAACCAAGATTGTTTTGGTTCTATATCCAAGTAATTGGCTATAAAAAAACTTAGAGCAAGAAAGCGATTTCTTGTTTTGTGAATGATGATTAGTTTTAAGTATAGAATAAGAGATAGCGCTTCGGTCATTTTACAACGCGAAAGTACTTTGTCAAATACTATAGTATAATGGATCTGCAGACGGAAGTATTGTAGCAAGACTTAGAGGCTTCGGCCGGGCAGGACGAGCTGATAAGACAGTGACGTCAGCATAGCGTAGGTAGGTAGGTAGGGGTAGGTAGGTGGGTAGATAGGTAGTGGATGCTTGTAATGCCCTGCCCTGCTTGCTCTGGCTAAGCATCAGTCAGACAGATGACTGCAGTACGGGCCTATAGCCCCAGGTTTCTGATGATGATCAGATTTTCCATTCCACATACTTTAAAGTATGGTCCTTGAGTAAAAAACACGTGGTTATTTTAATCAAGAATTTGTGTTTCGTATGCGAAAGAGGGTATTTCTTACAGGAAAAATTTACCATTAAACAGAACATATCTTGAATGAAGTAAACTCATTTCATTGAAGTAATATTATTTTCAATGTATACGCCCGGATTCGAACCAAGGCCGCACGGCCATGTAAACTCGAAATAGGTTCGCTGCGCTCGGGCTATCACGACATGACAAAGTTATGTACAAAGAAAGAAGAAAGAAAGAAAGAAAAAACATTTATTGTCATTACAATGCAAATAGAGACCTTACCAGCTACATGTATCCCCAATTCCAGGTACATATACAATGACAATTAGGGCAACCTCAGCATGTTGCTGGCTGTGTGCTCAGAATTAACTGGCTCACAACTCAGCGCTGATTTTCAGGTTGCCCTATTCCTATCTCCATCCTATCCCCCATCCATAATACCCAACATGCACACAACCATGATTACCCCAATATACAAATTCACGAAAAGATTTTTTTTTTTTATGTTCTTAGTTGACTTAAAATTTAGATAATTAATCGGAGATTTTATACTAAGTACTCTATTTTTATGAAAATATTAAAATGTTTTTATCAAGAATTGCAAATAATTTGAGCTATTTCCGTTGAAAGATTGTAGAGAATATAACAAACTGATGACTATACTTTTTGAATTTCGGAAAAATACCGTTTCTTACCGGAGATATAACAAATCAAAGATTGTGTTTTTACGACCCGCTCGTGACGTCACTTGGTGCCGTAGTGCACGTAGCCCATAGTAATGTAACCGAGTGACGTCAAAGCACGATTTATTTTAAAAAATTGTATCTTTGGCATTTTTGTAGATATCAAATAATATAACATATTTCTATGAAATGCAAAAATGACAAGACTCGCTCATTTTTGTTTTCCTTACGCACATGCGTGAATATATATTTCATGTGTTAGTAAATCGCTTTTCCCAGCTTGTCTTGGAATACGTATACCAGATAGAAAACCAATGTAAACAGGATAGGATGTTAGATTGAATGTCACTTTGGTTTACGACAAATTTGAAATTATCTGAAAAATTTAAAACACGATTCCTAGCGATGTTTTTGAGTCAGAATTCAGGTTTTTCGCCAGATAAAATTATTTTAGTAATGCACTGTAAATAAAAAAAAAAACATCCTAGACGTTTGTATGGAAGTTTACTCGATAAGTCGCCTACATTCGATAGTGGGAACAAAGATCCACTATCTGCCTGCAGACGGAAGCGCGTGTATATAGTGATTAACCTAATTTAAACTTGTAAAACCATAATATTATTAATCTTTATGTGATGCTTAAGGATGGATGGCAAGTTCGTACCTTGAATTGTGAAATTATGAAACCTTTACCAATAGTTAGACGTTAGATTGTTTGATTTTGAAAATTCCTAGATGTGGCATTGAAAAATATTAAATCATGTTTAAGTTTTTTACTGCATTAACACAACAACAGTAGAATCTAGTGTGGTATTTGACAGATAATATGAAGTTTACAGTGTTGCGGATAAAGAACTTCTCCTCGAACATTTTAGTAATTATCTAATCAGGGTCAAGTTGTACAGGTTAATTAGTAAGCTATATGTTCTTTAACTAGTGTCTTTAACACAAAGAAATTTTTGTTATAATTTCACAACTTAAAATAAATTCAGGTACACCACATGTATGGGGACTCGCCGTTGTTATTTCTATTGTAGGAATATTTATTTACATTTACATTTACGTTACAATCCTCAACCCGCAGTGGAGTAACGTGGTGGATTTAAGCTCCAAACCCCCTCCTCATCCTGGGGGAGGCCTAAGCCCCTGCAGTGGGGTAAAATGGGCTGATGATGATGAATATTTATTTGTGTAAGGCATTTGTTTTACGCGGGAAAGTTTTAGTCCAATATTTTTGTATTTTTTCTATGTATTCTTTTATCGAGAATAATTTCAGTCTGAAGTAGTAAAAGTTACATTAGAGGCTAGCTAGTTTGAGTCCTATGTTTTTCCATAAAATTAAGTATAAAATACGATGTGAGTTAAAACTCTGATACCAAGTAAATTCCTAATAACATTGCTTTGAATATTTGAAGGATAGTTTAGTAATGCAGCAATGTTTTAATATTTCATTATCATTGTTATAGATATATATTTTTTTTTCTTTTGAGCAGTCATCAGTGGGAATATGTTGGATTGAAAACGAAGGTCGAAGTCTTCCGAGGCAGCTTTTGTATCAAGATGTCAAGCTCGGCTCTAGAGTTGTCCCCACGAGAAGTGAAGCACGTTCGTCTCACGCATCTCCCGCAGCGTCCGCCAATTCACATCAGCTTCCAGGATCTCACATACGCAGTACCTGACGGCGGAAAGAGTGCGTATAGTTTTATTATTATTTGTTACATACTATAAAACATAACGGGACGGCCTTCGTGGTGTTGTGGGCAAACACTCGGCGAATATTGCGACCAGAGGGAGGAAACTTAAGACTTAAAGTCAGTCGATTTTTACGTATTAGTATTCATAATTAAGTGAACGTGTCGTTTCTGAGTAACGTTAATCGACGTTAAAACGAGTCGTCAATGCGGTAAATCACTTCTTCGAATTGTGGTAGGATGTAATGTTTATTTTTTCACAGCCTCAGTTGCGAAGTCATACTTGTAAAGAGACAAATATTATAGTTTGTTGATTCATGTATTTCGTCATACCACGATGAGTCACGAATCTAGTGGGCGGACAGCTGTATCAAATAATTATTAGGGCGAGTGATAACGTGTAGGTATAATAGACTCTGTTGACCTATTTTATAAGTTTATATGAATTTGTGTACAAATCACTATATTCTAGAACCATCTATTATACCTGAAAATTTTGTTATTGTACTTTTCGTTAGTGAGAAATGATTTGCGAACTAAAATATTTACAAGAAGTAGGTATCTGTTTTAGACCATTTTCGGATTGAATGTTAAGAGACGAGATATGAACAATTGTTTTTTTTGGTTCGTTTTGGTTAGGTACTATTTTTGTTTATTTACAAATTATTGACAATGAACTTTCGAGTTGTTTTTAAGCTTTATAATTAATAAATGCAATAGATTATTGTTTCATACATCGACTTACTACTTTTAGTTTGTGTAATTTTCACTTTTAGTGTTAATAGATTCATCTTATTTATCGTATTTACCTCGTAGCCATAGAGTTCAAACAAAAACCTCGGCTTAGTCTATACCTACTACGTTTTGGCACTCACGAATTTGCAATTTTATTGAGTTAACGAAAGGTTTGGTTTAGTTTGACCAGTTTAGCAACAATTACAATTACTTCAATGAAGATCTTATACTTGTCCCATGACTAATTTAAGACTTTCATATTATCTAAAAATATAAGCATTTTTTTTTATAAAAACTGGTTTTGTAGTTAGCAATTTCGTCCATCTATGTAATTGCTACCTGCATTTCTTGTATTCCATTCCATTAGCCCATTATACCCCACTGCAGGGGCTTAGGCCTACCCCCCGGGGTGAGGGGCCTTGGAGCTTAAATTCACCACGCTGCTCCAGTGCAGGTCGGTGGATTGTAACGACCGCCATCTATAGATAGCAACCGAGACCTACTGCTTAACATGCTCTCCGAGGCACGGAGTCAGTAATAGTTTTGTACTTAAGTCAGAAAAACTCATTGGTACACACCCGGATTCGAACCACAGCTGCACAGCCTTACAAATTTGAAACAGGTTCGCTGCGCTCGGGCTATCATTATTCAAAATTTACAAAAACCACGAAGAAAAGTTTTAGTGTTTTTGTAAAATTATAAAATAACGGTTATTAAATGCTATTAACACAAGTGTAATAATCCGTGCAAACGAAGCCGCAGGCGATCGCTAGTAGTATATATTTCAAAAATATTTGTATCGTGTCGACTAATACTCAATGCTAAGTAGTTTTACCTTGTAAATACGTATTTGGTTTATGTAGTTTTTTACCCAAATGAATGATTTTAACGTTTAAAATACCCATTAAAAGCAAAATAAACGTAATTAATTGGTAAAACGCGTTGCAGTAACGCGTTTTTAATGTCAGTCTTTCGTGCGAGACTTTAGATTATACTAGTTTTTTCGTTCCTGTTTATTCCTTATAATAAATAATACAGTGGGTTTTTTAGATGACGCGTTGCCATATACCATAACGATTAGCGACGGCTGCCGGGCGAGCTGCATTTCCTTGATCCCATTCTAGGGGCCGCGGTGTCGCCGACCGCTTAGACTCGTTTCACTTCATGGAAAACGAGCTAGTCCGAGTGAAAGTCACTACCAAATTATACAAACTACCGTGGAAGGAATACTAACT
This sequence comes from Luffia ferchaultella, assembly GCA_949709985.1. Lineage (NCBI taxonomy): Eukaryota > Metazoa > Arthropoda > Insecta > Lepidoptera > Psychidae > Luffia > Luffia ferchaultella. Next base: position 12,275,085 of record OX453245.1, on the reverse strand, counting down.
ATTGAAAATAATTTGATGCAATCTATGGGTGTATTTGTCAGAGGTTAATGAATTCGACGACTTGATTTCATAGATGTAAGAATATTATATGCATGCAGTTCAACGATCGGTGTAGAGTAGCCAGATTTTATCTACTAAGTTTAATAGAGCATTGGAATGTTGAATAATACTAACGTAAGATGTCTTTAATACCAACAAATTTATTGTATAACCTTATATCATCGCTTTGTGTTATCGTTCAGATTTGGACAACCAAATAACATTTTTGAATTCGCAGCACTGTTTTCTGAAAGTAAAATTTATTTGCCACCAACAAAACAAAAACTCAATCAAAAAAAAATCCGATTAGAGTAATAACTAAATGAATACAAAACGAGTTTCCTTCAGCATTTTTTTTGTCATGCCGGAAAAGAACGCAATGCATAAATTGTTAAGCAAATAACACCTATATTAACATCAAATTAGGCATAAAACAATAACTGGTATAAATGAATTAAATGAATAAATAAAATTAATTAATTAATAAACTTCAAGTGAAGCAGTGCTATCGAACAAAATCATCAACATAAGAAAATATAATATATGATACATAATAATAATACATCGGACAACCCACACAGCGCCATCTAGTCCCAAAGTAAGCAAGTATTATGCTTGTGTTATGAGTTACTATAGGCAACTGATATACATACTTAAATATATTTTTTTTTATAATATATAGATAGATAAATATTATACACTCCGACCCGGAACGAAATAAACATGTTCATGCACACAAATATTTGTCCCGGGCGGGAATCGAACCCGCGACCGTTGACTCCGCAGTTAGGGTGTTTAACCACTCGGCCATCCAGTCGTCAAATATAAATATGAGTTTACCGTTAATAATTTATTTGATTACGTTGAATTACCTACCTACATATAGCCTACTTTTTGGAGTAACGGGAAACGGTAAAGTTTATTGTTACAGCAAGTCTCAGATATTGGCTTAGTCATGTTAGAGCAGACTAGAGATCGTGATGAAGTTTAAACAGTTATTATGTACTAGAGGTCGTACCCGGCTCCGCCCAGGTGGACTTCAGAAACGTTCCCATTCCCATTCCCTCCACGATCCCTCCTCCTTTCCAATCACCCTCACCCCTGCCCTCCTATCACCTTACCTACCTCTTCCCTATCAAACTTCCCTCTATACTTCCTAAAAAGTCCTTTTTAGGGTTCCGTATCTCAAAAGGAATAAAAAACGAAACCCTTATAGGATCACTTTGTTGTCCGTCTGTCTGTCTGTCAAGACCCTTTTTCTCAGGAGCGCGTGGAGGTATATCAAGCTAAAATTCATATCAAATATTCAGGTCTACTGTCCCTTGAAGCTGTGGAAAAATCAAACTTCCAAGCCAGCACAAAAGATACAGCTGTTTATGCTGCAAATTTTCTATACTCGCATAGGAATCAAAACCTACAGGGTACTTCCCGTAAACTCAGAATCTTGAAATTTGGTACAAAGCAATGTCTTATAGCTCAGATAAAGGAAAAATTGCGAAATGTATAAATTTTTAGTTACATCATATAATATAAATATTTTTAATAATTTTAAACTGACTACCCCTTTCCTCATGAACGCGTAGAGGTAATAAATTGAAATTCATATGAAATACTCAAACCTATAATACCTTTACGCTGTAGCAGAATCAAATTTCTATGTTAACGCAATCAAAAGAAACAGCAATTTCAGCAGCATATTTTGCAACTCGCAACTACTCGCAAGGGAATCAAAACCTAAAGGATACTTTCAGTCGACCTGGAATCTTGAAATTTGGCATCAAGCAACGTTTTTTAGCACACATAAACGAAAAAATTTTAAAACCTTAAATTTATAGTTACATCACATAATTAATTTTTTTTAAATAATTATAAACCTTTTACCTTTTCCTTAAGTTATTTGTATTGTACGGTGGTATGGAATCCTTCGTGTGCGAGTCCGACTTGCACTTGGCCGGTTTTTTGTTTGTGTTTAAACGTTCATTTTACAAAGCCATATGAAAAAAATTACTATTTTGTAATTTTAGACTAGCAGCCTACGACAGAAATAATTTTTCGATTAACTTTTCACTGTAAGAAAATGTGATTACTTAATACCTACCTGTCGCAAGGCCTCTCACAATCAATGGCCATATATAATACGTTCTGTAGCGTTCAAGTAACTTCCAGAGTACCTTCAATACATAATTGTCCACATCAATAATTATTTTCTATATGCATACATGTTTATAAGGAAAGAATAGGTATGTATGAGACCTACCTTCCTACCACCTACAAACCTACCTTCCAAATTTCATCTATATATTGCCAATAGTTTCCGAGAAAAACCACAGACAGACAGACGGACAGACGGACGAACGGACATGGCGAAACTATAAGGGTTCCTTTTTTGATATTTGGCTACGGAACCCTAAAAACAAATGACCTGGTAAAAATTGACCCCTTTTCGAAATTAGTACCATTTTTTCTTTCTAGATAGGCCTTTCGTATCGTATTCCGTATAGTTTATCCAACAATATGTTTTACTGTATATTATCGTATGCTTTGGTTATGTCGAGTAGAATACCGATAGCGTATTTTTTGTTATTTAGTATGTGAGCACTTCTTGCATGTATTTAAAGACGGCTAAAGTAGCAACAGAGTGGAGTGGAAGACCACTCGAAAATTTAATCGATTTTAATTTTAAATATACGAACGAAAATACGTATATTATATAAATAAGAATATCCGAAAATCGAAGAAAAGGACAATAAAGCAGCAAACACTGCGCGTGTTAGTTGTATCGATTTAGATTATGAATTATATAGTTTAGTTAGCTTATATCTAATTGGCCTGAACAATGTCTAAAAAAATATTACTGTGAGAGAATTACGTATAGTGTTTCAAAACAAATTAACAATCGCGTGTCTTCAAAGTTGAGGTCAAGAGGGAACTAATGAGCACGGACAAGGCTGTTGTTGGTGCTGCACCGGCGCGGGCGCCGGCGAAAACCGGTCCCGGGTCAGCTCGTTACATTTCCACATCGAACCAAAACCGACGGAGTGGGACCGACCTTGTCGACCGCCGAACTTTTTGTAATGGCTATATAATTGGAATATCTTGTGATTATTATGCAACCCGTTATAAACACAGCTAGATATAATTGTTGGTTTGATAAGTAGTAAGACTAGTAGGTATGCGAAATATTCAACGTGTATTAGGTAAATAAAATAGAGTCATATCACCCTATTTCCATTGCCTACCTATACATTTCTGAACTATACTAATTGTTAAAAGAATCAATGAAACATACTAATTACTTGTGTATCATAGCAACGAAAGTTCAATCCAATGGTTAACTGAATAATTCTCTTTCACAGACTCCAAACTAATTCTGAGAGGTCTAAATGGAGAGTTTCGATCTGGGCAGCTGACGGCGATCTTAGGACCATCAGGTGCTGGCAAAAGTACACTACTCAATGTTCTCGCTGGATACAGGTTTGGTTACTAAATAATTCTACATCATTATTTAACAAAAATGTTTTCAGATTTTTTCTTCAATCTGTCTCTACAATTTTAAAGTGACCACAAACTTAGATGGAACTAAGAAGTACTTCTATCCTATTGATTGCAACCATAGACTAAACAATGTTCTAGATGTATTTAATATTTTAGATAAAGCAATAGTAAATTAAAATATTCGTGTAGGAATTTTAATTCTTGGGTATACATTCCTATTTTAGCACGTTTTCATTAAACGCGAAGGCATTGTATACAACTTTTGCACGATTTTTTCTTGATTCTGATTGAACTGCGCTTCGTAATTGTAAAGATAGACTGGAATAAAATTGTGCAGTGACCTCAATTTTTGTACGCCGTGTTTGGATTGCCACTAACTCGAGAACGTATATGTTGAGCCAGACATGTGTACTATGTCTATTATACACCTTCGGTGTTGCCTGCACAGTCGCACGACGTATAGGCATGACCACAAAACATACAAATTTTCAAATCTGTGAGGTTGCTTTTCAAAAAGAGAGGTCATTAGAGTGAATTTATTTAAAAAAAATTATGTTTGATAGATGACTCATCCTTTTCGCCATTTTATGTTGAGATAATAGCTAAATAAGTTTTATATAAATTATATTCAAGACTGCGTTAGCGTTCTCCGAATATAGAGTGACACACAAAGTAGGTTGATAATCTTATAATAGAGGTCGTACTCAAATAAAAATAGTTATTCGGACAAAACATATTAATTAAGAATATGGAACAAGGTCTGTACTTGATGATACGAATACTTGTTGAAGATTGCGCCATCGAAATAATTTGTATTACACGCATTAATTAATGGATGTATTTATTTTCTTCTAATAAGATCACCAACCGTTTATATATTAAAATTCCAGACTTACATGTACCTATGCTAAGAGACTGATATGTAAACAAACTCATTACAGGTGCACACAACATTCACTGAATCGACGTTACTACACTAAATTTAAGAAAATAGAAAAATAACCTCAAACAAAAACACTCATATACATGAACCTAGGAATACTCTGGTTATGTCATGAGATTAAGATGGCTTAAGTCTACCGACCGCCAGTACGCAACTAAGTTCTACTCTGACACGCTTACGCGGCAGCCATTGTAGAGCTTCATTGGTTGTTCAGTGACAGGGAGTCTAGAGTTTTTATTATGTATGTGCTCAAATATAAATGATATTCCACATACAGATACAGGTTTTCTACAATTTAATTCTAACTAATTTTTGTTCTAAGTAATTAAACACGCTTAAGAGCTGTATGTATTTCTACCAAAAAAGAAATAAGGCCCTTTATTATTCTATAAACTTATTTGTTCACAGACATAATTAAGATGGTGTACTGAAATTAAAAGACGACGGCTTTCCGAAATTGTATATTTCGTAATCACAGTTTATGAACACCACAATTAAACCAATTAAACTCCATGTCCTTACGACATAAACTTCCACATTAATCTATCTCATAGATCTATCTCAAAAACCGAGCGTCCCGGGCTCGTGTTCGAATCACACATAATTTTAATAAGTTCAAATTCAAATTATGTATTTTAAATCAAGTCCTTGGTTTACAGCTAGCCAGCTCTACATGTTCCCCCCTTAATTTTGAAGAAGGTCCCTATTCTTCTTTATGTCATGAATTTACCATCGGTTCGCTCGGTCGGTTACAAATTCTACTGAGAAGAACCAACAAGAAACTCAGTAGTTGTCTTTTCAAATAGCCACTTAAGACTACAATCATTGTTATAAAACTTGGCATGGCTTGGCATTTTAACCCAACATTTTTTTATAGAGAAAACCTAACCTAACCTAACCCAACATTTTGTTATAAAGAAAAATTGTAATTTTAACATGATAATGTTAAAATTACAATTTTTCTTTATAACAAAATGTTGGGTTTCATTAGATTGATGTGCAGACCAGCAGAACTATAAAGCAAAGGCGCATCCATTTTCATTTCATTCATTACAACGTAATAATCTGGTGATCACGTCCAGATGATGCAGTCAGGATCGTCACCTAACGAAAGAACACCTCAACAGTTTATTGAATCGAGTTAAAATTTTACGGGTATGCATAACTTTTGATTATAAACGATAATTATGGGAGCGTTTGGCTGATCTAATAAGTTGATGGAATTGAAAGGTAGATTACAGAACCCTTCAGTGGCTTATAACATTTTATTTATTTGTTATTTTGTTCGCCCGTAACTCAAGAACCATTGAACAATATGTTCAACCAATTTTAATAAAATTTTCAAAAAAATAATCAAAATTATGGTTCAACATATACGGAACGATCAGCACACTGCTGCAATTTTTAAGAATACGTCAGTAAAAAGAATGTTCTTATCTTTTCTATTTCACGAAAAAAAAAATATGTTTTAAAGCACCATACTTATTATTTATACGTTTTGATATGTATTGAGTAAATTAAATAACAAAATATAGAGAAAAGTTAATTTTGGTATTTCCCAAACCTAAATCTCAAACCCAATCAAATCAAATAAAATATCTTTATTTCGTAGTCATATAACATAATCTTGAAATACGCCACAAAAGTGATCTTATTACTTTGTGAGAAAACGTCGCATTCGAATAAGTGCTGGTTCCTCTCAAAAGAGTACCTACGCAAGAAACTGACGGACGCTCTTTTTTTTTTTAAAAAAAAAAAGATGTAAGTAATTAAGTCTTTTACCAATAAGTGTTTAAACGAAACCTCAGATTTCCAGACAAAAGTTGTTTGACCAGAAGTAACGTATTCAAGAAAATTTTCCAGATTATTAGGCCAGAAGCAATGAATTCATGGTCATAATATAAACTAGCCACCGCCCGCAGCTTCGCCTGCGTAGACTACAAATTCCTGTTATAGATACTATTAACGTCCGAGATGGTTTATACGTACTTTTTGCTGGAACCAATTTTGGTCACACCTATTCAAACTTTCAATCTTCATTCCCCTTCCACCCTTTAAAAAAACCGATACAATTTTTCATCTGCCGTTTCCCACTCTTAAAATGTGGAAATCTAAAAACCCTAAAACACGTCATTATTTTAGCCCCTCCATTCCCATCCTTAGTTTGAAATTTCTAAAAAAGCCTTTCGTAACTTAATGCTCGCGTTATAAAATAAACCTATGTTCCAAATTTAAGCTTCCTAGACTTAGTAGTTTCGGCTGTATGGAGCTAGGTCAGTGAGGACAAACGACAGACAGATTAAACACAAAAAGTAGCTTATGACACTCTTGACAACCTTCTTTCACGTGTGCAAAATTTCATTAAAATCTGTTCAACCGTATTGGAAATTAGCTCGAATAGATAAAATTTAATTGAATAAACACATAGACGTACAGACAAACAGACGGACAAAAAGTAGCTAATGTCAAATCTCTTGACAACCTTCTTTCCCGTCTGCAAAGTTTACTTAAAATCTGTATAGCCGTTTTGGACATTAGCTCAAATAGACAGATACACGTACAGACAGACGGACAAAAAGTAACATTTGTTAGTTTTGACGACCTTCTTTTCGTACTTGTGATGTTTCATTAAAATCGGTTTAGACAGATGGACGTACAGACAGACATACAAAAAGTTCTGTATGTCACATATGGATGTTCCAAGTGTGTAAAGTTTCATCAAAATCGGTTAAGCCGTTTTGGCCGAAGCCGATTTGCTCGAATAGACAGACAGTTCGTTTTCATATATATATATATATATATATATATATATATATATATATATATATATATATATGACCCTCTGCTAGATTCAGGCTATCAAAGGCAAAAAGAATTTTTCAAATGCGACTGGTAGTTACAGAGATTAGCGCATTCAAACAAACAAACTCTTTAGCTTTATAATAAGTATTTCCATTATGTAGATTAATAGTTTATAAGATAAGAAAATAAGATATTACTGAAAACCGTATCAAATTCTATTGCGTGGTTTGGAAGTAAAAAGTTAACGAATAGAAGCAGACAGCAAATTTATTTTCTCCCGCTATAGTTTTCGTATTTGGATACAAACTGCTAAGATATTAATTTAAATTGTATGGTGTAAAGGGCAGTTATGATATGCGTGAAATGCTTAAGACAACTAACGTATTTAATTTGATAAGGATTTAAATCACGTTTAAAAAACATCTTCGCAAATTGTACATTATGTTAGAACAAATTTGATTGTCATAAAAAAGGTTATAGTAAGCTAACCTTAAAAGATACACATATGCTGTCGGAGACTTTTGATTAGAACTTTTAGAGGGGAACAATTCCGTAATACATGATTTTTGCTTAACATCAACCGTTTACGCAGCGCGCGCGACGGAAGCTCTCAAAAGGAATAATTTTTCCCGTTTTTGCAACATTTTTCATTGATGCTCCACTCCTATTTGTCGTAGCGTGATGTAGTATAGCCTACAGCCTTCCACGATAAATGGACTATCCAACACAAAAATAATTTTTCAATTTGAACCAGTAGTTCCTGAGATTTGCGCGTTCAAACAAACAAACTCTTCAGCTTTATAATATTAGTATAGATTTTACCATTTTAGTAAATAAAGTACATTGCAAAATTATCGTTATATACATAAAAATATGTTCTTTCGGACAGAAAGCTTCTAATTTTAATTTTTAAATTTCGTAATTTTCGATTTAGATAAGTATTTGCCAGTGAGTTTTTTCGAAAACTATAATTATAACTGTTTGGTGTAAAAACGATAATATTTTATATATTTTGCGATAAGTTTACAGGTAACTTATCAAGATGGTAAAATAAACACAACAAAGTTTAGTTTTTTACTTGTGGTCAAACAAATTTTGTATGGAAATCGAGAAAGAAACTGTAAGGCGAACAACCTACACCCATGAATTTTTATCACCTAAGTAGTCCGATACTTCATAATAAGCTTTTTCACAAAGCTTTCGTTTTATTGTACAATAGTTTTAAACTTGCCAAGAGGTTAATCTTATGAATGGTAACTGTGATTTTATTAAACCTAATTATTTATTATCTGCACATCCATATGGTAACCAAATAAAAAAGGCGTTTTACATTTTTTTTACTTATATTGAAAGCACAAAACACTAAAATTAATAAAGTGATGAAACATTTTAAATAAAAAAAAGTTATATGATGGATGGCCACTTATACACAAGTCATTTCACAACGAATGCTGTGACAAAAGGACGGCAGATAAAAAAAATGCACCATTATAATCGTATTCATTGACTAAATATAAGTATACTGTTACTGGCGACCCGAACAACCGCAACCACACAGCCAGCGTACGAAAGTTGAGCTAACGGCAAGCATTGCTCCAGTGTGCTCAGACAATTAAAATATAAATACGTAATTTTCATATAGGTACGTTTAGGAACAAATGGCGCTCATCAGTATAGGGTCGTTCTCCTGAGCATTTTAAAATGATTGAATTTTGATTAGAAATACATGAATATTTCTAGTTACCAATACTTCTTGACTCAATTTATAGTAATTTTATTAATATTATATTCTAAAATGTGTTGTAACACTATTGTAAGCCAATGTACTCGGAATGTAGCAGACAGAAGGAACACGTGCCGACAAATTCTGTCAGTTCCGATAGGCCCGGCGAGGCCGCTCACGATAATAGTTACGGTGTGTCACAATTAGTGAAGGGTATTACTAATTATCACTACTGGTGGGTATTATTAATTATAACTTGTATTAAACAAGGACGCTGGGGCGAAGATCATCTATACTATAGGTAACCAATTGCGTGGGACATACTCGTAGGTTGTCCCGTCCATGCTAATAACTAAGTAAAATTTCCGTGATTGTAAGCTATCGAAATTGCAATCGTACGGTGTCACTAGAATAGTCGTTTTGTACAGGGTGACAAATGCAAGCGGCACTATATGCACGAACGGTGAACCACGTGACCTACGCCAATTCCGAAAGCTGAGCCGATACATCATGCAGGAGGATCTTTTGCAGCCTCTATTGACGGTTCGGGAAGCCATGTGTGTAGCAGCTGACCTCAAACTTGGCACTGACTTATCACACCAGAAGAAACGAGTAGTTGTAAGTGTTTAAATTTCTGTTGTTATTAATTATAATAAGTTTTTTTTGTTGTCGGACATATTCTTAAAAAAATATTTGACTACAGGGTAGGCTGTCTTAAAAGTTTTTGCAATTTCTGACATTTCTAGTACTGTAACCCTAGTTGATTTTGTAGCCTTTTGAAGTTTATAGAAAAAAATATCAATTGACGCCATAAAAACAAAACGTGAAATTTTTCTTTCTTTGTTCCTGATTTTGCTTTTTTTTTTTAATATGCAAACTTACACTTGAAAATAACTCTCTTACGATCGTTTTCCTATGGCTATGATTTAGATAGTTGTCCTTTTATTATTAATCCTTAGTAATACAGTTTTTATGGACTTAAGTAATAGACAATACCGCTGCAGAAATTTGTTAGGTATATGTATTAGACTATGTCTAAGAACATTATAATGTATACTTACGATGCACCTATTCATTATAAGCTCTTTAATAAATGTTTGAATCTTTCTATTAAATCAATGCTTAGCGGAAAAATCCATGATTTATTTTACGAATGCCACGGTCACCAGGTTGCATTCGTTCACACGTTTTGACATTGTGTTACGTTAGAACTTTATATCACCTGCCATTCCAATTCGTAACATTCGTACATAATATTAAAGTATTAACCTTTTAAATATTCATCAATCATTATCAATCAATTGTCTCTGTCAATCAAACCTTCAATCTGACCAAATATGGTTAATGCGTAGTGAATAGGTTAAAGTATATATAAAAGTATCTAAAAGTTAAAAACATTAATTTGGATGGAAATAAAATAGTATTTGTTTGTATTATTTAGGGATTCAGGCATTCAGGTATGAGTCCATCGCCGTTTATAGTAATATGTATTTAATGTTGTTTACATCTATGTGGACTAGAGAAAGTTAAAGGTGAACTAGATAGGTCTAATTTTTTGTGATGATGAATTTTGTAACTCAATACCTACAGTTATATTGTTGTGTGTGCCATCGACAAAATTTTATTAAAGGCACTTTTGAAATCATAAATTAAAGAAAAGCAGACGTCTAGAATACGATATTTTTTATAATAATAATAATTATACAGGGGACTTCCCACACAGCGCCATCTAGTCCCAAAGTAAGCAAGTATTATGCTTGTGTTATGGGTTACTAGACAACTGATATACATACTTAAATATTCTTTATAATATATACATATATAAATATTTTTCCGAAGACACCACACACATGTAGTCTATGTAATGCCTTGAACGATGAATTCGATATATATCACCAGAGTTACGTCTCATTTAAAAGAGCTTTATCCAAATTATAAATGTTTTCTTTCTTTTTAAATATTTTGGTCGTTTTTGTGTTTATTACTATGTACTATTTTACAATGCCGTATATAGCTATTAAGGTCAACTGACTCGCCTCTATTGTATTTTGTATATTTTAAATCTTTACCTGTTTTTAAGTTTGTTAATTGTTGCTGTATTTATCTAATAAATAAATAAATAAATAAAAATATAACAACCAAGACCCGGTACCAGTATCAATATTCATCATAGTAATACTGACCCGACCTGGGATTCGAACCCGGAACCTCCAGCTTCGTAGGCAGGGTCGCTACCCACTAAGCTAAGCGGTCGTCATAAAATTTGCAAAGTTAGAAAAAAAAACTTTATTACATCATCCCATCATTTTTTTAATAATATTTTTATTCTCTATAGAGACTAGATAAATATAACAAGGAAACAAACAAAGCTTTTATTTAGCTTCACCTGTTCCGGTGTCTGTCTGTCTGTTATCAAATCTTGTAAGTTAAAGACCGGAGAGCGGTTGCTGAAATAATCTTTCATTACTACTGGACTGAATGACATGGCAAGATAATACACCCTCTAGATAATCAGTACGTACTGTACATAAAATATGCTCAGTGTACTACGATCTGGTAACAGTGGTTTGAGTGTTAATCCTATTGAATAAGCGAAACCTTTTTACACTGTTTGGAACAATAGCCTAGTTTTTGTTGGTTATGAGTAACAACGTTTTCTTGTAACAGTGTTTCAAATACCTATTTTTCTAAACGGAAATACGTATACAATCTAATATTACGTAGTAGGTATTATAAAACTAATTAAAATAGATAAAAGCATGATTCAACTATCCATGTGCATAAAGATACCGCACCGTGACCACAAAAATGTGAGCAAAAAATATACACCACAGACCAAATATATATGTCATTTGAAATTGACATATTCACATTCAAACATATTTTAATAACCGCACATGTGAAATTCGTACTGGAAAAGTAAATAAAGATTTGAAATTTGTTATTTGACAAAATGTTTACAACAAACAAAGATGACGAGGTAAAATCTGAGTTCGTCGTCATTAATATCGAGTTTTTGATCGATTCGAAGTTGAGGCCCTTCATTTTGATGAATCTGCTATTCAAGGATTCAACGAACTCACGTATTCACGTTGCTGTTTATACTCGTAGGAACAGTATTTTAAGAAGACGAGCTATGTAGAGCGGGCTACACAAAATTAAACCAACGAAAAAAAAAACGAAAAATAAAACTTTTTAGTCTTAATAAGTGACTCCTGAACTAATAATAATAATAAATAGTACATCCCACACAGCGTTATCTAGTCCCAAAGTAACCAAGTATTATGCTTGTGTTATGGGTTACGACACGGAACGAAATAAACATGTTCATATTCATCAATGTTCAAATTAGTTTTTAAAAAGGTCTATTTTTCTTTTTTCAGTTTCTTTTTTCGTCGCTATTCGTGAGCAAGATAGCATTCAAAAGCATTATCTTAATACGCGAATACAATTAGTATTCGCGTTAATTATTCTAATTGTACAAAATTGTACAATTACTTTGTAAAGCTGTTTGTATTCTATTCTACGTTATAACAAAACATCAAAGTGAAATGACACGAGACGATGATAGCCTCATTCTTGTTATATTTTTGTAACATGAATGGAACGAAAGTAGACAGTGACACATATAGATAGCCTTGTATGTCTGTTACAATGTCACGCTTTGAACGTTTGATCGTTGACCTTGGTTAGGTGGTCAGATTATGTACTCGAGATTTGCATATTATGATCGAATTTTTTATTTAAATTTGTAGCAACGTCAATGTAAGTAAAAAGGTGGAATTTATTTTCTTATGAATCAATAATAGCGATCGTTCATTAATATTCCATAGTATATTATTACAGACAGTTTTAGTTAAGTAGAGGAAAAACGCTTACTGAAGCGGGGTTTCGAAGAACAAAAAAAGTTTTGTTTTGAAAAGTTAGGGTCTTGTTTAGTTGTGTATTTAATTTGACGTCCTTGCTTTGGAATGATTCACCTGAAAATTTTAATTCGAACATATTTTAATTCATATAATAAAAAATCGCTACTTCTTTCCTTACTACATAGAACTAGCACAACACAAAGCCAAAGGAATAACATATACACCAAAAACTAGTGTATGGTTTCATTAGTGATGAATATTTTTCAAATTTTTCATTGGCGTACTTACGACGACTTTTACAAATGAACAAAATATTAAAGACAACTTAGTATAAATTTAAAAGAGCAATTCATAATCGACATAATTACTTTGTAAAAATAATGCAGATTATCTTTGTTTCACACATACGACGTCATAAGCTAATGGTAACCGTTTAAGCTTGGTCCTTCGCGCGACGGTCCGATATTCTATAAAATCTTTTACAGTCATAGGCTACAAGTGGACGCTAAAGTAGATGTGTGTTTAAAACGGCTGATTCTATTTTGATGCACTTTTGCATTATATAGGCATCGTTTCAGAACAAGTTTTGGTTACTTTACATGGTTGATTCATTACTCTACTTTACAGAACAGGAATTTTATGGTTATAGGCTATCAGGGGGCGCCGCAGTAGTTATGTTTCTTTAAAATAAAATGAATGTAGGGTTCTATAATTAAAAATTTGAAAATTTGAAAAAAAAAATTAAAATTCTGAAGATTCGTGTTTTTTTATGCCTTTTCTCCTGAACTACAGTAGGTAGTAATAATAATACCTGGGACATCCCACACAGCGCCATCTGGTCCCAAACTAAGCAAAGCTTGTATTATGGTTACCACACAACTGATATAGATACTTAATTATCCTTTTCGTTAAATAATGTAGGTATATACTTTAATATAATAATATAATAGGTACTTATAGAGTTTATTTTATTTATTTTTTCTGTACTAATTTTAACTAGTATTGTCACGCTATCATTTGACAAGCTTTTGTTAGCGTGGGGATAACAATGTATTTTCAATATTTCCATTGATTATTTGAATTACTTTCATTGATGTTTATTTAATTTGTTTTTGAAGGTGGAGGAGATACTACAGATGCTGCGTTTGAACAGTGCACGGAACACAGCCAGCGAGCGGCTTTCAGGAGGCGAACGAAAAAGGCTATCGATTGCCCTCGAACTTCTGAATAATCCTCCAGTCATATTCCTAGATGAACCGACCACGTGAGAAACAAAAATATTTACAATTTTATTAAAAATCTTGGCGTTCCCTCAAACTAACAAACTAACCTACGTATTCGTACAACTTGTTTTTAAAAATAAATCATATGTGAGCCTTGACCTACTACTAGCTAACTACTAATTTGTTTAGTGAAAACTAGAATATTTTATTTTGTAAATAAATAATTCAATTAAAGATGTTAAGTACAATATAAGGAAAATTTAATAATCTTAGCAAAGTGGTTCTACAAAAATTAATGCTGAAAGCTCAACTTTTTAAATCGAAAATGATCCACACAAAGTACATACACAAACAATGTAAGTCATGAAAATTGAAATTGAAAAAAAAAACGGGGCAAGTACGAGTCGGACACGCATACGAAAGATTCCGTACCACCGTACAATATAAGAAAACACGTTTCTTGTATTAGGACCCCCTTCAATTTTTTATTTAGTTGATTGATTGATTTGATTGATGACAAACATTGAATGATTTGATTTCTATTATTTGTTATAGCGGCCACAGTAGTACATATTTTATGAAAGTTTCAAGGATAAGCTTGATGTCACAACCACCAATCACAAAAAACGTCTAAAAACACATTACTTGTATGGGGACTCCCTCTAAGTTTTATTATTTATTGTCATAGCGATCATAGTAATACATACTGTGAAAATTTCAAGTGCCTACCTATTAGGGTTCAAACAATACAGCCCTGTGATAGTCGGACGGACGGACGGACAGCGGAGCCTTAGTAATAGGGTTCCTTCGGTAGCTTTTGGGTACGGAACCCTAAAAATGAATAGAATTAATTAAAGTGTACCATAGTACATAGTGTGGTACTCGACACGAGAAGCTTCGTAAACAAACACTCAGTAAGTTCGCAACATTTTTTTGGAGTTCATTGAATCGTTTGTGTGTTGAATTAAATTATCCTCTTAATACATACGACAAGATGACATGGCTTTATATAAATGAAGTAAACTAGTCACTCATTAAAAAAAAAATAGTAATCATCTTCAAAGTTTTAAGTTAAAAATACAAAAATAAACATATTCAGAATTAAACTACATTAAAATATATAGTTATGAAGTGCTCGAAAGTATTATGCAATTTCTACTAATGCACATTTATCTAAAAAAAAAAGTAAAACAATGTCACTATTTACAGCTTGCGCCACACTTCTTGTTCGTTCTGAAGTCAAGTAGCGTCGCAGAAGGAAAAACGGGTTTGAGTGGGGCGAGAGAGAACTACGCACCTGCGTAAAATCGCACCCACGTGAACTTTAGAGGAAACAAGATGTTTGGTACGATCTGTACTAATCATAAACAGAATTTGATGACAAAAAGTATTATTCTATCACTTATTTTACGACTAAATCTCCCATAGAATCTAAATTTTTTGCTTGATCACTTTGGCTTGAAACGTTATATATAGATATACAAAACAACACGACAACAATATAAAATTTATTTCAAATCAAATCAAATATCTTTATTACGTAGTTATGTAACATAATCTTGAAATACGTCACAAGAGTGAATTTATTACTTTATGGAAGACCATTGTCGGGGGTGGTATGCCGACTCGTTCGCTGTTGTTCACGATGCACCTTCAATGGTCAATATTTCAATGAAACACAAGGTTAAGCCTTTTGATTACCTCTCTTCGCTATGAGCTACCTCGTCCACTACGGGCGTCAAGGCGCAGGGCGCGACACATCTGGCACGCCCCAACTGCCCTCTTGCCTTGCGACGTCCGGCCAACGTATTACGTAAAAGGACAGCCAAGCAGGTAGCGGAGAGAGTACCTTTTACTTCGTAATCTTCGTATCTATTATATATCGTATATATCTATTAACACTTATTAACTATATTTTAACTATCGTATAATAGGGCTCTTATTACATATTTATAGTTCTAACTAAGGCGGATGCAGGTGGCCTCTCTCCAGTCAAATCAACCTTCTGAACTCTTATATAAGTACGGTCTCAGAAGGCCGAGCGCACGGTCTTTGACACCATACTGACACAATTTCCCGACCAATGTATCATGGTGGACACGTTTAGGTACAGATTAGATACAACAAAGTCAACAAAATAACACATACCAATACGAAATGCTAAATTTTGACAATCGTTTTTCCTCTACTACGAATCGAGACTAGTCAAATTGAATTGTATGCGGTGTAGGGACTAATGTAACGATGAAAATTTTTTGCTAACTTGACTGTCAGTGAAAGTTACCATAATAAAAATCCTTTTACAGCAGCAGGACCTAGGGAAACTAATCATACATACATTTATCACAACAATAGAACCATTGTTGACATCGTCAATAGAACCGAGTATGGCGCTTGGATTACCACAGTTGTATTATTATGTCGCATTAGTAAACTAATGGCGCAATTGTTTGTAAATTTGATATAAACTATGCATACACGTTTTGTTTGCTAATCTTTTTTTAAATTACCATTTACAAGTACAAAGATTATACTGCAGTTAATCTCAGAACGTGAGATTTTTTTTTGAAGCTCTTTCTGTACCGAATTTCATCCAAATTACACTTCTAGAATCATAAAAAACCTTTTTAAAATGTTTATAAAATAATTTTGTTAAATCATTTTTGTATTAAATTCGAACAAATATATACATACAAGCATAGGAATCATCATCATCAGCCCATTTATACCCCACTGCAGGGGCTTAGGCCTCCCCCAGGGTGAGGAGGGGGGCTTGGAGCTTAAGTCCACCACGCTGCTCCCCTGCGGGTTGGGAACTGTAACGACCGCCATCTATTGACAGCGTCCGGGACCGACTGCTTAACGTGCCCTCCGAAGCACGGTGTCAGTGATATTGTGTACTTAAGTCAGAAAAACTCATTGGTACACGCCCGGATTCGAACCCTGGCTTTATAAATTTGAGACAGGTTCGTTGCGCTCTGGGCTATCACGACATTGGTATAGGAATACTCTTGCTTAATAGTATATAGATAATTATGAAAAAGCTATTACGAAGAAACTTCAGCGTGCCTGTAGCTGATAACGGTAAACTTAGACAAGTGTCTGCTCTGAGGTGATACATATGTAATGCAGAAACCCACATCAAAATCGGCTTAGCTGTTTTAGATAAATGTATTGCAGCCTCCGTTCGTGGTCCATAACTGCAGAACCTATTTAACCACCTGCTGTGAGGTGATACCTGTGCAATACAAAAAAAATTGCAATAAAAGCAGCGCAGTCGTTTTAGAGAAACACAGCTAGGGCAGCGTCCTTGCGGATTATGAACTAGCGCTGTATATAACACGGATGATATTTAAAACTATATCTCGGGTGAAAAGTACTGTTCCTAAATAAATAGTTTTTCTGTACATCTAACTAAAGGCAAGAACAGATATAACCCTAAATTCGCATTTTAGCAACGTTAAAATAAACTTTTCGCCTTCTCGCTAACGATAAGTGACTTAACACTTAACACTGGTGCAAAACTTGTCTAAGAACCTGCTCCAAGGCGTTACATACGCGATTCAAAACCTTATCAAAGGGGGCCCTTTTAGATGTTTTCTTGTAGTCTATGGCTGCAAAATTTCTTTGAGAACTTGTTTTGAGGTAATAAAAATGCAAATAACTGCATAAAAATCGGCCCAGTTGCTTTAAAGGAACACGTCTAATGCATGGTCCCTACGGTGAGCTATAAACGTGACACAGCCTAGCACGTCTAGAATCCTAAGAAACATGTAAGAAAGGTTAGCTTTGAATGTTTTTAGTTTATGACAAGTTTTTGAAGTTGGCGTGGCCACGGACCCCTACCTTATGCGTCACCTGACACGCAATTGGCCAGTTTTTTTATTTGGATATTTAAGGCACAATGTAAATTAATCTAAAAATATTCCAAACAACGTCAACAGTTTTTTTTTGCCCAACAAATATTAAACTTTGAACTAGACAAAAAATTAAACAAAAAATAAGAAAATTGGTCGAATGTTTGCGGTAACACATGAAATTAAGAACCTGTAGTCAGTTAGTCAAAACTATAAAATTACTCCCCCCCTTCCCTCTTTGAGAACAAAGACTAAAGGAGATAATATTTTAAAAGTGTTTAGTTTGACTGTGGAAATCTAAAAAAAAACATTGCCGTCTAATGTGCTCCAAGCCCCCTCATCTTGAGCAGAGGCCTAAGCCCCTGCAGTGGGGTATAAGAAGGGCTGATGTAATGGATTTATTTTTGCGTTGAAAGTGTCAAAATAATTGTATTGATTGACGTCAGGGGACTAATGATACGTAAAGAAGTTTGCCTATTTCCTAGAACAAACATACCTATACTCATGTATCGATCGTAGAATAGTCAAAATCATAATAAATATTAGCCAATTCTCTGTTGTCACGTTCACCTTGGTTCACCGATACTATATTATATACACCGAAAAAAAATTTTTTATTCGGATCGCTCAGACACAATTGTTTAATTTATATCTACGCAAAAAGTTTTAGAAGTTGAAGTATCGGAATAAAAAACATACCACAGAATACTAGACTGGCTAAAAGGTGAACCGCTTAACGTTGCACTTTTGTGCGATTATCTGCTATAATGCTTTAGTGTCGTCGTTTTCAGGGGGTGAAATTAAGGTGATACTGAGGGCCAAGTGTGAGTTTTTTACTATTAACTGTGTCGTTTGCGTTTTTTATAATTTGTATGGAAACTCGTACAGCACACCTAGCGGTCATTTTAGGTAACTGCGAGTTTCCATACAAATTACGGAAAACGCATACGACACAGTTAATAGTAAAAAAACTCGCACTTGGCCCTCTGGTAAGGCACGAAGCAAAACATTAATATAGGTAGTTATTCAAATGTATACTTTAACTTTTGCAAGTACGATTTAGATGAAAAAATCACTATGTGGATACATATTGTGATATACAAATGGTTCATAAATATTAATGAATGTAATGTTTAAAAGGTCGACATCTCTAAACTGCCACGTCGACCTTCGACATAATAATACGTAACATAATATAATCCATTAAAATTTAATGTGTTTCTAGTTGTGTTGAATTCGGTCAATTGCAAAGTAAGTCAATGTCTACAGGGGTCTGGATGACGTGTCATCGTCAACCTGCGTCTCGCTTCTGAAACGAGTGGCTCGCGGCGGACGAACGGTGGTTTGCTCTTTGCACACGCCGTCAGCTCGGCTGTTCGCACAATTCGATCACGTTTACGTGGTCGCGAGTGGCCGTTGTGCTTACCAAGGTTCGGCGGCTGGCGTGCTGCCCTTCCTCGCCGAGTTAAGCCTGCCCTGCCCCAAGACGTACAGTCCAGCTGATTTTGGTAAGTCTTAAATACATTTTGCTGTGTATATAGAAATGAGTTATGTCTGCCTGTCTGTCTGCCTGTCCGAGAAACTACTTAAAATTAGCTTACAATATCGTTTCCGTTTATGTGTCCCTTGTTATTGAATAGTTTCAAGACCATATTTTTGCTACTTCTAAAATAAATTGAAAACTGGATACGTACTAGAACCCTAAATATATATTTTAAATATACACAAAGTCGCATGTCCACCAAGTAGAGAAAATTATCATTAAGTTTTTATTTATTACGACATATTAACAAAAAAAAAACTCACATATTACTGTTTAATTCTTATGAATAGCCTTTTATGATTTAAAAATCATAATAAAATATTATAAACACCATTCTATACTAATATTGTATTTTTTTATTTAATTAAATGTGTGAAAAAAGAGTAGATAACCAGTTGGCTTAGTAGGTGGAACTTAGATTAGTAGTTGAAAAACCTGATTTGGTTGTTAGCGTACACTTAGGAATTTTCAGAATTCACTACCATAGAGTAACATTTGTTAAATCTTTTACAAACTACACATAAAAGTAATACTCCTTCCTGTGAGTCCTCTAGGTTAATTCTCACAGAATTAGAAAAGTAACATTTTTTTTCATAGACTCTTTCTTTTTCATTTATGTTAAAGTTAATGTTATTCTATAATGTTAATCTTGTCACAAAAATAATATTCCCTTTGTCAGTGATCGAGGTATCGAGTGGCGAATACGGTCCCAACCTAGACAGGATGGTGACCGCAATAGACCACGGACGTTGCCAGCGTTGGCGTGACATGTCTGGGGCCGCCGAAGATGACGACCTGGACATAGAACAGCTCAATGCTGATGAAGAGAACGGTCCGGCGCCAGAACACACCTATAAATACCGCAGTTCACCTCTTCAGCAATTCTTTATACTGTTACGTCGGATGATGTTACAGTCTACCAGAAATAAGGTCTGCAATAAAATAATTAAATTTTTTTTATCGTGTCGTATCAAAAACATATCCCCCAAGATGCTCTTAAAACGCCGTTAGCTTATCGGAATAACAGTACCACCTGACTGACGAGACAACCGTATGGACGTTGTTGTAAAGCTGAGATTGCCTTAGCAGGTTTCGAGCATAGTCTAGTTGGTGTGCGATTAGATATGTGGCCGTGGTTCGAATCCGGGCGTGTACCGATGAGTTTTTTCTGACTTAAGTACAATACCTATCACTGACTCCGTACCTCGGAGAGCACATTAAGCAGTCGTTACCGGTTGCTGTCAATAGATGGCGGTCGTTACAATTCGCCAATCCGCATTGGTACAGCGTGGTAGGTTTAAGCTCCAAGCCCCTCTCCTTTTGAGGGGGGCCTAAGTTCCTAGCCCCCCTCCTTTTGAGGGGAGGCCTAAGTTCCTGTAGAAGGGTGTAAAAGGGCTGACGGAAAGGAATTTCCAAACAAAAGGTTCAACGCCCTTTATATTACTCGTAGATTAGATTGCAAAAAGTGAGATTAATATATATTTATGTAACATGTCTGATAATAATTTCAGGGTTACCTTTGGCTGCGGGTGTCGTTACATCTGTTCTTGGGCGCAATAGTGGGTACACTATTTTGGCAGATGGGCAACGACGCGTCCAAAACAATTTTCAATTTCGGATATTGCTACGCCTGTACTATTGCGATGCTCTATATTCCTATGATGCCAGTATTACTTGCGTGTAAGTATTAAAAATAACAAGATTTTATGCTGTTAAGCAAAAAAATATTGTACTTCAACTTTATAATCATTAATTTATGTATTATAAATACGAAACAATGTAGCATGCGTCATAAACCATAAAATGGTTTTTCTGTGGTTGTGATTTCATGATGGCAATAGGTAAATAAATTATAAGAGAAATTACAGAAATTCAAAGTCAGATAGTGGGTACAAAAAATTATTATACATAAAGGGCCGGCTCATTCATATAGGCGAACGTTAGACGAACTATACCCGCGTCGCCTTGAACGGGGAGTGGAGCCAATGCCCCGGGGCACAGATTCGAAGTTTAGCTCAGGGTTGGCGCGCGCACGTAGGTATAATGAATGAATGTTCACACGTACACGGAAGTGTCGCTTCTCTATGCTAGTACTTAATAGTTTTCTGTAATGTTTTTACTAGGAAATGAATACAGGCCGACGATACATGACATGATGACGAGCTCTATATATGTTTATTTTCATTATTACAGTTCCGAAGGAAGTGCAGCTAGTGAAACGCGAATATTTCAACCGATGGTATGGGTTGAAACCGTATTATGCGGCTCTGGTGGTGTCGCGAGTGCCTCCCACCGTGATGTTCAGCCTTTTGTACCTGTCCATCACTTACGTGCTCACTGCGCAGCCCCTCGAGCTGCCGCGCATTATGATGTTCTGCTCTGTCTGTCTAATGATCGCCTTAATATCTGAATCCATGGCCACTGTTATATCGTCTATGCTGAGTGTTGTTGTGAGTATATTTTTTAGCTTTTTAGGAAAAACACACCTAATTCAATTTAATTTTTATACGCGCTATGTAAACAGTTAATGTACAATTTCATGAATGTTACAAAATTGAGTGTTATGCATATGGACATGCGCGATTGTTTGTTCATTTCCTTCTACAATCTGTATCGGGATACCACCTGGGAACACCCACGGACCTTCTGTCCTATTGACACAAGATTCCCTCGCAGTCTCACCGAGCGTGCCCCGAAGCCGAATTGTGCTTTCACTACGGTAAGATCGAATGTAAAAGTCTAGCTTTTTCAATGTTATTGTTTCGTGTTTCATCGGCTTAGAATTTGGTCTGGTTCCATGGTTCCCTTTGTATAAAAAGTATTAGGTTGGGGAGAGATCTTTTCGTTTTTTATTTACTAATTAGAGGCGTTTTTTTTCATAGTTTAATTACCTTTAATTAAAGTATATATAAGCTGTTTTGTTCGATAACTTGTTACCGTTTCGTAAGTAGTGACATAATCCCGTTTCTGTAGAAAATGGGTTTTGTGGTTAAAAAATAGTTTTGACAGTGTTTCCTTAAACTTTACACTACCTAAAGATTCTGAAAAGACCGAAACAAGAGGAAATCTGAAGGTGCAAGGTCAGTGCTTTATTAAGCATTAACACTTTCCCGCCAAAATTACCAAATTTTTCCTGAGTAGCTAAAGACGTTTGTGGTCTGACGTTATCATGATGAAATGACTACACTTTTTCTGTTGATCGATTCCTGCCATTAGTTCTCAATCGCATTGTTTAAATTATTATCAGCCAATTACAAATAGTATAAGAGAATAAATTACAACTTCATAGAAACACAACACGAAAAGACTTTTTCTCCAACCTTATTTGATAAAAGAGCTGTATAATGGTGGTGTAACTGTTGTACAATATTATAGCTGTTCAAGAGGCTCAAATTATGCAGCCATTGTCATTTTATAGCTATTGAAAAGAGTTTTACTGACTTAGCTACTTCTACAGCATGTGTGCTAGTTGGGCGATGATTGCGTCAGAAGGTTGTGTAAGACATAACCATTATTGCCTTCGCCGATTGTTGGTTAATGTAATTATATTATAATGTTGACAGAATTCTGTATTCACGGGCCCGGCGTTAAGCGTTCCATTGATGCTGCTGGCTGTGTACGGCATCGGTTATGGTGAAACGCCTCTGCCGGTCATCTGGCGACTAGCACGTTATTGTTCCTTCTTGCGTTACGGCCTGGAGGGGCTAGTAGCTGCCGTGTATGGCCCCCCACGTGCCGATCTCGTTTGTCCCGAGGACGTCGATTACTGCGAATATAAAAATGTTCAGTAAGTAGTTT
The DNA here is from genome assembly GCA_949709985.1 of Luffia ferchaultella. NCBI lineage: Eukaryota > Metazoa > Arthropoda > Insecta > Lepidoptera > Psychidae > Luffia > Luffia ferchaultella. The sequence goes on along the minus strand of OX453245.1, from coordinate 12,251,796 downwards.
CAAAAGGAAATTGCTATAATTTGAGGTACAATTAGGAATATAATACCAAGATTCCAGCTTTGCTCTGTTTCGTGTATAGGAACTCTTCAAAAATGACGCCATAGCAGGATTTTGTTTTAAACACGTTTCTTTTAACTTTTTTGAGTAAATATTTTCAACAGTAATATATCAATCGTGTGGTAAAGTGTGTCGTGATAGCCCAGAGCGCAACGAACCTGTCTCAAATTTATAAGACCCCATAGGGCCATGGTTCGAATCCGGGCGTGTACCAATGAGTTTTTCTGACTTAAGTACACAATATCACTGACACCGTGCTTCGGAGGGCACGTTAAGCAGTCGGTCCCGGACGCTGTCAATAGATGGCGGTCGTTACAGTTCCCAACCCGCAGTGGAGCAGCGTGGTGGACTTAAGCTGCAAGCCCCCCCTCACCCTAGGGGAGGCCTAAGCCCCTGCAGTGGTGTAAAAATGGGCTGATGATGATGATGTGGTAAAGTTTAGTCAGTTCATTTAAAGTTTATTGCACCCTAAAAATCAAAACATGTACACAGACCGCGTACCTATTGTTTTTTTAGTGTTTACACAAATTGACATACACATCACTAGATATCAATTTCTACTTTTTATTTTCACTTTGAGATCACTTGTTTCACTTTGGGATCGCACTTGAAAAAGTTAATAGAACCATTTCTTTTTCTTATTAAATTCCCAGAAGAGGAAAACTGTCGATCCATTTGAATATCATTTTACATAGGCGGTCAACCATAAGTTGGTAATGTAACACAAAAAGGGATTAAATTATTTTACTACCGGCAACCGCATTCACCTTATATTATTAAACTTAAAACTACCTTATGTCTACTCCATATTAGAAATGTGAATATTATCGATTTGCTGAGTGATATTTCTGCTTTATTTAACGAATTATTTCAATTACAGGTACTTCGTCAAGATTATGGGCATGTCAGGGGTGTCGTTTTGGTTCGACTTCGGAATACTGGCGCTGATGCTGGTGGGAATGAACCTCGCCGGGTACTATTTACTGCGACAAAGATTATCTCCAAATTACGCCTTCCGTGCTATCAAAGTGATAGGTCATTTCGTTAAATCTAGAATCAGTTTAGCTACACATTGAATTATACATATGTATTTCGTTTGTAGATTTGTATTTTAATATTGTCAACAAACAAACATTGCATATATATATGTCCCAGTGATAGATACACTTATAAGTAACCTTTACACCACGGTCTGTGATTTTGTACAAATACTTTATTTAATAAAAAGACTGTACGTTAAGTAAAATGATATCTTCGTGGGCGACGGAGAAAGTTTGATTAAAATAAGTACTTAAATATTCGGCTGGCATGGAGTAAACATGCCAATAAATTAATAATAAATCGAATCTATATTATAGCTGATAGTTTTTCATTCGTAGATATGTTACCGTGAATGTCTAATATTGGCGAATGTTTAGATGTACCGATTGTATGTATACAATCAAAAGTTTCGTTGGTGTAAGACCGAAACATTTTTGTGTTTTCATAATATTCATGAATACGATTTTGTGTATCTTAGAAACACCAATCAAAAAACATATGAATGTCATACCTCGTTTCCTCCAAGTATAATACATTGTATTATACTGTCATATCCATACTGTATCACTGTATCATACAGTGTATTATACTTGGTGGAAACGAGGTGTCAACGTACTGCAGTGCTTGTTTGGAAAGCGCGATTGAAACTAATCGGGTTATTTTAAAATAAAAAATGTTAAGTGTGGTTTCGCTTCTCACAAGTGACATAAATATTTATTTATATTAATTATTTATAACCTAACTTGTTTCACAAATAGTGAACTCTTAACCTTTTTTGGTTGAAATTTAAAATGCTCCAAAACGATGTCATTGAAATGAAGAAACCTAACCTAACCGTTTAAAAATGAACGAATTATTTTTTATTTTTACGAACGAAGATTATCTAACTAAATCGCCATTTTGTATCTTAACGTTTCCGGGTATAAGACCGAAATGACCAGAAGCAGAAAAAGGAACGGACTTCCAGCAAGCTTGGTGGATGTCAACAAGCACGTAGTTCAAGCAGCATTACGACATTCACGGTGACATGTATCTAAATAGAGCAGGTATCTTAAAAACATGGTGCGTGGTCTGCTTCATTTGGTCCTGGCTAAATAGATTTCATGTTTTGCAGATTCAAATGTCTGTGTGTAGGTATTATATTTAATATTAAAGAAAATTCCTTTGGTTACAAAGAGTGAAATACGTTTTGCTCGTTGAAGTTACTGTTAATAAATTAAGTCTTACAAATTCGATGTGATTATTTATTATATTTATAAAATATTGTATGTGCTTTCGCGAATCATTATAATTATGTAGGTATCTGTCATTTCAAATAAATTAATGGATTTTGTGTTAGTACTGATTGTCAAATGACGAAAATGATAATGATTCTAGAAGGCGAATAACAATATTGAATATTTTCTATGTGGAATAAGGGAAAATCTTTGAGGTTGAAGAATAAAAAGATCGGTTCTTTTGAAATGTCTTTTATTTAACAATTTTTCTCTTAATAAAATCGATCGAAATATGTTTCGAATTTCGATTAAATTCACTTACATAGTTAAAAATCGAGTCGTTACAGTTTAATAGTAATTGATGTTAAGTACATGCCAACTAATTTTTTTTTTCAATATGTTAAAACTTTAAATTAGGGTTTAGAATTCTATTAACGTAAAATATCTTATTTGAGTAAGACACCGTTTGGTCGTCTTGAAATATATTTGACACGATTCTAGATTCCTATGGAAACCTTATACCAAATTATGGTTAAACTAAATACAGTATTTTAGACGCTTTTTGTGTTTGTACACACGACCCATCTGTTGGAGATACAAATATTTCCCTCGCACAGGCAAGGACACACACGCATACTTATATATATTTAACCACGATTACTAAATCACTAAATAGAATAAATAAACAGAAGTTATGAATGCGTACTTCGCATTTTAAAATAATTAAAATAGCAATAGTGACAACCTCACTTTTTTATGTGTGTACACTTGACTTGTTGTGTATGACTTGACGACCGCTTAGCCTAGTGGGTAGCGACCTTGCCTACGAACCTAGAGGTCCCGGGTTCGAATCCCAGGTCGGGTCAGTATTTATATGATGAATATTAATACTGGCACCGGGTCTTGATTGTTATATGTATGTGGTGTCTTCGCTTGGTACCCTAAACACAAGCTAATGCTTAGTTTGGGGCCTAGACGTTGTTGTGATGTATACATATGTTATGTTATGTGCATAACTATTTAATGGAAGTTATAGCAACAAGGATGGGCGTGTCCAAGATAAAGTCAGATTAAGACATTCAAAACTTTACTGGACAAATAATTTAAATTAAATCATTGTCAAAAGCGCCATTCTGTAGCTAGCTTGACCGTAAATTGATGAGAAACTAGGAAGTAAACTAGGTATATGGTCGTATTTAAAAGTGAGCATATGACCACTTTCAGGAATGTTTTCATTGACTAACTTTAACTAATATACATTTATATATTACTAAAACAACAAAACGTGTAGAGAATCTAACGACAAAAAAAAAACAATGGAGTAATTAATTTAATCTATCCATACGAAGACTCGTGATATGAATATCTATTATTATAATATAATTTTGGTCAAATTATACATAAATATATATAAATAAATAATAAAAATACAACATTACAAATTCTAAACAATTATATCTATCATTTTATTTTTAAAATTCGAGGTGTGTTATTCATTATAATGAGACAGAGATATACCTAACGAATTCTATTGAATAAGATCAGAGTACTTTGTTCATGTTTTATAGAGAAAAATAAATTAATTTCTTTCCATGTAGACAGGTTGCTAAGATATATAATTCTAAATATTTGAAGAACCTACCTTATTTTTATATTTGAAAGAAGAAAAGCGTGTGCTTTTTACTTCATATAATTATTCCAATGTGCTAATGGTAGAGTAAGCGTTCTGAAATTATGGTAAAAATCTACTGGTAAAATATTTGATAGTTAGCAAAATGTTTTATATTTAAAGAAATACTTTTAACAAATAACCAATATACAGTATAAAAGCGAAAGTGTCTCTAATGTTTTCACGGAACCGCTCAACCAATTTTGATGAGATTTGGTAATAACCTACTTTTTAGGGCGGGATTGTGCCTGTATGCTTGTTTTTCTTTTTCTGAATTGATCTCGATAAAAAGTAGGAAAATAGCTTGAATTCTAAAGACGGACATAGGCTACTTTCTACTTCGGACATGTATGCGTTGATTTGTTAGTTTTCACTTCTCAACCTCTGAACCGATTTTGAAGATACTTGATATAGAGATAGTTTGAACTCTAAGAAAGGACATAAGGCTACTGTTCACCGGGCTACCTGTTTTCAGGGCTAAACCACAATGTTCCATTAGTGGTTCAAGTACCTACAGGTGAGGTACCTACACACGGTTGTAATGTTATAAACTTTCTAACATCGGTGTATAAAGTGAGATTTCGATATTCGTATATAATATTGATGACATGTAAATTTTTAATATTGGTCACACCAAGGTCGACCCACAATAGCACGGCACAGTGGGATGAATTTGAGCAAATTATCGGAATCCCATCAATGACAACATTACAATGTAAGAGAGAGTATAATATACACGATCTATATTTTATGTGGGATTATACCAATACATGTGAGTACACATACAAGTATCGACTAACAAGTTAAAAAAGCAATACGGTCGTTTACTTCGTTTGATCTAGATTATTGTGCTAATCATAGCCAAGACGGCAACGGCATGATTAGGTAATATTGTAACTGTAGGATGGGGGCATCCTACAGTTACAATATTACCTAATCTTTTAAGGTCGTATTTGAATGGCAAATCATGTCGAATTTTTTCAATTGTTCAACTACTGCAGAATATCACAAAGCAAATATGCTGCCTATGGGAGCAGCTATATAGTTGTGCGGTTTGGGGTCGAGACACTGGGGCCATGGGATCGACGCCTCGGGTGATCGGATGGCTGTCGCTTACCTACCTCTAGCAATGCATGCGCATTGCTATAACGGGAGGTAATGCCTGCCAGCCTTTTTGGCACTCTTCCCCCCTTTTTATACGTATTTTTAGTTTTCAATTAGATTTGAATTAAACATAAACCTTAATTTACGTCAATTAATATTTTTCCAATATTTACTTATATCTGTTAGTACATACCTACTTGAATTTGAATATATGTAGCAATATAATCTCACACAAAAGATACATGGGCACTTATATAATTGCAAGGTGGAATATCGGTGTACTAAGTACATTATTACGTTGAATCAGCGTTCCATGACGTTTCTTGTAGAATTTAATAATGAGCATTTCTTTATTCTTATCGTGGTAGATGACTCGAAGAGTTTTTGTATTTAAAGCTGAATGTCTGTTAGACATTCTTCGAGTACATACGTTAAAAAACTCCGATATCTAATATCGTGAGATGAATAATGGAAATCTGCTAAAAACCAGTTTCGTTACAGAAACTCAACTTTAAAAATACGAATACATAAAAAGTATAGTAAATATTTACACAAAATTAATTTATAAACAAGACGTAAAAAATCTATTTACACCGACATATATTAAAAAAAAATACAAAACATTTATTCGATATTAATTCGCTAAAGTAAAAATACAGATCGTTCATTTTTTTCATTTTCATGCAAAATACACGTGCATTATTCAACCGAACCCTTATTAGAAAACGAGACCCAGTAGGTACTTTCGTAAACACATCATATGAACAAAGAAATCTAGAATAAATGTTAAAATATCAATAATATTAATTGGTAATTGAAGCACTTATAAGATCACTTCTCATTCCACATCCCCGGCTCTTAAAATAACCTATTTACAATCGAATGGTAACTATCGGTACCTATAATATTCTACATCTTATTTGTACATCATAAGACTTTACATTAATTATCTATTAGGCAGATCATTAGAATTACAATATGCATTTATATATTGTCATAATTGAGTGTGCACAGAGATTCAATTGTGATAGTTTAACTATTATGCCGTGAAATAGGTATACTTTAAATAGGAATATGGATTTATGTTCATATAGAAAGAAAGATTCGAAGAAATTCTCTAATATCTAATCTATTTACATGCAATTATTCTATAGAGTTCAAATCTTATGATCAACGAGCCGTTATATCACTTATTATTTTATCACAATAATCTTGTTTCTTTTCATCGTTCATCCGATGCTAATGAGATATTTATTATACCCATTTAATTTTTATACTCGTAGTAACGCCCTACACAAATTTGTTCAAACATACAATTTAATACGTAAAATGTAAAAAGGTAAAATAGTATGCTTTCCAAGCGTATTTTTTATCTTTCTTATTTGGCGTATTTATTTTCTAAGAGTCACCGAATTGCTTTTTACCTGCGTTTATTTTGAACATAGAGCTTAAACTACACCACAGATCATCAGAAGACGCTTCTAGATATGCCGTGTCCGAACTCTTGCTTACGCACACTGGCGCATAATTAAAACCATCTCCCATTTCCCCGCGACACGCACACAAGTGCTAAACCAATTATGACGCGTGAATTGTCGCCCGAATGTCATTCCAGGACACACTTCGTTGTTTCAATATGCCATACGTAGTAGCGGGGCGTCCATCTGCGCGTCTTCTGATGATTCGTGAGTAGAACCATTGTCAGCTCGTAGGTATACGCAGTGGACAATCGTAAAGAAAAAATTCAGATTACAGTAATGTAAATGTTGTTCATGTGGTGAAGTGTTGTGTGATTCTGAGAGGATCGCAAGGTTCGAGAGAGAGCGCCGGTCGAGAGGAATCCAGACAGGCTTCGAGGCGCGCGTGTCGGAAAGCTTGACCGAGCCGCCGCCATTGCTGAGCTTCGTCTGCAGGGTCACACGCTGCTAGGATCGCAGTCACCCGATCTTCGGCTAGCGAGAGACATAAGCTGTGGTGTCGCAACTGTCCTTCTTCAAACACCCACTCTTGGTTTCCACCAGTATTGTGACACGGGTACATGCCTGTGAACAAATGTTGTCTTGAGATATAGATTTCGTTACAGAAACGGTCCAACTTTACATCCATAACTATAACAATATTTTCCCATTAACGTTCCCACTATCGAAAACTTTCTTCATCTTTCTTTTTTGACTTCTACTCCTTCTTATAGTTCACAATCTAAAATTTATTCATTATTTAATACGAATTTTAATTAGTGCTCTCATCTCATGGGATACTTCGTACGGGATAAATAACAGATTATATTACATTCGTTGCCATGTCGTCGGTTTGTTGTTACGTTGCAACGTGAAAAAAAGATTAACAAATAAACAAACACACTAACCCGTTTACTTAAAAGATTTACTGTGACATTTTAAATAATATACGTAGGGTATAGAATCGGAGCTGGAGAGTATAACATGATACTAGCCAACAGTGCCATCCACAAGGTGTCCCATGGTATCGAGGCAGCGGTCGCCCTGACGGAGTGCGTGCGGGGTTCCAGTCAGTGTTGGTACGCGTAGCTCGGGATACACATGTTCCAAGTACCAGCGGAATGGTTTGCATTGCAAACGCGACCGAAGCGCCACACGTTCAGATATGCTGACATAAAAAAATATTTCATTAGGGTAGTTTTGTATGTATATCGTGGGCAAATAAATATAATTCGTCTGATTACAAACGGCGTCGCAAGTTTCTAGACGCTCGCAGCTTTGCGTTTAGGAACTGACGACGCCGTTCGTAATCAAACGAATTATGCAATTTGCCAACGACATATGTATTGGTAGATGCAGTCGAAATTACAGATAAGTATACCACCCTTCCCAACAGCTGATACAAGATACAACGTACGTATCATTTTCTCTGAGTTCTTGTGTGTGTTCGGTACGATTAGTAAGTAACAATTTAATTGAATATTCTAACAGTTGGGTCATAAAAATACATTGATGCAACTATTATGTATGTGATCTTCACTCTTGTATATTTTTAATACAAATGGAAGTAAGTAAGTAAGACAGTAAGTGTCTATTTGGTAGTAAACTTTTAAATTTGATAAGTTGTCGCAATATGGTGATGCAAATTGCTGGCATCTGCACTGTATTTAAACTGTTTCATGTTTAGGTGATAGTAATAATATTTGGGACATCCCACACAGCACCATGTGGTCCCAAAGTATTATGCTTGTATTAAGGGGTGCTAGAAAACTGATATACATACTTATTCTTATTTTTATAATATACACATATATAGATATTTTTACACCCAGACACGGAACTGCACATCACGCACACAAATATTTGTCCCGGGCGGGAATCGAACCTGCGACCCTTGGTTTCGTAGTTCTCTAACCACTCGGCCAACCGGTCAGCTTAAATATTTTAAACACAATGGATAAGCCGTAAACAAACTGGTGTGCAACTGGATTTGGTATAAATATGGTTGATTTTGATATATCTCCAATACGAGAATTATGAATTTAATTAAAACTATAAAAATAAGTGACGTGTATTCAAATGATGTGATGAAAATAAATCAAGGTCCTTGTAATTATAACACTGTAATGGCTTATTCAGTAAACTTGACGTTTTGCAAAACTCTGAAGCAATGTATTTGCTCTCAATTTATTAATAAAACATCTACGTGATTTTTCACGAGATCAACTTACTCTCCATAATTAACTTGCTTTGCGAGTGGTTGTGACCGATAGTATAGCTCTTTATAATCATCCATCCAGACTTCAGCGGCACGACGTGTGTTCCTTGCGAAAACGGCGCCTGATCCGCCCGGGAACGTGTATGGGTGGCGTTTACGAAACACGTGACCGACACGCGAACACGGCACGATCTCCAATGACCCGCCACATTGCCACACCCTGCAAAGGGAAAGAAAATTTATTCACGAGGGTGGTCGACATTTATATGAAGGAAATGACTGGGTACAATTCATTGCCTGTTCGTGATAAACAGATTTTTAGGTATGCACTTATTGTTAATATACCTATCCAAAAAGTGGCGGTTTGACCATGTGGAAGAATGGAAGTAAGGCGACGAAATAAATTTACAGATAGGATACATCTGATGAAAGGGTTATACAATATTATAAATGCGGAGTGTGTTTGTATATTTGTTTGTCTTTTTTTCAAATTGTCGCGGAATAACAAAACGACATGACATGAAGAGTAACAATGGCTACAGTTTATCCTGGACGAAGTCTCCCGTGGGATACAAAACTAATGAACATTCATAATAAGTTGAAAGTTCATCATCATCATCATCAGCCCACTTTTGCCCCACTGCAGGGGCTTAGGCCTCCCCCAGGGTGAGGAGGGGGGCTTGGAGCTTAAGTCCACCACGCTGCTCCACTGCGGGTTGGGAACTGTAGCGACCGCCATCTATTGACAGCGTCCGGGACCGACTGCTTAACGTGCCCTCCGAAGCACGGTGTCAGTGATATTGTGTAGTTAAGTCAGAAAAACTCATTGGTACACGCCCGGATTCGAACCATGGCCCTGTGGGGCCTTATAAATGTAAGACAGGTTCGTTGTGCTCTGGGCTATCACGACATAGTTGAAAGTTAATGAAGTAAAAAGTTATGTTAGTGGCGCTTTATAATTTCTGTTTACCCCTCTGGGAAACAGGCGTTGTTAGATTGTGCATGCATGTGAGTGCTAGTGGTATTACTTATATTATATATCATAAAAATATTATTTCTTGATGATCGGATGTAATTAAGTTGAGCTGAATTATCATTTTTCCATGAAACGTCTGATTTTTCATCGCTAAGTAGGTAGGCCGTATAGTTATACAAACATATTACAAGTCAGAAAAAAATACAGTGATTAGTCGAGTGTATAGGAAAAAGACTTATATCCTCAATATTTTAGTGTCAATTATCATAATTTTAATGTTAATAAAAAAATTAATTTAATATATATTAAACACACATCTAAAAATATTAGTTTTTAGTACTGTAATTTTTTTTCATTAAATAAAATTACGATTTTTTGATGTCGCGCGGCCAAGCGACATTCGGCGTTCTACTACCCTTAGGTATCTCTCGTCCCGGGCGTGACCGTGGTGGAAAAATGAGAACTCCCCTCACCCTATCAATGAGAGTAAACATACCGAAAAGAGATCTCCAAATTCTCTCCACCCCAGACGTCCATCTTCATGTCATATTTGCCGAGCTTCTCGAAGTATCGGCGATCCATACTGAACAATCCGCCAGCGATCATTGGTGTTCGTATCACTTGCGTAGGGTCGTTCAGTCGCGCGCTACGCTCGCTGTGTGACAGGTATTCCCACTGCATGTCGTAGAGAATATATTAAAATATACGAAATAAAAAATTACAATTAGAAACGTTTCACACAAAATATATAAATTGCATCGCTAGTGGACGTTCAGAAGTAGTCAATTTCATATTAATTAAACAGCTAAAACATATTTTAATCGATTAGAACATGTTAATATAATTTATAAAGTTTCCAACGACTCTTGTTGTCTACCACATTTTGGACAAATGAGTAACTTTCGATCGACGTTGACCTTGGCAGTTTTTGACATCAATACTGTAAGAATGTTTTCCGTGAAGAGCAGAAGATTACCTTGAACACGAGGTTCCAGTCAAAGCCGCCACGTAGGTCGGCCGACGCACCGATGTACTGGAACGTATCCATGCTGATGACGTCAATGACTGGACAGACAACTCGTGTCGGATCCTTAAACATGAAATGGAAAAATAAATAATAAATGGAAATCGGCCTAACACTATACAGTAGGAACTTGCCATACATATGTGTGGCTCTGAAGTTAGTTAATCACAAACACTATCATGATTTCATAGACGCGTTGCGGCGGCAAGTAAGCCGGACCTGCGCAACATGGCATGCGCATCGTAGATCAGAGCTGCTCATATGTATACAGCTGCATATATATCGCTTTAAGAACGGGAGTATGCGAAATGCCTTCTTTATTGCTAACTTTTCAACTTGACGTATCAAGGAAAGCCTCAAAACAATACAAAACAATTTTTTTCAAAGGTCACAGCGTTTTGCTGTGGCCATCCTGGAATGCGTTTTTTGTAACTCCCTTCAATTTTCAAGTTATCCATATAACGACGAGAAATAAAGAGGCAAGGGCAATGAAAATATGGTAGAATACTGGAGACAAGGTATAATATCATAGAAGGTAGATGTAGAATTAAAGGTTGATAAAAGACCATCATATTTGAAAAAAGGGGAACGAGAAAAGTCAGAAAATGGTAGCAAGATTAAAATGTGGATAAGAAACGCAAAAAATGCGGGGGAGAGGGAGATTCCGAGCACTAAATGGAGTATGAGGGGTGGGAGACAGAAAGTGAAAATTTTAATGTAAGCTTTCCTTTCATTATGTACACATGTATCAACGTGACTAAAAATAACAATAATACTGTTTTATTTTCTTTCATATATAATATGTTGTATTAAATTTAATTTTAATTAAATAATTTTTAATTTAATTGTATTAAATTTTAGTGTTATGTGGTTATTTGTTTACAAATCACTGACATGTCCGTTTAGTGTTAGAAGTGAAGAGTATGTACTTAGGTATCACTAATATTGTTTTATTTTTCTCGGTCTTTCTGTTATTAAAGTAGTATGTAACTTAGAAGTTATTGATCCTAATATGATTGACTTTATCGATTGCTGTTATAAAAGTACAGGATGACATTTTTTCCATAATTGACGTGTTAAATTCCAGGCTCGAGCATTTTCAAATCTATCGTTTATCAAAGATATTTGAATGCATTTATACTTATTTTGGAAGATAAAGGAATGTTTCTTTTCCGTTGAATCTGCTATCATCAATAATTAGGGTACTTTCTCTTCAACTCCCGTATTTTTTTGCAACCTGTATATGCCTAGTAGGTACTTAATGTACACAAAATTGTTAAACATCAAATGAATCGGGGAATACTGAAACATTCTAAGTCAAAAAGCATATTTTTTGATCAACAAAAACCACCTAGTGATCTGAGGGACAGTTTGAAAAATCTGAGTAAAATATATGTTATTGTAATGTCGGTTTAAGATATAAATGTGACGTTTTATTTCCATTTTCTACAATACTGAAAATAAAAATAAATAAATAAAACAGTTCACTTAGAACTATTTAGTCTGTTTTGCATAAATGAAGCAAAAAAGTTTATCCAAAAGTGACTTTGATGATCTTTTTATTACTTATTATGCACTAAATAAGATTGTTTACAAATACAAATTTACAATCAAACTGATTTAAACAAAAATTTATATAAAACTTATCAAAAAAACTTATAAAAAAAAATCAAACCAAAGACAAACAAACAACAAAGACAACAACAGATCAAAAACTGCAAAAATATTTCTTGTCGTTTTTCGTCTCCATTTTATGAAAACGTGTAAATATCTCTTGTGCTACGTCAGCAAAGTGATTTGATTGTACATTTTGAAATACATTGAAGGAAGTACATTTTGATTTGCAACTACAAAAAATAAAAACAAAAAAAAAAAATAAAAAAATAAAAACATAAGTATTGTAAGTGAACACATCCTGTCCCTGTATTTTAATTATAATAAATGAAACTCGATAGTCACATTTTTTTAAAACAACCGAATAAAAGTTTCTCACCCGCAATTCCGCAATGCGGTCGTTTAGTAGTAGCTGGTACCAATCTGTTTTTGTAATCAACGTATTCTAATCCCTTGACTCTAGCAAATTTTATTATGTTCCTTTTCCATTGCGACTCAATTCTACGTTTTCTCCCACTGCTTGCCTCTTCTTGCTTGCTTGCTTCCATTTCTGCTTGCAAACTTTAAACTTATTGTAACGATCGACGCACTTCAACTAAGATGACCGGTAATGTTCCTTTGAAAACAAAACGTTCTAAGTCCGTGACTCAGTGCGTATTTGTTTGCAAACTAAGTTCGATCGAGCGTCTATGAACGTGGTAGAGACTTGAACTTATAATATTTTTGCAGAAACAATTGTATTTGTGCTAAAATAACAAGTATTTCTCGAAAAGTCAAAACATGAAAAAAATGAGTTAGAATGTTTTAGTTTTCCCCGATTCAAATGTAATATATAGGTACATACTAAATTTTATACCGATATATCGCGTGTTTTCCACTTTGGGATTAAAAAGGCTGGCGTGCGTGGTCGCCGAATTGGGAAGCTATTAGAAGATATGTGTAGAGTAGGCGGAAACTTAATTGAGCAATCTAATTGCTTTGTATTGATGTTTACGTTTCAAAGTATCATTTTTACGCCGGCTTTACTGTTCCACACCTTGAAAAAGGACGAAATTAATTTCTATGTAAATAAAGTTTGGTATAGCCCAATTTAGAATTCTCTGCTGTCGGTGGGTGACATTTCTATGACAGTCCGATATACCCAAATACTATGAATATTCATAATAATAATAATAATGACGTATACATGAACAACAACGTCTAGGCCCCAAACTAAGCATTAGCTTGTGTTTTGGGTACCAAGCGAAGACAACACATACATATAACCAAGACCCGGTAGCAGTATCAATACTCATCATATAAATACCGACCCGACCTGGGACTCGAACCCGGAGCCCCAGCTTCGTAGACAGGGTCGCTACCTACTAGGCCAAGCGGTCGTATTACGATGACATTCACGTTTACCTTAAGTAGCTTATTCTCGCGTAGAAAAAAATAATATATAATGAAACTAGGCCCAGCGGGTGGGTGTAAAAACAAACAAATTGTATTGACCTAACTTCACTTGTCTATTAATAAGTTAGACATGAGAGTTACGTCGAAAATATTCTATGAATGAATTTCGAGACCTTCACATATATCTGGTTTAGTTGTCAAGATGTGATGCGAGTCTTGATGTAGTGTCTGTCTGACCACACTCACTTGAAGCTGCAAGACGGTCACGGTATGTATGACCTTACGTTCGAAATCTGTGGGTGAGCCACAAGTGAGAGGAGTGTTTTGGTATCGGTGAAGTGACTCCGTTAATTACACGTATTTTTATTGAGTAACATTTGTAAATATTTTCGTGACATCATTAGATATCGTGGGTTGTAACTATGTCAAATAAATATTTGTATTGAATGAATTATAATGAAATTAGAATAAAAATGTACTCAAAGTTTAGAGTGGAACTTTCGTTTACTCTTTGTGGAATTTGACTCAAGGACTGCAACAAATTTAAATTTGCGAAATCAAATTTATAAAATCCCGGACAGAAAAAAACCTGACAATCATCAAAACTGTAATAATAAAGGGGTAATATATTCCAAATGATTTTTGATCATTAAAGGCGTATTACCTTAGTCGGGAATGAGTTAGTAAGCAACTTTACTACCTAAAGTTCCTACCTTTTATTATATCATGTTACAACTAAAAATATAGATGCTAAAGCCATAAGGCCATTTAGCGGTCCCTGACGCCTTTAAAGATAAAAAATCATTGGGAAATTTATTTTCAAGCTTCTTAAACTTAACTATAAATATTTGCCTTAGAACATTGGTTAATATTTTATTATGAAAACAGTTTATTTTTTATAAATATACTGAAATGGGTACACCCGTTTGGGAACTACGTAGCTTTCTCAACAGAAAAAAAAGAATTAAGAGTTTTTTAGGAGATTTAGTTTAGGAGTTGTAATACGATAAACACACGACAATATGAGTTTTAGTGGTATAAATCAAAAGTGATATTTGATACATATAATAATATACGGAATCACTTCGGTATTTGTAGGTCTATTGTTTTGTTGTATGTCGCAGCATTTCATCTTTGAAAGTGTTTGACTCGGATTTAAAAAAAAAAAAACTTAACATAGCTCTATTACTGATTCGTAATGAAATTAGATATATTAAATCCATTTATTAGAGTTTTAGGTTTTTTATTACAATAACTTTACGCTGGAAGTCATTGTGTATTAAACGAAAGCTACGAAATCCAATGTAAAAAATCGGTGTGGTTAAAACATGATATTTAGTCGATTGGAAGAAATTGATTAACGGATTTCGATAAGTTTAACCACAGTCAATCGATATCAATCTAAACGGTAATGACTGATCGACAATACACTCAAGTTTGTCGAAAACTCTATACAACAATATTTCGATAAGATGAAAAAGATATGCCCTAAATGGACAGGCATGTAAACACCTTGATGTGTCATATTTCACAGAACCTCATAAGTGATGTTTGAAGTCAGTTAAAAAGGTCTACAATTTGTTTCGTAATGAAAAATCGTGAGCGATTTTCAACGCATGGAATGGAATGAGATAGCACGTACCGAGATTAATAGATAACTAAAATATCGTGACGGTCAATAATAAATAACAATAAATTATATTTTGATTATACTTCACGCCTCTTTAATATCTGGTTATATACCTCCTCTAATAATTAAAAAGGTAAAACCATTCGTTTTAAGTACTTGTTTTCAAATATACCTTCGCGATTATATTGATCTTTGTTTCACTTGACTGTTACAATGAGCGAGTCGTATTTTCTTGCCGTGCACATGTCAGCATTTTAGTAATGTTCGTAAACGTGTAAGAAGTATGTGACATTAAGCCCGTCTGTGATCACTCTATAAAGTGTATACCTGAAGTGTATTTCAGGAACTTATTTCAGGACATACGTCACGCACAAGAGTTTCGTTCATTAGATCGTCAAACCGCAAGATAAAATTATTCAGGGTGTATCTCTAATTAATTCGATGATGGACCAGATCAGGCCTATGACATTGAAAACCTGACGCTATTTTCTTTTGATACGTTTTCGTTTATTCCGATGAATGAGTCAAGGTCGTACGTCTTTAGACAAACTAGCGCGTAGAAATGTACGAATGTCACGGACTTAAACCGGATTCGGATGTGCTAACAAAAGCGAGGCGTCAGGTTACGCGTTATTGACACGTAGTGAGTTAGGACGCTCTAGTCTATTGTTGCATCGAAGGTTCCACACCTTTGGTGCAACAGTATGCGACCATCTGAAATCTTATTTATATTTATATGTATATTTTATTTATGTATTTTTCATGTTTACATGAATACTAAACAAAATCCAATATACAGATATATAAATTATATTTGTTACTGGAATTATTATTGTCGTAGTTTGTTTATTTATTTAAAAGTAATTTACGGTTATTGAATGGCTCAATAATACTAAAGGAGCTTAACAACGAAAAAGAGCAGAGACTCTCGACAGTCTGCTTGCGACGAATCATCATCATCATCATCATCAGCCTGTGTCTTTCCACTGCAGGATATAGGCCTCTCCCAAGGCTCGCCACCACACACGGTCCTTCGCCTTCCGCCGACGAATGCTCCAGTTTTTTGGGCACATACCCAGGAAAAGTAGCAATAACCTGGAGAAGCTGGTTGTGACCGGAAGAATTGAAGGGAAAAGACCGAGACGGCGCAGTGCGAAACGATGGTCGGATTAGGTAACCGAACATCTGGATGTTCCGATCAGCACAGCCCTCCACTGCGCGGTAGACCGAAACAAGTGGAGGAGGATTGTGGACAGAATGCGTCGGCGAGGTTACGATCCTCAACCCTGAGGAAGCGATCAAGAAGAAGAAGAATAGCTCAAAAATCGAGCATACAGATAGGACCTATACAAGTCCCGTACCAGAAAAAATAATACAAATGAACCAGTGATACCGCCACACACTCCACCAACCAATCGGCTTTGGTGCCAGTCAATTTCAGTACGAATCAATTTATTATTGCGCGTTATTGATGAATAGTTAGCTAACATAAATATAATAATCCATAAACACAAACAACGTTAATATGGAAACAACACTTATTAATATTACTTACATACGAGTTGTAAAAGAAGTAGCGTAAAACAGTCGTGTACCTTATTTAACAGACGGGTTATGATGGACATCAACAACTCCATCAATAGCCCATATCAACAATCCCATCTGTAGCCCATATCAACAGTGAGTCACGGTCGCTGGTAACTGCTTCAATAAGCAAACAAAAGCTCATATGGTAAGTAAATGCCATCAAGTCTGTTCTGTTCATTTATTGGCTACTTATAAAAAACAGTGAAGTACGTGTAAAATAAGAGACGCGGCGAATGCATACAAGTAAACTTTATAAATCTATTAACATAAACTTATAAACCTGTTGTTTGTAATCGGATGGAATTTTTTCATATCTTATAAAACCTCATGTCTACATTGTATTTATGAACACCAAAATGATCTTTTTGTTATCACTGAACATAGAATTAATCGAATAGAATACAGAATGCTTATGATGTCATGTCCCAGGCCCACAATGTCGCACGTAGACGTTTTTTTTTTCAAATCCGTTCCATGGAATGAGCTATCAATGGATCAAATGAGAATGAGGTTCCTTTGAAAATTTTTTTACAATTTTGTTTGTTGAATACCCATTATGGTTCAAAGAGGTTTTTGAGATTGTAGCGATTACTTGCTTGAAAAATAGGTATTTTAAACGCTTTCCAAAAATTCATAGAATTCTTGTTAAAATGCTAGTTAACTGCTGGCATGGCTGTCTTCATCTTATCATCTGTCAAAAACCGTCCTGTCCTTGAATCTTTCTCAAAAGGAAATACTTAATCTCAGGGTACTATAGCTGGGCTGTAAATTAGTGATCCATTTTCAAAAAGGCGTTTTTGCTCCTGGCTCGCTCTGTTGCTTGAACAGTTCGCGCAGATGCATTATCGTGCAACTCAGTAGAAACGGGTCGCCCACATTGAATGCTAGCTTCTTTTTTAAAGGAATAAAACGAGAATACGACTACTACATAACACCAGTATCATTTTCGCAACGTGTGGTCAAAAAATATAATTTTTCAGTTTGCCTTCGTATTTCGGCGCTCACTTGACTGGTGCCTTAAATAATGTAAATATCTTTTTAGTGTCCCTTCTTAGTGTCTTTTATATTAAATTTTCCAACAAATATTTTTCGACCTTGTATTATGTCCTATGCTTAGATAGCATAATAATCAAGATGGAGCGTCTGATATTTCGAAACGATCGAAAAGTGAGCAAAATGCCAAACTCAATGATCGGGCAGACCATACTTCATTATCAAGGTTTTAAATAAATGTTTCGTTAAATTGCACATGACGTGTAATTTCAGAATTATTATTTTCTCTCCCAATTGGATCACATTAAATTCAACTTCACAGCTAATTCTTAAGACCTCAACTGGTGTATATTTAGTCTACGTGGAAGATTCTTTTGCTTCCATTTTTTGTTGTCACAAGGGGGTCTTTATGAACATCCATCCTTCCACCCATCCATCTTTCCACCCATCCATCCAACTGTCGTCATTAAATCACAATGAATGCCAACTGGCCAATTCTTAACCTTCACGTCTGTTACAGTGTAGTTATCATAAGAAACACTTTCTATTATCATGTTTTTAGTATATGTTAAGTAGAGTTCTAATACCCCGCTATAAAAGCAACGTAACTTGTTGTGAAACGAATCTCTATGGTCAATCTGTAACTCTTAAGCGGCTACCGAATAATCACAACAATAGCCTATATCATTAACGAGGCTCGTAAACAGTTAAAATCTAGTGAAAGGATCCATCTCAAGCCAACAGTCAGGTTGTGTAACTGCACTGGATAGGTACCGTCTGCTCCGCTCACCGCTTAAGCAACCGATGAGGATGGTCGGCGTTCTATCTCCTCCTATGACCCGATGCAGCTCGTAACTTAACGATCGATGCATTAAACTTACACAATTTAACCTCCACTAATGCAATAGTGTTAGCGATTTGTTTAAGTTTAGCTTAGTCTAGCTCATTATTTGTACAAAGTCTGTTGTGTTTCCACCTGTAGCTCCGCTTTGTGTTAACATATTCACAGCTCTTATAGACATAAGAATTTTTTTTTTAAATTTTTAAATTTATTTCAAGAATCTCGCAAGAATTTAGAAAACAATTGTTTATAGGTCTATTATGAACCTTAAGACTAAATCAAACGTCTATTCATCCATGCTAGTGCAATGGCTGGTATCCATTTGGTATTCAACTTCGTATAGCCTAAGAGCCCACGACGGCCAGACCTTCGTTATTTAATAAAAGCTGAAAATTCTTCTGTGCGTGTCCCTTATACAGGTAAGAACGACCAGGGACTATATAGTTTGGGTAGTGGTTACTTGGGCAGGTAACAGGTAGTAAAGGTGTATAAAATAGTACCTTAAATTCGTTAAAGTATAAAGCTCAATTTTTTAATATTTTATTAGGGATAACTTTAGAAATCTCGTCATCCATTGCCGGACACTTATGACAGTTGCTACCCCCTGCCAGACACCCCTAAATTTTAATAAATTACAATTATACTTTCGTTACAGTATAAAAGCTAAATTTTATATATGTTACTTGGGAACCTATAAAAAAATGTTACCTCAAAAGCCGGACAGTTTTAATGGTTTTTACACCTTGCCAGACACATCGAAAGTCCGCTGTAGGTGCGAGCGCGAGGTAACGACTGTTCTAGCGGGTGCGAGTGAGATAGGGCGCTTAGTCGACTGCGATCTTTCACTGCGCATTATCTGTCTTTTAGTGATGTATTGAAGAATTATGTGTAGGTACAACCACGTTTTACCATTGATATTTGTGTCGTTTTTTTGTGAAATAAAAGTGTAATTTTAGTAAAAAGTGTTATCACGGGAGACACATTAATTTGTTTTGTGTGTAATAAAAGTGATGGTAAGATAATATTGTTCTCGGAGGAAACTTTAAAAAAATGTCAAACTGTTTTGAAAATCAGAAAAAAACATAACCTTAAATATAAAGACATTATTCTGCCTGATGAGTATACAGAAAATGGTTATCACCGGGGATGTTATAAAGCATTTACAGGACTTATGAAAAAATACTTAACTTCGGAACCTGAAAATTGGACAAAAAACAGCAAAAAACAAAAATCAGCCAGTGTTTCTACAGACAATACCTCAACAACCTCGTCGTTGATACCTAAGTTGACCACAAAACTATCTCATTTACAGTCATCCTCTACAGAATCTTCAGTAACAATGCAATCAAGTTTAACTTCTGAATCAATAGGACTTCAATCTACATCTTCTCAAGAAAATATTGAAGTTTTTGAACCAGATCTTAGTGAAGATAATGATTTAACTCAGGATGGAAATATTCTAACCGAGAAGGAAGCTAATAATATCGACTACCAAATTGTTTGTGTGTTTTGTGACAGGAAACATAAAAAAAAACGTTCACGAATGCTTCCACTTCATAAAGCTGATACCAACCAATTTAAATCTAGCGTACTACCGAACATCGAAGGTCAAGAGAAGTATGCAGAATTATTTAAATAAATAAATTACCAATCAACTACCAAGTTATGTTAGTGATTCGCTTAAAACTCAATCAGGTATGTAATTATTATGACAAATTATTGTACATAATTTTTTAATTATTCATAATTGTATAATCTTGTTTATTTATTTATTTATTTATTTTCAGAAACTGACGAAGAAGGCGATATTGAAGACGATCATGACATCGACTGGGCGAGTAGTGACGAAGAAAATGAAAATATCGACGACAACGAATAAATATTTTTTTTACATGTAATAATGCTTTTTTTTGTATATTATAATAATAAAATTACATTTTTTACTTTATATAACATGACTATGAACGTAATAAAATATTTTTTTTATTGGATATCTTTGAAGATCGCAATCGACTAAGCGCTCGCGCTCGCACCTACAGCGGACTTTCGATGTGTCTGGTAAGGTGTAAAAACCATTAAAACTGTCCGGCTTTTGAGGTAACATTTTTTTATAGGTTCCCAAGTAACATATATAAAATTTAGCTTTTATACTGTAACGAAAGTATAATTGTAATTTATTAAAATTTAGGGGTGTCTGGCAGGGGGTACCAACTGTCATAAGTGTCCGGCAATGGATGACGAGATTTCTAAAGTTATCCCTAATAAAATATTATAAAATTGAGCTTTATACTTTAACGAATTTAAGGTACTATTTTATACACCTTTACTACCTGTTACCTGCCCAAGTAACCACTACCCAAACTATATAGTCCCTGGTCGTTCTTACCTGCATAGGGGACACGCACAGAAGAATTTTCAGCTTTTATTAAATAACGAAGGTCTGGCCGTCGTAGGCTCTTGCTCTAGTATTATTTTTTAGGTTTCGCTTTTCTTTAAAGAGGTGACGGCAGAGCCCATGAGTTTTGATGACTTACCCGTCAAAGAAATTAGTTAATTGCGACTCCTGGCGTTTCAAGATATTGAATATGTATATTGACGACGTATCGGAATTTCTTTACAAATGATGAAGCACAAGATCGGTGCGTTTTTATAACGGATACTGACATCCTTGGCTTGTTATGTAAATCAAATGTAGTTAGTAGATTCAGTTAGTATTCAGCGAAAAAGCAAGACGAGTTTGTGGGTTTGAAGGGGACGTCAAAACTTTAGCTGTAATCACTATACTGGGTCTGGCAATGGTTTGGCACCTTGACGAGGTAAAAATTTGATATGTTATTGCCTGGGATTCCACCGCATTAAATCTTACGTCACTGCCGACTGTGAGCTTGTGGTCCGTGTTCTAACGGATTTCAGTGCGTTTTCTTTTTGTTTACAATTTAGTTTATTAGGGACTGTTAAATTTATTTATTTTTAAATAAAACATAATCGAAAGTTAAATTTGATAACCGTGAAATAAAAATTTAATTTCGAATAAACGCTGACATTATTTACTAATCATAAAATATTTTTATCTTTATAGGTTTTGAGGACCGCTAAGTAAAATTATGCCTAAATAACTATATAATAATAATAATAACACACACAATCACAACAACGTCTAGGTCCCAAACTAAGCAGTAGCTTGTATTTTGGGTACCAAGCGAAGACACTACATACATATAACAACCAAGACCCGGTGCCAGTATTAATATTCATCATATAAATACTGACCCGACCTGGGATTCGAACCCGGGACCTCCAGCTTCGCAGGCAGGGTCGCTGCCCACTAGGCTAAGCGGTCGTCGATATTTTGGAACATAAAAAATTGGTCGATCGGTTCCATTCTTTATACTAAAGCGCTTGAAATTTGGCGACCTCATCATGAGGTTGAAACGAGCGATGCTAAACAAGAAGGTGCAAACTCTGCTGTCTTACAATCTAATCGCCTTAGATCGTCTTATTGACATTTAAATATGATCGTTTGTGTTTGCGAATCACTCGAGCTGCTCTTTCACAGCAGCTGGACCTTCGTGTCAGCCGTATGGCCATGACATACAATATTCGACATAACAAACGTATCATTTTTAAATTGTTTTTCGTTACAATGTCAGTTTAAAAAAATTAATAAGTGTCAAATTTAAAATAGTTTTTACGAAGATGTTAATTTATTATAAAGATCACAAGAAACAAGTTGCCATTTGTGTTTCGATTGGTTCTCGGCATTAAAGAAGAATGTGAAGTGAGCGCGGGCGCACTCAAAATGTCAAGGATAGCCACAGTTCAAGTTAATGAGTTTTAGCGATTCCATATTAGAATTACTATACTATTTTATTACATTTGATATAATGGGATTCGTGGTATAAAAACCTTGACATAGGAATTATTTTAATTAATGACCCTTCTCATTTCTGCAGAGAAGGAAAATTGAAATTTTCTGACTACGACCTTTTTTTATATCTTGTGTTTAGTTCAGTAAGACAATAATGCATGTTTGTTTCGAGGTGCCGCGCCGCGCCAACATAAATAGGTTCCGAGGAACGGCATTATGCATTCAGACCTTTGTTTTAATTAAATTGCATCGAACACAACAACAGATGGTGTGGAGTCAGTATTATTTAGTCAAGGACCCTCACCAATGCCTTCACTACGTGACGATAAACTCGCGAGCGTGGCTTCAATGCATGCTTTTTCCCCTGACGCAATCTTTCGGAGCATAGAGCAAGACATACTGGTTAAAAGAAGAGTAATGTAACGGAAATAAAATATGACCAGCGGGCTTGTGATAATACGAAATGAAATCAGTTGAAATACTTTGGAAAGTGTATTTAGAATAGCATCCTGAAGTAATTTTTATATTCAACATAAAAATATCGCTCTTAATCTTGAGTTAGATTTACGATTATCGTAAGCTTTTAATAAGATCTTGAATAAATAAGTTACTGAGACTTCAACCACGTCGTGTAAGTCTCAGTGACTCAGTAAAATAGAGATTGGTTAGTCGTGTTTAAGTTATTGTGGATCTTAAGTATGATTTCATTTAGTTTAATTTACAAAAGCTTCTTTCTCGTGAAGCCACTGAAACGTAAATATTACTAATTAATATGTGAGTAGTTAAGACAAATCTTAAACACGGGTGGAGTTAGATCCGGAACAGATTGCTGGGCCGCTACTTGGGAAGAAATACCGGTGGCTTTTAAATGGCGCCACAGCCTCGTCAATCTCTAAAATAATGTCCTTTCCAGAAAATTCTGCATAGATTTTGTCCGTTTTGGAACTAACTATATTACGAAGTTCTTCTGTAGGTATGTGGATGGATTGAGGCACGATTTGTAGCTTGGTGAATCTTCCTCGGTTTAGTTTAGAACGTTTAAAACATTCGTCGAAATCCAATGATTGTAAATACGATATTGTAATAGCCGAATTTTCTCGAGGTGTCGTTTTTATTTGGCCAAGAAAGAGAAAAAATGAAACATTCTCCAAATAATGTTGCATTGTGTGGGACCGCAGTAATAATTACTAAGTGTATTATAAGCAACGAAACCACGGCCGTGTGAATTTTCACATGAAACTGTCAGAATTACAAATAAAAAAAAATACATGCAATCAAAGGAGAATGATTGTTATTAATAATTATAATACGAAGAAATAATGTTCGGTAGGTATGTTTCTTTTTTCTATAAACATTTCTGCACAACGAAAAGAAATATTTTATGTTTATACTTGTCTGTAGTAGTTTCAGCTACTGACTTTATTTCAGTACTATCAAATTTTCAATATGATATGATACGATACTTTGTTCTTATTAAAGACTAGCTTTCCGCCCGCGGGCTTTGCTCGCGTTGAGCACAGTTGTACTGGGACAGTTAAAGGAACGCGACGCTCTAGAACATTGTAACACTTTCTAGAACGTTCTGAAATTTAACTGCCTAAGAAATCTTATGAAAATTTTATGAAATTAGGAACATAGATTTCGTCAAAACATCAAGTTTGAATACCGACACGATAGGTCTGCGATTGATAGTCTCGAAAATATAAGCCTTTAAAACTTTGTTTACGTGGTCACATAGATCTCGTCAAAACATCAAGTTTTAGTACCAACACGATAGGTCTGCGATTGATGGTTTTGAAAATATAAGCATTGAAATATTTGGTCACGTGGTCAGATAAATCTCGTCAAAACATCAAGTTTGAGTACCAACACGATAGGTCTGCGATTGATAGTTTCGAAAATATAAGCTTTTAAAAATTTGGTCACGTGGTCACGTAGATCTCGCCAAAACATCAAGTTTGAGCACCAACACGATAGGTCTGCGATTGATTGTTCGAAAATGTAAGCTTTTAAATATTTGGTCACATGGTCACATAGATCTCGTCAAAACATCAAGTTTGAGTACCAACACGATAGGTCTACGATTGATAGTCTCGAAAATATAAGCTTTTAAAAATTTGGTCACGTGGTCACATAGATCTCGTCAAAATATCAAGTTTGAGTACCAACACGATAGGTCTGAGATTGATGATCTTGAAAATATAAGCATTTAAATATTTGGTCACATGGTCACATAGATCTCGTCGAAACATCAAGTTTGAGTACCAACACGATAGGTCTGCGATTGATAGTTTCGAAAATATAAGCTTTTAAAAATTTGGTCACGTGGTCACGTAGATCTCGCCAAAACATCAAGTTTGAGCACCAACACGATAGGTCTGCGATTGATGGTTTCGAAAATATAAGCATTTAAAAATGTGGTCACGTGATCACATAGATCTCGTCAAAACATCAAGTTTGAGTACCAACACGATAGGTCTGCGATTGATGATCTTGAAAATATAAGCATTTAAATATTTGGTTACGTGGTCACATAGACCTTGTCAAAACATTAAGTTTGAGTACCAACACGATAGGTCTGCGATTGATAGTTTCGAAAATATAAGCTTTTAAAAATTTGGTCACGTGGTCACATAGATCTCGTCGAAACATCAAGTTTGAGTACCAACACGATAGGTCTGCGATTGATAGTTTCGAAAATATAAGCTTTTAAAAATTTGGTCACGTGGTCACGTAGATCTCGCCAAAACATCAAGTTTGAGTACCAACACGATAGGTCTGCGATTGATGATCTTGAAAATATAAGCATTTAAATATTTGGTTACGTGGTCACATAGACCTCGTCAAAACATTAAGTTTGAGTACCAACACGATAGGTCTGCGATTGATAGTTTCGAAAATATAAGCTTTTAAAAATTTGGTCACGTGGTCACATAGATCTCGTCAAAACATCAAGTTTAAGTACCAACACGATAGGTCTGCGATTGATGGTTTCGAAAATATAAGCATTTAAAAATGTGGTCACGTGATCACATAGATCTCGTCAAAACATCAAGTTTGAGTACCAACACGATAGGTTTGCGATTGATGATTTCAAAAAAATAGGCATTTAAAAATTTGGTCACGTGGTCACATAGATCTCGTCAAAACATCAAGTTTGAGCACAAACTCGATAGGTCTGCGATTGATGGTTTCGAAAATATAAGCATTTAAAAATGTGGTCACGTGGTCACATAGATTCGTCAAAACATCAAGTTTGAGTACCAACACGATAGGTCTGCGATTGATGGTTTCAAAAATATAAGCATTTAAAAATGTGGTCACGTGGTCACATAGATCTCGTCAAAACATCAAGTTTGAGTACCAACACGATAGGTCTGCGATTGATAGTTTCGAAAATATAAGCATTTAAAAATGTGGTCACGTGGTCACATCGATTTCGTCAAAACATCAAGTTTGAGTACCAACACGATAGGTCTGCGATTGATAGTTTCGAAAATATAAGCATTTAAAAATTTGGTCACGTGGTCACATAGATTTCGTCAAAACAGCAAGTTTGAGTACCAACACGATAAGTCTGAGATTGACAAAAATAGCCTTTGTCACCCCCGATAACGCCCTCTGCACGTCTGCGAAGTTTCATTGAAATCGGTACAGTCGTTTCGGAGGTCAGCTCGAATAGACAGACAGACGGACAGACAAAAAAACAAAAAGCAGCCTATGTCACCCATGATAACACCCTCTGCACGTCTGCCAAGTTTCATTGAAATCGGTTCAGTCGTTTCTGAGATCAGCTCAAACAGACAGACAGATGGACAGACAGACAGATAAAAAGTACCCTATGTTACCCGCGGTAATGCCCTCTGCACGTCTGCAAAGTTTCATTGAATTCGGTTCAGCAGTTTCGGAGATTAGCCGGAACAGACAGACAGACAGACAGACAGACACTTCAATTTTATTAATATAGATGAGACTTTGTGAAAGCTTACGAAATAAAGGCGGAATTATCTTAGCTGGGCTAACGAGACGTGCTGTGGCGCGCACCCAACTTTCATGCTACTAGACGTCACTGCAAATACCACAACATGTTATTTTATGACATAGAAACTTAAACTACGTAGAAAAATAAAAGAAATTATTATTTAATAACGAATAAGCATTTTAAATTTAGGGACACTTTTTTGGATTTATTGGAAAATACTTTGATATACTTTCACCAAAAGCCTTAATATGTGATAAAGTGTATTTAATTACTGGGATTCCTACCTAACAGAATATGCTGATGAGTATTTAACTTAATCTATATGGATAGTTAAGTAGGAACGTCTGCCTAAAAGTCCGCCCTGAACTCGAATCAATAATATTAAATAACACATATCTACTTGTTTCGATATAAATGTCACAATTATCCAAAATATTTTAATTTATTTGTATTTCACAAAGTTTTATATAAGATAACATGTAAATTATTATAATAAGTACCTAAATTATCACACATTGCTCTCTTATCGGCAATCCTGTGTCAGTGACCTACCGTACCCTAAATAAAGAAATTATTAGACACTTTATGTTTACCAGTACGAGACGAAAACTTAACATAGATTTAGTTAGTGTTTGTTAGTAATCGTAATAACATGATTTACCACCGTTGACACTAGAAGTATAAAAAATACTTTTTTTAACATTTTTTAACATTATATTACTAAATGTTATTTTTCCGTAGGTAATACAGTAAAAACACTTGTAAAACTTGAACTTCCACCTGTATTCATAAAAAAACAAGTTTCTAGTGTCGAGCTATGCTAACGAGCGTGTAGAGTAGACACGTGTCAAAACCACGCCCGGCTGCTTCCACCAACACGTGTGACAGAGTGAGTGAAAGGATGCAGTACCGCCATTCAATACAAATTGAAAAAATCCGAGATAACCCTTTCTCGTCGCTATGGTCACTTTCAATGAACTTCATAGTATATGTCATGGTACAATAGTCACATTGCACATAATGCGTCCATAGATAGATGCGTATAAAATTCGTAAGAAATATTTTCTTGTATTTGGATGAAGTTGAGATCAGACAGACGTATATATGCGGGTCATAGATATAGGGAAGCACTGTTGCACCTACCTACCTAATCATAAGTATTTAAATTGCCTGTCTTTTAATCTCCGATAATACAGTGAATTTATGAGTATTTTCCGATACTTAACTTGTACTAGAAAAATAAAAAAATTTAAACAATGACTTTTAAATTATTCGATTTTTTCATACTGAATTTTATTACTTAATTGAGGAACCGAATGGGTTCGGCTGAAATTCACTCAGTATCTAAATTAACATTATGCTATTTTTCCCCAATTTTAACTAAGTTTCACCGAGAAACCTGAAATTTTAAATACCTAATGAAAGTGCTGTTAAGAAAACGCGGTACAAAAGACTTACTATTAATCATATAGACACAGAAAGGGCCGAAATTCGGATTCAGGATCGGGACTGAAAACGGAAACGGAAGTATCTAACGTTACGACGTAACCGGTGTGGGATGAAAGTTAAGGCACTAAGAAAGAAATTGTTATTACTCAATTGCGTGCAAACATTAAGGCCCGATTCGCTAAAATTACAGGAAGAGAGAGATGGTACCCAAAGGAAAGAAAGAGATCAATATCATTGCGAAATATTTATCGTTTCCTTTTATAATAATAATAACAATAACGTATACATCACAACAACGTCTAGGCCCCAAACTAAGCTTTAGCTTGTGTTTTGGGTAGGTACCAAGTGAAGACACCACATACATCTAACAACCAAGACCCTGTATCAGTATCAATATTCATCTTTTATACTTTTCAAATTAAGTTTTTTTTTATAAATATTGATTAATTTGGAGTTAAAGCGATAAATAAAGCTAATGATTGCTATATAATTTTGTTGCGTATCTTATGGCGTTATTTATTTTTACACGAATTACTATGTAGAATTATTTCAGTACAAATAACAATAAAAGTCATTGTTTTAAACAATCTTTTTCGATATATGAGTAACTTAATTTTTATTTTAACGGTTATTTATTGCTTTTCCACAGTCAATAGTAAACACATAGATATTTTTTTTTCATAAGTGTAGTATCGAAAGCAAACGCTTGAACCCTTTGAATTTGAGGCACAAATTGAAACCTTGCTTACGCCGCGTGACATCGCTGCGTAATAGTACTGGTACTTTAGCTATATAAATATTTTTGTGGTATCGAGTGGCCGCGAGATGCTTTCATATTAAGTGTCGAACGAGTGAATGCACATTCGAATTTACGTAATAAGCATAGCCTTAGAAAAAAAAGAACAAATTTAATTTTTGAAGTGAAACCGCCTTAGACACGGTGATAAGAAGCTGTTCCGATATCAACAGTAATTACAGAAAAAAAATTTGCTCACGATTGAAGATCATGTGTAGTAAACTCTCACTTTTAACACGACACCGAAGTAGCGCCGAATAAGTTCCGTTTCAAAAATCCGGTCGCTAGGCCTATGGACGAGAGTACGGATTTTTGAAATGGCGCGTATTCGGCGCTAACTCGGCGCTGTGTTAATTTACTAGAGTACGGCCGCAGACGACGTAAAAATATATATTTTGGGGCTAAAAAAAATCATCATCATCATCAGCCCATTTTTACCCCACTGCAGGGGCTTAGGCCTCCCCTAGGGTGAGGAGAGGGACTTGGAGCTTAAGTCCACCACGCTGCTCCACTGCGGGTTGGGAACTGTAACGACCGCCATCTATTGACAGCGTCCGGGACCGACTGCTAAACGTGCCCTCCGAAGCACGGTGCCAGTGACATTGTGTACTTAAGTCAGAAAAACTCATTGGTACACGCCCGGATTCGAACCATGGCCCTATGGGGCCTTATAAATTTGAGACAGGTTCGTTGCGCTCTGGGCTATCACGACATATATAAAAAAATTATAGCACATTAATTAGTCAAGAAAGTTAAATCTGTAGGAATTCGGTCTTGGCACTAGTTGATAAAAGTCGAAATGAATTAGTAGCGACTTCCAAGTTCCCGGATGTGGAGAGGCTTGGCGAGCGACGCTTCACCTCGACGGAAACAAGTTAATTGCCGACAAGGCCGTTGCATAATAATTCTTACGTCGTTGATCAATCATTAATGACCCTCTAGAAATGCGTAACCCATTAATCGATTATCTTTTCATACATCAAAATAATGATATCGATAATTTTGAAAGTTCACATACGAGCAATCGAAATGCTGTAAGATTAACATTTCGAAAGAAATCCGATAATTCTGGCAATGTTTATTTTGTATTGGAATTGGCAATGTCTTGTTTGTTTGCTGCGTTTGCCGCAAATCTGACAATCTTTTTATGAAGGATGGCCATTGGAATTGCCGCATTGAATACACGGGAGAAATATTCTGACC
Organism: Luffia ferchaultella; assembly: GCA_949709985.1. Lineage (NCBI taxonomy): Eukaryota > Metazoa > Arthropoda > Insecta > Lepidoptera > Psychidae > Luffia > Luffia ferchaultella. The sequence continues at coordinate 12,221,675 of OX453245.1, read as the reverse complement.
GTCTCTCGGAGTCTGATCGATATTCGGAAAACGTGACAGCCTTATGTTAGCCTGATGTACAAAAATTGCATTCATACACTTTAACTAAATAATCAATCTTTATATGTAAGTATAGAATTATTAATATATAACTTTTTATAGATTCAGTCTTAGTATTTCGTTAATTGTAAAATTCGAGCTTGTAAGAAAAATCACACATAATGTATGTAAATATAAATTAATTGGAATTATGAGAAAATGTTATAAATATGAAAAAAAAAAACTAACTGGAATCTGATAAGGATTCTGCACTAAGTGTTGGGATAATTTTTTTTTCTTACAAATTATTTAAGCATATTATGGGTTCATCACACCCATATCTGAAATTTTTTTTTTTGCAACTATTCGCATTTTCAATTCTCAAATATTTTCGATATCATCATTTAATACTCTTTATAAAATGGTATTCCACTTGGTGCTTTCAAGAGTAATTGTGGTGAAAACCTAAAGACAGTAGTTGTACTTAAAAAATTACTTGTACTCTGTAACATGCGCGTGATTAAAACGATACTAACGGCTCTTAAGTTATTTAAGCCTATTATACATTTTAATATGTAATATTTTTTGTTTACTCTATTAGATAGCTAGCATCCATTCATTTTAGCTCATCAACAAATTCATGAGGCAAATGAACAAGGTTGTATAAGTTCAAAATAGCTGCTGGCAATAGTGTGCATAGAGGATAGGCTAACAAAAGCAGACAGTAACTTTACCGAAAAAAAAAATCACCTGCCTCATAAGACAAGTTTAGTTGTGACGAGTCTTTTTCTTTATCATCTTATTAAATATTCTTTGATTGTATAGTATAGATCTCTAAATGGAGATTAGCGTCAAAAAACATAGATAAAAATATCACCTAACTATTCGGTTACAATGGACGGACGCAGAGGTGTTTAGTACACGGTTAGTATGGAGTTATGAGAGTAGGTATATGGTCTGTTTAATCACACACATAAGCATATAAAAGTTAGTCGATTTTTTGTTGTCATTGTAACGCGTGGCTCTATATATACATATAAATAATTAAAGCAAACATTTCACATTAAGCTTAAGCCCCTGTAGTAGGGTATAATGGGCTGATAGAATGGAAAAAAAATCACAAAAATACGTTTTCATATAAAATGATATTAAGAACGTAACCCTGCTTTGAATGCACAGTCGGATAACTTCATCATTTGCGCGCCTCACCTTCAAATCGCTTTGGCAAAATATTTCCTTTCTCGCGTGCGAATTGAGTGAGCGTTCAGAAACAGCAGTGCAGTAAAATAAAATCAAACGAGCAGCTTTAGAAGCTACATTATAATACTTGCTTACTTTGGGACTAGATGATGCTGTGTGGGATGTCCAAAGTATTATTATTTATGAAAGAAATGAAAATCATTCAAAATCTTCATAGGGATTATAATTTTTTTTATGACTTATTTTTTACGTCGTTGTGTCTTTCATCTGACACAATCTTTCTGAACATAAAGCGATACATTTGTTGCGTTATTCCTTTTTGTCCGTACAAGAAAAGAGTAACGAAACGGAAATCAGTGTCGTCAAACAACATTCAGCCTTTGTGAGACTAAATAGCAACTTGAAATATAGATATTTTTTAATTACTTAATATTATCTGTTTAGCTAAAGTTAGAATTATGATTATTGCTAGTTTCCAAACAGATTTCGACCCGTTAATGCTCGTACGTATAAAACGACAAATTTCTGAAACCTTTTAAACTGAGAATTTGAATTCTGAGAACTTTTAGATAAAATCTATTTCTTTTAATGTAACTCCAGTTTAACGAGTGCCATCAACAGATGGCAGTCGTCAAAATCCACCAACCCTCACTGGAACAGCGTGGTGGATTAAGCTCCAAGCCTCTTCACCTGAGGGGAGGCCTAAGTTCCTACAGTGAAGCCTATTGGGCTGGTAGAATGGAATGGAACTCCAGTGTAACATAGATTATGATCCCGATAAACGGTAATCCATTTTTAATACATCCCGATCATTCACTATTAGCAGTACAATAAACAGTTATTAAGCAATTAAGCAATTTTACAGTTACGACTGTATGGGAATTTGTACGACTAGCGAGGCCTTCTACAGAAACGGAAAGAATTCTGTGCAGCGACGCTTTTGGGACAACGAGCGTCTCTGCTACTATATTGGCTATTTAATGTCACGAGACGCACAGGTCACACACGACACACGACGACGTTGTTTTATTTATCCCCCCTACATTGAGGAACAAACGCCTCGATTCGGATATTTAAAAGGGCTTATTTTTTCTACGCCACTTCTAGGCCTGTATCAACTTCAACTAATACACATATGACCTCAGATATGAATAGTATTTGTGATTGTCTAAACTTCAAACGTATTATAGATAGAACATAATTAGGCGTACCTCTTTGATCCTTTGTAAGAGTGGTTCCAGCCAATGCACGTTGCATTCCACGTGAGAATCCAGGAATGTTAAAACGGGAGCGGTGGCAGCGTCTGCTCCGCGTACTCTGGATCGCATCAAACCTTCTCGTCGGGAATTACGGACTACTCGTACTTTACGAATAGCACGTAAAGCGGCGCCATCTTCCGCTGTGTTAATTAAATGTTGTGTTACATAAGACAAAAAACTATCGCGTACAATGTGAACACAGATTTAATGTTATTGCTGAAAATTTATATTCGACAGTAGTACCAAATTTTCTGCATATGTTGTGCTATTTACTGAACAAAAAAACTAAACGAAATAAAGTAATAGTAAAAAAAGAAATTTTAGTTTACGTACTACAAATTACTATTTTAATTTTAGTTGGGACATAAACAGTATATACTTAGTACAGAGATAGTTATTGAAGATATGATTGATTTTAAAAAATAAACTTGTGTATAGTTTATTGTAATTTCTATTTTACGTTCCCGTTAATCAAATAGATTTAGGAGTTCCTTTTTTTAAATACTTTCTTTCTATTCAGTCGTCTCTTTAAAATTTTCTCGTTTATCGTTATTTAGATAGTATTTTTAATTTGTAGGCATTTTTAGTTTTATTTTTTAATTAGAATTTAATTTAGAGTATATTATTAAATAAATTAATGTTTAATTGTAAGGTTACAATATTAAGATATTATTTGTAAAACGAGAATTTTTTATATTAAAATTAAATATCCCATTTTAAATATATATTTTTTTAAACCGAAGATGATCGCAAACAAAATTATTTGTACCCCAAAAAATGAAAATGAAAGGCGTCTGAAACTTAAGTGACTGATTTTATCCTTTTTAGTTTAGAAATTTGGGTACAAAGTTTTAGTCAATAGTACCTGTTCTGTGCTACTTGATACCTAATGTGAAATAATAAGTACCTTGTTATAAAGTTAAAAAATAATAAAAAGTGTTCAGTCATTCTGACGTCAAGATGTCTGGACCACATCTGTTCAGCCCATTCTTATCTTATCTTATTTGATTGGAGTGGGCTACCCTACACTGCGACCTATTAAGATCTATTGTGTCCCCATCCTTTGATTCTACTAATTGTCATTTTCAAATATGCATTTCATGTATTGTATGATTTGACTAGTTTGCAGGTCGCAGAACTCATCCGGTTTGGGATAGCATACCCATAGATGCTTTTATGGGATGCCTTTCTTACTAGTTTATGTTTTCGTATAGAGATTTCATTCCTAATCAGTACTTGTACAAATGTTTTTTTTTTCTGTTATTTTCGAATTACTAAAAAAGTTACAGGCGAAAGAACTTTCCTAGACGAATACAGAGTGTTCATAAATATTTGCCTTGAAATAAATAGACTGTTTATATAAATTTAGTTTTCAAATGAGAAGATATGTTTTTATAATATAAACAAATATTTTTACACTCAGACACGGAATAAATAGACATGTTCAGGCACACAAATATTTATACCGGGCGGGAATCGAACCCGTGACCTTATTGAGTTCACAGTCGGCACCTTAGACTACTCGACCAACCAGTCAGTGAAATATAAAGCGTAAATATAGTTTTGTACACATGTGTCCTGTAAATTAAGTCAAGAGGGAATGCGCGTTATTGCACTCATTTGCATCGACGGTTTCAATGCTATTCTGTGACCAGCATAGGTCAGTTTGATAGCTTTCTGGTTGTGAAGGCATATTAAGTTTGGATTGTACTAGTGTGAGACATTATAAATAATACCATTGCCTTCCAAATTTCAATAATAGGTACCTACCTATAATCATTGGTGAAAATAATGAAATACATCTTTTTTTTCTTTTAGTATCACTCAGTACTAAAATATTCAGATAATTATGGCGCTACAAAGTCATCGTACTACTCCCGACTAACAATTGCGTTCAGTAGCCGCCGGCGGGTTACCCCTTGACCTCCCCTCTATATCTCGTGCGTGTAGTAATTTATTGTATACTTAGTCACAACATCGTATGGCATCGATAATTCTTACTGGAAAAATATTTTAATATGAAAATTTGATCTACCTATTTTTTTTATTAAATTTTAATAAAAAAAAATAATTAAATCTTTGAATAATAATGCTCAGAAAAAACTAGGAAGCCATGACAAAATGCCTTGTATAATATTTTGAATTTAATTTTATATCTAATAATAAAACAATTTTATTTCAACGTTGGCATTTGGCCAGTGTCAGACTCTCAAAAAAGCAGAACAGATAATCCACAAATAAAACAAGCGAATTCAAACAATGATCAAACTAAATGCCTGTGTACGTATAAGCGCGTAGGTACATTGTAATATTACTTCTTATACTTATGAGGAATAAATACAATTAGATTATAAATACATACGATTGTCGCTAAAGTCGTCCACGAGAATGATTTCCTTAATAAGATGCTCAGGACTTCTGTTCAGTACACTGGAACAAAATAAACGGATTTATTTATTAGTAAATAATGAAGAAAGCCTAACTCCTGTTAATTTTATATGAGACATTATAAAAAAAAGACCTTTTCAAGATGACTACAAGATGACTAGACGTTATGTTTATTATATATAGACTATTTAAAATTACTATGATGAATGATGATTTATCATTTACCACATTTCTTCCCTTTTATTTACGTTCCGACACTTATCGATCAATTATGCTTTATTATACTTTAAAATTCATAATATTGTTTTGTGCTTTTACGGTAGTCTGGTCAACTGAACTAGTCAATAAACTCACCCTTTAACTACTAAAATGAACCGCCGAAGGTAATAAAATATAACTTTAAAATAATTTAAGTAATGATTTTTTTACGTAAAATATATACTTATAAAAAGATGATTTTTTTATAAATTACTTGAACATTAAGGCCGGCCGCATAAATACAATAGTCGGAAACGATAGCAGTCACGACAACCGGATCGGAGAACAAGCGTACGTTTAGGTCATAGTAATGTTCCGAATGGACAAGAAAAAAGTCTGCATGTCCGTTAAGTCTGTTACGATTTTTAAAATAAGTGTTTACGATTTAAAGTATGATGGCAAACATATGGTCACTATCTCACAAAGAGTTAAGCAATATAGCCTGATGATGACCTATATAATAATCCAAATTAACAAATGTTTATATCATACGTCACCTGACTATGGTACGCAGCAGTGTGGACCGGGCCTCGTTGTGGAATGTAATTATCACACTTGTCTGCGGCAGGTCATCGTCATATTTCTTGAGGCGACACCTGCACAAAGAACAAACATGCGTATTGCATTATACACGCTGCACATTGTTCCATTTCACTAAAAATATTTCCCTATGCTGTTTATCGCATACATCGATTACGAATTGCATTTTAAATGCAAGCGTAAAACGCCCACGTGTCTATTTCAAATACTTTTTTTTTTAAATAATTTGTGTTTCGTGACCTCGACGTAAAAAAAAAGATTAAATAAATTCTGTAAGCGTGTCTGATCAAAATATATCTTTTTGATTAATATGGTTTGATGAAGGACCTTTAGACACATATTTGTCAGTTTTTATTTTTTGAAGATCACTTTTGGTCACTGAGTTATTAATTTTTATTCAGATTTTTGTTTTTATTTTTTTTTCTACTTGTGACTGGCACAGAAAGATTCCTCTTAAATGCGTCTATCATTGATAAAAAAATCAAGTTGCACTGTGGAAGCGTTTACGCGTTAAACGTAACGTGAGCGTTTTCATCATCAGACGATGATGAAGATCCATCGAATATGTAAACAACAGCACGCTGATACTCGTAAATGAAAATTTCCCTCTAAATTTACATGATTCTAAAGCTAAAATTTTGATATATTCATGGTTAGTAAATAGACAGGAGTCACAAGTAAAAACAAAACTGCAATTTTTTTATTTATTGTCAAGTTACTGAAAAAAAAGTTTACGTAAAATTTTTTTTAAATAATTTCAATCATCTTATTTATTGTTCATGTAGTGTTAGTAACTATTATACCTGTGGTGTTAGTATAGAGCCTTAAAAATCTGAAACCACTGAGCGTTTATTTTTAAATATTTTTATTAAATAGAATTTTTACTAATAAGTTTAGCTAATTTAATACATTTATGTAGTTAATGGTGACAAATTTTTATAAAGTATTGATGCTAACTTTATGTAATGTCAATTAATGGCTGTGTTTAATCTTGACCAGCAAAGCGACGTAATAATAGCTTGAATGAACTAGAATAACGGCCAATGTATTTATCTGTCTTTCTATGTCATTTAGCCTTGCGATATGAAATACGTGTTAGGGTCTATATAGCGTTCACCTTAAACGTGAACAGGGACGTTATTATATGAACGGCAATAAATAAAAACCAGGCCAGGGCGAGTTCCGCTCCCACACCAAGGGTTCGGTACCATGAATGCTTACGTACAAATATTTTATACGCGATTCCGAATATTTTATTCGCACTTGACTGTATGTCCATAAATCACGTCAAAAGCTGTAGCAGAGCTATTTTATTGATTTAATCTAATTTTAACTTTATTATTTTAATTTCAGATAGAAAGATCTGTCCGTTTTAATCTTTAGCTGTAAAAATGCCTTTTCTGTGTCCCCTCGGGCACTTCTAAACGAAAGCATTTAAAAATCTGGAAAAATTTTTATAATTATATTGATTAGGATGTTCAATAAAAATTGGTTTCGGTGATTTCAATACATTAAGCTTTGGAATAATCGAGAAAAAAAGCGTTCAAATCGAAAAATGCATGTAACGCGATCCAAACCTATTTGGCAACATCACAGAAATTTTACACTTAACGGTGTTTCTTATGTTTGAGTTGTGAAAAAAGGCAGTAACACTTACCGGCTATTTTTCACTAATGATACCAAAAAAGGTAGTTAAGCATACCTTTATGAGCACGTCTATTAGATCTCGTCTAGATTTAGATAGTCAGCTGATCACTGGGGCATCAACAAGCATTCTACCTTGTCTTTGTTATCAACAGGCATTTCTACAGGATCATAAATTACGAATTGCTTTAAATATAGCATGAAATTATATGTATATAAATGATCTAGCTACTCTTCGGAATCCTATCCGCATCCTATACTGTATGCTAAATCTTAGGTTTTTTGGAGATAGGTAACACAAATCCAATATGGCTTACAGAATACACGCACTAAAAAAAGAGTTCTTTAATTTATGATGATTCACTTTCAATAGTATTTAAAAATAAGCGTCAGCATAATCACCATAAATTACGCTGATGAATATTTTTTCCTTCTCGTATCCCTTCCTTGTATTCAATGTTGTCGGTCAATTATTGCTATACTAAACCCTTTCCTCAGTGCGGAATGCAACTTTTGTTTGCAAAAATAGATAGTTAAATTTTCTTCTTTATATTATATTGTTTTAAAATTAAGTAATAATAATAACGTATACATCACAACAACGTCTAGGCCCCAATCTAAGCGTTAGCTCGTGTTTTGGGTACCAAGCGAAGACACCACATACATGTAACAACAAAGACCTGATACCAGTATCAATATTCATCATATAAATACTGATTCGACCTGAGATTCGAACCCGGACCTTCCGCTTCGTAGGCAGGGTCGCTACCCACTAGGCTAAGCGGTCGTCGGTATCGCTCAAGCATTTGTTAATTATATATGAGCTCTTGCAAAGTACATAACAGTATAAATTAATTGTGTCATAAAACATGTAACACCAGCATTGGCGCAACACGAGTCAGTATTAATTTTTTTTAATTAAAAGAGCAATTAGTTAATGAAATTCTGCTAGGCTTGAGCAGATCCAAGGTTCTCATACAGGTCAATGTTCCCTTTAGACTGATTGAAAGATTGCTGTAACGTTTAAGTTACGATGAGTTGTACGACTGCGCCACAGGTTTTTATAGATTAGCCTTATATAAATGACCTAAAGTCAAAGATATAGCGTTAAATAGAAGACGAATACCTATCATCTAACTGCTCATTCGTGTAACCCTGTAAGTATAGAAAAAAGTAATCGTTGTGTATGTCGTCCTCGTACATAGGCATACTTGTAACATTTCTAATATCAAATGGGGTTTTTAGGTGTCAAATGGTCTCGTTATATCAAGGATGTACCATATTTAAACTGTTTCACGTTCCTCCGAAATTAACCCGATTCCTGTATCAGAGCATCCTGATTTTAAATGATTTTATTTTAATATTGCTAATAGGTGCATGCATGATTTCACTTTGATATTGTTTTAAACTAATAAAAAATACAAATGATTCTCCATTAATTACAAAAAAGGCTAAAATCGGTTGCGATCCTATATCTATTTTGTTCTAATTTCTCCATTAAACTATAAATTAATGTTCCAACTATAATCTATATTATATAATTAGACTGTTAACTACCCGCGGCTTCGCTCAAGTGGCTTACTTTAAATAAGTTTAGAAAGAGATCCATTTGATTTCATTGCATCTACTTTTATATTTATCACTTTCTTTTCTGCTCTTCGTTTATTACAAAACTGAAGTCAGAATCCCGAAATAAATAAGCTTGTATTAAGAAAAAACCTTTATTTTGAAATTAAAGACACATATTTCTTTTATGCATATACCTATTCGTATCTATAGAATAAATGAATTTTCCTAGATAAAAAGTTACTTTCCAAAAAGTTTTCTATCTGCCAATTAAAGTCCCATTAAAATAGGTTCATCCGTTTCGGAGATTATCACTGGCAAACGAACAGACAGACATATAGATAGATAGATATAGTTTTTAAAAACGCGTAAAAACATTACGAGCACAAGGAAATTCTTATTTCGAAATCACAGAAAGACACTTCAAAATTATTTATATGTATACATACAGTAGTATCAATGCTATTGTCATAGGCACAGTTTAAAAGATTTCAGACTTAAGCGTAAGCAGTTTGCGTGGGCACATATGACGTCCCCAATCCCTATATCTATAATTTTTCGTTCCCGTTCTCGCAACTGCATCGCTTTTACATTTTTTGAGTTCTGGTCCCACTAGTATTGCATCTCATAATTCAAAATCTTGCCCGTCATTAATTTCGAAACTTAATTTTTTTTTTTAACTTATGGGAACTTTGGGTCCGAGTAAACAATAGCGTATTTACACACTACGCGTCCCTACCTATGTCTGTACAAAAAATCACGTCGTTCCGTTGTTGCGTTACGAAGTGAAGAAAGGACACACAAATAAACGTAAAACACGTTTTGAATTCTTATATATGTTCCCATTAAAGCTATTATTATTTGATAATTTTCAATCCGTAAAATTTATATACAAGCTACTGCCCGCTACTTCGCCTGCATGAATTACAGGATTTACATTATTTAGTTCGTTCATTGAAAGCATCGTTCCCTGACTAGTTAATAGGTAACAAAGTGTTATAAATTGTATCTTAAATTAGACCCTGGGTTACGACTAATAAATTACAAATAGGTTTGTCGTAATCGGGTCAGTAGTTTTTGAGTTTATCGTGTTTATACAAACAGACAAAATAAATTGTATTTTACCGACTGACCGATTGGCCGAGTGTTTAGAGGCTCTAACTGCAGAGCCGAGGGTCGCAGGTTCGATTACCGCCCGTGACAAATATCTGTGTGCATGAACATGTCTATTTGTCCGTGTCTGGCTGTAAAAAAACTATATATGTATATATTACAAAGAATTTTTATGTATGTATATCAGTCATCTGGTACCCACAATACAAGCTTAGCTTAGTTTGGGAGGAGATCTAATTTAACTCTAGAAAATTAAGGACCGTTATAAAAACGTCCCAATGGATATTAAGGTTGCAGGTTGTTTTTGACTGTCATAAAAATAATAAAGGAAATATGTAATCGTGTGAAAAACATAATTGTACTGGTACATGACTCGAGCTCACACGTCGCTTTTCGATTGTTTAGAAATCACACGTTCAACGACAAAATAAATACACGGAATATCTCACTACGCCCCCCTCCTTGTGATATTTCGTGATTTTTGTCGAACACCCTCTCCCCCTTTCGAGCCTTACGTCATTAATGGACGACCTCTCACGATGCGTATTAATAAATGCATATAGATTAGATTCGTTCCTAGTAGTACGAGTATCTACGTAGTTTGAGTTTCTATGTCATAAAATAACATGTTGTGGTATTTGTAGTGACGTCTAGTAGCATGAAAGTTGGGTGCGCGCCACAGCACGTCTCGTTAGCCCAGCTAAGATAATTCCGCCTTTATTTCGTAAGCCTTCATAAAGTCTCATTATTTAATAATTCTAGTTTTGTTGTTATCGATCTAATTTATTGAATACCCTCTAAAAAGTTCTTATACATTAGCCGTTAATTCGGCGCATATACGTTCAATATATTCTTGTATATCATCATCATCATCATCAGCCCATTTTACCCCACTGCAGGGGCTTAGGCCTCCCCTAGGGTGAGGAGGGAGTTTGGAGCTTTAATCCACCACGCTACTCCACTGCTGGTTCTGGATTGTAACGACCGCCATCTATTGACAGCTTCCGGAACCGACTGCTTAACGTGCCCTACGAAGCACGGTGTCAGTGATAATGTGTACTTAAGTCAGAAAAACTCATTGGTACACGCCCGGATTCGAACCATGGCCCTTTGGCCTTATAAATTTGAAACAGGTTCGTTGCGCTCTGGGCTATCACGACACCTTGTATATAGATATAAATTATTAGATATGCTCACACTGTACATGCACAAATTATAAACTATCAAATGCTTGTTCTACAATAACAGAGGGCGTTTCTTTAGACATGGTAGTTTTACATACGCACAAAATATGGGACAGAGTCATTAAATGATTTAAAACTATTCTTGCATGTTTAAACTCTGGTCATTGACGTCTTTGGGGGGTATCTTGTAGTGAGACGACACTGAGCGGTGACGATTTTTTTTTTCAAAAAAATAAAAATCAAAAAGTGTTTTTTCAATATAAGACGTTTACACACACTTATTGAAAGTCAAAATGAATTGATTAGGTGATTAGGTACCGGTTCCAAAACTAGAAGGAGATGAACCGGCAAGAAACTCCGCCCTCTTTATTTTATTTAAATAAGTATATGTTTTTCTTTGTAGCTTTTTTTTTTTTAATTCCTCATTCTATATAATACAACTTTATATTTTATGCTATAATTTTTACATTTTAGGTATGAAACTGTATCAATAATTAACGACTATCTAACTATCTAATAAATATAGGTAATAAAACAGATTTGATCTTAACAGAAAAATAACTGATAAAAACAAACCACAGGTATTTTGGACAATATGTGATACGCCTTTTGGGGAATGTCAGAAAAAAAATCTAGCCCAAAAATACTATAGATCAGAAGATTTTATACAATAGTTAGATAAGAGCTATAACAGCGCATCTACTGAAAGTTTCGTGGCGCTCTAGTAGGTACGTAAGGTAATGTAATAATTGATATTTTTCTGAATGTCTGAATTTTATTTATTTTTTTTCTTTCGAATTCTGTTGTATTAGCGTCCGACTTTCGCACTATAGTAAAAATTTTCACTTTTGTAAACTAGGTCATAAATCATAGTAGTGGGCCAGCGACATTGCGCATTGCATTGCTCTCTCACACTTGCCACTAGGGTATGGGTCAGTACAGGCAACGAGCTTGCGTCCGCGCCTTATTACACCCAAAATTTAGTTATTGGGAATTCATATTAATGTTGGGAAAGGAAGCTTAACATCGCTATTCTACGATGATTTATGATCGAGTTTGCAATGAGTGGAAAATTTTACTTTAATCGCCACTGACTCTGGCTCTCGCAAAAGATTAGTTCGGTAGCAAGAGATTTATTTATTTAGGTGCAATTACAATGTAAAGTTACTCTAACACAGTCGACCCGACTGGCGTGAAACGACCTCGAGTCTAAATCGCCGCACTCCTCTCTAGTCGTTATGTCGTTAAATTATGCTTGTTTTGGATTATTGTGAAAGTGTTTTTTGTCCAATGGTGATGTACTTACTTACTCTACATACAATCTGTTTTAATCATCACCGTAATGAAGTTTATCATGGCAAATACAAATAAAGATTTGTTTGGCACGTGTTCATTGTATGTTGTATAATTAATGTGTGTATTGTATTATGTACGTAATACACCTTCCAAACATATACACGCTGACAATAAGGTCATTGTTTTTAAGGATATAGGAAGGAAGATGATTAGAGAATACAATCCCGAGCATATTTATCAACCTCGCTGTTGTGGGATTTTCGACGCTCAATTTATAACACACAGTAGGCTTGACCGGCATAAAACGACCTCGAGTCGATCCCAGATTCCGGGATCATCCCATGTTTTCGCCATGTGCGTACATAATTTAAATTGGGCTTAAATTATAGAAAACATATGTATATATTTTTTAAATAGTTTCATTGTAATAATGTTAGTAGTAAGGAACAGCGCGTAAAAGACATTGATAAAAACTGATTGGTAGTTATAGGGACTGCCGACAGAAGTGAAAACTTAGAACTTTTAGTATTAAAATTTAAATTTTCATAATGTTATTAAAATTATCAACATCAATCTGGTTTTCACGGTTTTCACATCTATTGACACTCCGAGCAATGACGTAGCTGTCAGCAACACGAGACTGAGTAACGCTCTGGCCTTACTCCCCACACTCAGCAGTTAGTAGTGGGGATATATGACGCAGCTGCCAGCGACAGGAAACTGAGTAACGCTCTGGCCTTACTCCCCACACTCAGCAGTTAGTAGTGAGGATATAGGGAACCACCGGCTTCTCGTGTGAAAGCCGATTATTCCTTATATCTCCCCCACTTACATTACTTAGCGTGATGCATTTTCGTGTCATTTTAGGCTCACCCCGTGCCATACGAAGTTTCACTTCAAAAAAGTGGATAGTCAATTTCTGCATCATTAGTACACGTAAGCAAACATTTGAAAAAAATCAGTAAAATCAAGTTATACAAGAAATATAAAACTATGCCATGAGGGTTCCGAAAATAGAAGTGCAGATATATTCACTAAACATCTAATGTTTCATTTCCTGCTTCTCGCAGTGTAAAGTAACAGCTGAAAACACTTAATCAATCAGGAGTGTGTCTAGGTAAAAAATAAGTAATAACTGTCTATTATATAATTACGATGCTTTTTAATTATAAACAGGTTGGAAGAGTACCGAAAGGCTATTACGGCATCTGAATATCCAGTATATATTTTTTTTAACCCAAGTTTTTTCAGGTCAATATGTCAAAAATGATTTTAATATAAATGTAAAATAAAAATGAAAAAACATTTGAAAGAATTTAAAATTATTTTAGCAATCTAACTGTTAGTGACAAACTCAAAAATCTTGCGATTATTCAAGGTCGATCCCAGTTTTTCGGAACAATAAAAAGGCTAGGATTCCGAGGTCCAAGAACCTGGGATCGTCTTAAGTAAATATGATTTTCACTGTGCATAAATTGTAAACAACTTTATAATACTACACTGCGTAAGTGCGTAATTTTTTGTACAGCACATTATTAGTTAAAACGAAAATATTAGCATGAGTACGAAATGCTAAAAATTATATCAATTTTTCCCCACTTTTAAGTTCAAAAGCACAAATGATTGATATATTAGTACATGAATGCGACTTCACTATAGTTGCGCATTGTCCGCCAATGTTTGTGAAGAATAGTCACATAACTCTAATTTTTTTTATATTTACAAACTTTCACATATTTCTTACTAATCCTTTGTAAACTTTTTGTCATACTGATATACTTACATGGCATTCCTAGTGTCAGCTATCGGCCTGTTGCTTGGCAGGGCGTCAGATGCGGCCTGATTGAATCTGTTCTTGACATAAGGATCCGAAGCTTTAGCTCCGGCAGCTACATAACCAGCTTCGTCGAAGTACGTGGGCTGTTGATTCGTGAAACCCACGGCTTCTTCGCCTTCACTGACTTCTCCTGTCACTGGACTGCTCTCTGCCTCGCCTAACTCTGAGTGTTCTTTTATTAGTCTCAGTGCGATGTTTTCTTCCTGTAAGAGAAAATTGTTTTTTGTTATTATTTGAATATACATAGATATAATTAGACTGAAAATAGTGTGCTCATATGAAGAATATGGGTTAGACATAGGTTATATAGGTACATTTTTAATATTAGGTCTTAACCTATGAAGTTGCCGTTTTGTATGAAATAAGTTAAAGTATTCTTTTTTCAAACATCTTTATTTCTGTTATTCAAAATAATCACCCATGCAACCGATGCATCTTTGCCAACGCAGTGGCAGTTTATTGATGCCCTTCTTGTAAAAATCAACTGGACGGGAGACAACCAACTCTTTAAAAGCATTTTATACCGTCTCTCGGGAATAGAATTTTTTTCCCGTTAAAAAGTTGTCCAAATTTTGAAAAAAGTAATAGTCGGTAGGTGCAAGGTCTGGTGAGTATGGCGGATGAGGGAGAACTTCCAACCCCAACTCTAGCAGCTTGGAGACTGTTTTTTGTACAGTATCGGGTCGCGCGTTGTCATGAAGGAGCAGCGGGGACGACCGATTGACCAAAGCTGGTCGCAGACGTGCGAGCTTCTCCATCATTGTCTTCAGTTCTTCACAGTACACATCAGCAGTAATGCTCATGCCTTTTAGTAAAAAGCTGTGATGAATCACACTAGCACTAGACCACCAAACATTGACCAACACCTTTTTAGGGGTTATTTTTCGTTTAACACATTGCTTTGATGCTGAACCAGGATCTAACCAACTTGCTGAGCGCTTTCGATTGTCGAACAGAATTCATTTTTCATCACAGGTGATAATACGGTTCAAAATTCCTTCATTTCTGTGCCTGTTGAGCAACACAAGGCAGGTCTCGACGCGTACGTTGCGCTGGCGATCGTTATGTTCGTGGGGTACCCATATATCAAGCTTTTTTACTTTGCCAATTTGTCGCAAATGGGCCAATATTGTTTTGATGCTAACACCAAAAGCTGCTGCTAGTTCATCTGTAGTTTGAGTATCATCAGCTTTCACAATCGCCTTAGATTCATCATTGTTGACCAAAGTGTCCGGACGACCACGAGGTTCATTATTCAAGCTATAATTTCCAGAACGGAAGTGGACAAACCAATAACAGGTTGTGCGTTCGTTTGTTAAGTTCTCTCCGTAAAAGTTGTTGATGTTATGTACCGTTTGTGCCGCATTAGTGCCACGACGGAACTCATTTTTAAAGTATCCATTATGTCGAAAAATGTTCAAATGTACTGAAAATACAACTAATCAATAAACAAAAGACTGACTTTGTAAAAAAAGAATGTCATGTTTTTAAAACAGAATTAATTTGAATTTAGAATTTACAGCCAATCAAAAAAAAAAATTTTTTTTTGTTTGAAAAGGCCAGTACTGAAGAACAGAAACTTCATAGGTTAAGACCTAATATCAGTTGTCCTCGATTTATAACTTAGATAGCATTTCATAAAAATTACATAGTATATAGTGGAGAAAGAATTAAATAGTATTCTATTGAAATTAATTAATTGGCTGGTTCTAATGACGTCAATAAACCTGCCTTTTATGGCTGTAATGTCTAGCTATTTCTTTGTTCATAAATTCCTGGTGCGTTATGAAACCTAGGTTGTTTGACGCCCTATACCCGTGATTTTTTTATCACCTTCCAAATTTTAATTTTATGATTTTTGGTGATAATAACAGAATACGTGTTTTTTCTCAGTATATTTCACTGAGTAAAAAAAACTAAAGTACGATGCCACAGAGTCATCACATTACTATAGGAATGCTCGGGCGACTAACAATCGCATCGGTCGTGGACTACTTATTTATCTCTGCTAAACCCGCAGTCCCTCGATTCTGGTACGTAGTATGTATGTTTAATTTAGAAAACACAATGTATCGATAATTCTTTCGGAAAAATATTTTAATTTGAAAATTTTACCTACCTATTTTTTTTACAAAAATAATGAATTAAGATAAATGTCTAACGCCTGGGAAAAAATTAGAAAGTGTTGAAAAAATTAATCTGTTATCTATACTTATATTATAAAGCTGAAGAGTTTGTTTGTTTGTTTGTTTGTTTGTTTGTTTGAACGCGCAAATCTCAGGAACCACTGGTCCAAATTGAAAAATTATAGTTGTGTTGGATAGTCCATTTATCTAGGAAGGCTATAAGCTATACTACATCACGCTACGACCAATAGGAGTGGCGCATTAATGAAAAATGTTTGCAAAAACGGGGAAAATTATTCCTTTTGAGAGCTTCCGTCGCGTGCGCTGCGTAAACGGTTGATGTTAAGCAAAAATCATGTAAAACGGAATTGTTCCCCTTTAAAAGTTCTAACCAAAAGTCCGCGACAGCATATGTGTATCTTTTAAGGTTAATTTACTATAACCTTTTTTATGACAGTCAAAATTTGTTCTAACATAATGTACTAATTGCGATGATGTTTTTTAAACGTGATATTAATCCTTATCAAATTAAATACGTTAGTTGTTTTGCATTTCATGCATATTATAATTGCTCTTTACACCATACAATTTAAATTAATATCTTACTAGTTTTTATCGAAATATGAAAACTATAGCGGGAGAAAATAAATTCGCTGTCTGCCTCTGTTCGTTAACTTTTTACTTCCAAACCACGCCATAGACTTTGATACGGTTTTCAGTAATATCTTATTATCTTATAATATATTAATCTATATAATAGAAATCTATACTAATATTATAAAGCTGAAGAGTTTGTTTGTTTGTTTGTTTGTTTGTTTGTTTGTTTGTTTGTTTGTTTGTTTGTTTGTTTGTTTGTTTGAACGCGCTAATCTCAAGAACTACAGTTTCGAATTGAAATTGTTTTATTGTGTTGGATAGTTCATTTATTGAGAAAGGCTATAGGCTGTTATTTTATCAGCTACGACCAATAGGAGGGGAGCACCAACGAAAAATGTTGCAAAAACGGGAAAAAAATATTCTTTTTGAGAGCTTCCGTTGCGTGTGCTGCGTAAACGGTTGATGTTAAGCAAAAATTATGTATGACGGGATTGTTCCCCTTTGAAAGTTCTAACCAAAAATCCGGGACAGCATATGTGTATCTTTTAAGGTTGGTTTACTATAACCTTTTTTATGGCAATCTTTATTCTAACATAAACGCACTATTTGCGAAGGTGCTTCTTAAACATGATTTGAATCCTTATCAAATTAAATACATTAGTTACGTATAAATGGAGCTAGGACACTAGGAGTGGTATAGTAGGAAAGGGGAGGGGAAGGAGAACGCGATAGGGAACGTTTCCGTAGTCCACCCGGGCGGATCCGGGCACGGCCGCTAATCATAAATAAGTAACGACGTGATTCAGAGTTTTTCATTTTTCAATTTTAAGGGGGAGGTGGGAGTCAAAAGTTTGTATGACAGTAACCAAAATTTATATAAGCAAAAAGTACACAGAAACCATCTCAAATGTTAATAATAGATCACTTTAACAGTAATGTGTAGTCTGCGCAGGCGAAGCTGCGGGCGGTCGCTAGTTATTGATAAGTGGAAGTTTTCAAGTAACACGAGCTCCTCGATTCTGTTTACTGGAAAGTTATCTGTTGCGCAACTTGAACATAATTTCAATATTGAATATAAACAAGTACACCTACAGAGCGCTGCTACAGAGTCCATCGCGGTTCACTAAATGCCTTATGTTAATTCAAATTCCAATGTTATTTCGTAATTGGGTTATCACAAGCAGTATAATATTCGCAGAATCGATGTTTCGAAATCGACATCTAAATCAGTTCGTGAGAAATATTATAATTTGAAATTCATAAAATTAAATTAATAAAACGGCCACGTGGTAAGGTCATAGCTGTTTCAAGAGCTCTTTGTTAAATTCACACACTTCAAGCGAACACATCGAAATGACAAATTATAAATTAACTTTTATCAACAAAAAAGCTTTATTGTTGATAGCGTTTTTAATAATTATTTGTGTACTGATTGTGCTTTCAGATTTATGTGAGAAATAGTTAATAAAGATTGTAAGTCTGCATAATATAAAATTATTAAATATTTATCTGTTAGCTCGGACAAAATATGTTTCACATTTTTATTTGCCAAAAAATAATATTCGGCAATTTTATGAAATGGTCTACTTGCAGACAAAGATACATGAAAACAATTTTATCACAGTTAGAAGCCTTTATCAACAGTATCCGGCAATGCGTGTGCTAATAGATAAGTATATTTATACAGAGTCCTTATCTTATGACTAAACGAGCAGTTGGTCAGACAGCTCGTTTCACGGGAACCAGGTTTCATAACTTATCATCTTCAATATTTGATCTTCTCGTCTTCTAGAATCCTCAGGGTACACACTTATACTAGATTAATTAAACCCATATTCTTTTTCACCCGACTAGCGGTTGTAATGTTTTCGAGAGTATGTATATTAATATACATAATAATAATAATAATAATAATAATAATAATAATAATAATAATAATAACGTATACATCACAAACAAAGTCTAGGCCCAAACTAAGCATTAGCTTGTGTTTTGGGTATCAAGCGAAGACACCAGATACATATAACAACCAAGACCCGGTACCAGTATCAATTTTCATCATATAAATACTGGCCCGACCTGGGATTCGAACCCGGGACCTCCAGCTTCGTAGGCAGGGTCGCTACCCACTAGGCTAAGCGGTCGTCATTGAAATATATAAATATTTCTTTGGCACACCTTGTAGCCTAAACGACTTGATGGATTTGAATATATGAGGTATCGTTAGATTAGTTTTGATTTTATTATATTGTGAGAGACATAGGGTGTATAATTTTTCAATATGATGTTTGCGAACCAAAAAAAGAAGGGAAATATTTTTTTTTTATTATTACAACACGTTTTTGCTACTATATTGACATAAACTATAAACAGTATTTTTAACGCAAAAACAGTACGTTATATCTTTGTTGAAACTAAAGTAAATTCGTACCAAATAATAACACTAAAAAGTTCGAAATAAACTAAATTAATTACAAAAAACAATCCGTATTTTATAGAATTTGGTTTGAACCACGCCGTAGAATGCACCATGCAATGTTTTTTCGTCCGATACCTATTTAAGTAAATATTAAAATATACTATCATATAAATATGACTTGAAGAGTATAAAGTATTGCAAAAGGGTACAAACATACCAATAACCGAAATAGGTTTGGCGGTGGTTTTTATGTGAAAATAATTATTTTTGCAACAAATATATTTTGTAGTGCAGATGTGTATTGTTCAAACCAAATTCTATAGAATATACAGTAGATTAATTTAATGTTTTTCAGTTACAAACTTTTTTTTAGTTGTGGTTTCGCAGTCGGATTTTTTGTTTTTTTTATCTAAGTGAATAGTTGTTGAGGTATGCGCTTCTAAATACCTAAAGGTATGTTTCCCCGTTTTAATTTTAGAAATATAAAGTAGAAATTTTTGTATAATATATAAGTCAGTACAATTTAAATACACGTTCGACTAAAATTGGTTTGAATAAGATATGTTGAGTAGTTTTTGAGATAAGATATTTATTTTTAATCTTATTATTTGAATTTCAAAAATTAAGGTTCATCCCGTTTACGTAAATCTTCACTATGCATGGTCCGAAATACAAAAAAAAAAAACATCCATAAAAGTTCTTTTGTCTTCAAATTCATATGTTTGTTCGTGTCGATATGAAAGCAAGACAGCGATCTGTGAAAACGACTTCACGCCGGGAAAGAAAACTAGGCTTTATACGGATGGAAGTGAAAACATTATAAGGGAAAGCATCTAGCGGTTATAGAGGTGTAGCCGCAAGCGACACCGATTAATTCAATTAAGGCGGGACGCATTTTCACCATCCGCACCATCCAATAAAAGCCAGTACGCTTGGCCATTATCAACAATCATAAACACAAGTTATACTGAAAAATTACACGGTTGCGACGTTAATTCGAAATGAGGTTTCATATAATCTCTGCGTCGCAATGATTACTTTGTAGCCAATTTAATGTAATAAAATGATTCACGTGAAACCTAGATATTTCGTAAACTGTCGCCGGTTAGTGAAAGAGTTCGCTCGTTATAAACATGGTTTAAAATTGCTAGTCATTTCGTGAATAGTTGAGCTATACAAATTTATTACTATATATAAAATAAGTCTGTATATAAATATTATAAGAAATATAATAAATATAAAATACATAGTGTGAGCATTGATTTTTTTTGGGCTCTCGTACGATTTTAATATATTACATTTTACGAATTCGGTTTATTTTTAACTTCAATACTTGTATAGACTATCTTTAGTTATGTCGTCGTATATACGAATTCTAAGTTTTAAATCCACAGGCTTTTTAACATAGGAAATTTTTCGAGACGTATACGAGGAAAAAAAACGAGGAAACCGAGTAATATAAAATGATGAAAACATCAATAAAATAAGCGAAACATGAAAAAAGTCAACATGAATCGAAGTCTAGTACATTTGTTTATTGCTTAGAACAAGTAGGTGTAAATACGACTAGTAATTTCGAAATTATACCTTATACAGATAAATATGATAAATATTCCAATTACTGGCAAAGACTACATCAATACGGCTTGGTCAAACTGGTTTACAAACGGATCACAAACAAACAAATATTAAATGTATATTGTGTATCCATATAGTTTAGATCGATTTTAGTTAAAATGAGAGTTCAATTGAACGTTTTAAATTTTTTTTTGTAATATTGTTTTTGACTCGTTCAGCCAAGTCTTCGATTTTGTGTTTAGCCATCGCTGAAGAAGTACTACACAAATTTTCATGCCTCAAATACTTACTCAAAATTATATACCAGCTCTCAGACTATAATCAGATCCTTTTGAATTAGTAAGTTGTTAATTGAGTGTTATGCCAATTAAATTTCTATAAAAGAAAATGCAAAAGTGTAACTTGTACGTCTAGTTGTCGTTTTATTGCCTCGATGTAACCAATGAAGATGCGAATTGGCGCAATTTACGCTTACAATCGTTAGCAGGTCGAACTTGCGTAACTTATATTACAATCCGCAAAACCAAAGCACAAAGCTTTCTCTTCACAAATGGATGGTGTTGTCAAGTTAGAACGTTAGAACGTCAATTAATTGCCGAAAGCTTCTCGCTAATCTCATAGTAAATCAACTATGAATATCTTAAGTCATGAAATTGTTCAAGTGTTAAAACCATTTATTTGCGTACGGTTTCGTCGACTGTAAATAATCGATAATTTTCCAATTAACTGTTTCAACTTTATATTAGTAATAGCGATTAGAAAAACAAGGTAGCTGTGAAATTTTATACGGTTTATGTAAATAAAAAACAAAATTCAAGCAGCAACATCGCACAGACGATACTCTTTTTTTTAAATAAATAAATATGTAATAGCAAATTAGATTTTATGATGATTGACAAAATCTGCGCTGGTAGATTTTCAAAGTTTTTCAAATTAATTAAGTATTTATTTGAATTAAACATCAAATATTTTACAAACTATTTGCCTTTGTTTTTGCCTCAACGTACGCGTTAAACGTTTAGTTATTTACACTCGTATGTGTGATTCAATAGATGTCAATATTTGTCCGTACTAACAGTTGTTGGTTAACAACTCTAGAACCACTGAATCGATTTTGACCAAACTTGCACCGAAACATAGTTTAGAATATGAAGAATATTATGATAAATAATTTCAAAATTATTCTAATCTATTTAAGTCTTACCATATCTGTTATATATTTTTGGATGTGTTTCCTAGGGCTCGTGACACACAAATGGTTCATTAAAATCGCATTAGAAGTGTTTATGCATGTTTTGAACGGTTGGTGTACGAGCAGTTAAATGTCCGGAACACGGTAATGCGGAAGCGGATACTCCGTACCTCATACTCGGGCCGAAAGTGTCCATTGCGATGGCACTCAATGATTGACAAGTTTGTATTGTGGTTATGTGAAAGGGAAGCCGTCATTTTAATGCGCAAGAATTAAATGCCATAAAAGTTCGTTTACTAGGCTGTCCGCCGTTTTCGTTTTGCAATGAAATATCACATTATAACTACAAAACCTATTTCTTCATTTTCAAGTTTATGTAGATTTTTTTTTCATGGAACTTTAGATTGAAACATCAAAAGATTATGAATTTATATATTTTACGAGCTCGGGGGTTACGCGAGCTCACAAAAAAACTCACAGCAAATTCTATATACATTTACACCGTTAAATAATTAATGTAGCGACATAAAACAATTTCCGCTTAAAATCCTGTACGTCATTCTGACTCTCCGTGACAACTTATTTTTACTTTCTATATTTGACGTTATAATATCAATTTAACTATCTGACTTTGACACACACTAGATTTTTCGCTTCTCAAGCGCGCGGATTTTTATTACGGTGGCGATTCAGCCGTTTTGGTGGGCCAGAAAGCCTCCACCAAATTAAATTGTAATTGTGACTTATAAATTTTTTTTAATTGAGCTATCTAACACTAAACTAGTGATGGAGAATTTTGATAATCGATGTCGATTTCGCGTAACAATTAAAAATTTATTTGGATATATTTAATATATTAACGTTTTAATAATTGATGAAGGGATCAACTAAAGCATGTATTTAATGCTATTCCAACGAATGATATATAAAATAAATTATGAATAGCTCCAAATAATTAAGAATAATTACATTGATTCAATTAATTAAGCGGCTTAAAATAATGATATAATCATGACAGCATATCGGTTGCCCTTGTCACGGATTCATTATATTATTGTTTAATGACGTAAGGCCGCACGTCGGTCGCCCGTGGGCATACCGTGCAGCGAAAGTGCCGCGGTCAGTGAGCGTCCTTGGCACTGCCATGCGCTCTCGCTTCGAGGCGTATCCGGCGTGGGCTTACCCTGTGGTTAGCGACCACATTAATATCTTATCAGTTTTTGTTGTATTTTTGCCGACAACCTTAAATACACAAGATGCCTGCATTTTTATGTGGAACCATTTTAGAGGACAATATAACAGGACGACTGGACGAATAGAATATGCGTTAAGAACTAAAATTGTTTTTTTTAGTTTTTACTTATTTTTTATAAGTCGCATTACTTTCCTAAAAATATAGTCATTATATGACGTTTAAAGTCAATTACAATTAACGAATATAACGGGACGGAGTTATTTCCAACATGCGTCTTATCGGCCAGTGGTACAATAAATAGTCAATTTTTGCCGCTTGGGCGGTCGTGCACCGTGTAAAGCATAGGTAACTGTAAATAATTTAGCTGATTTTTTTTATAATTGTCATTAAATACTCTCTTATATGTACGTCCTATGGTACCTCCATAAAGTACGTAGTGTATATCCAATGCGTAGTATTTAGATATATTTTATTGAAATGGCATAAAAATTTATTATAAAATAAATTCAAAATTTTTCAATATCAATTAGCCGAAATCTTTTGTTGTGTTGTCTTCTGTATTTCACAAAATAAATGACAGCCATTTTCAGCACAGAACCCGGATAGTCGTGTGAACTAAGCAACCTTCGTCACGCACGAACGAACATATGTCAAGGGTGAATTCGGCTGACTTTTCATTTCCGCATTCTGCGCATTGAAATGTCAACACACAGATGGATCTGTAGTGAGCTTTCTTCTAACTTTTTTCTGGCTTTAGATACATTAACTTAGTAATCGTCTGAAGTCGAATGAAATTTCAGCCTTTAAATATGTATTAACAGAAAGATAGATCAAGAAACGATTTTGTAAGAATAGTAAACAGAAGGCGACGCGTGCGCCATTGTAGACAGGCAGCGAAATACTATTGTGTACACACATAAACAAAAAACCCCTAAAAAACGTTTGAGTATTAATTACTAAAGATCAACAGATGAAGAAATTACATTTCTATTAAATTAAGTCGATCACAAATTTTCAGTCAAATTTTGAATGTGAATGTAATGTAAATAGTTGATCTAACGTGTCATTTTTTGTCATTTTATTAAAGAATTTTCCCCCTTTGTTTGTCTTCGCTTGGTACCCAAAATACAAGCTAAAGCTTAGTTTGGGACCTAGACGTTGTTGTGATTGTGTGTATTATTATGTGTTATTATTAATAACCCCCTATGATTTCTCATACAATGTCGATGGACCGCAAAAACCCTATATATGTATATTCAGTTATTTTACTGGAAGTTTCGTTGTCTTCACATAGACAGAGAATCGTGCATTCCATCGTCAAGGCAGTATTGCATGGTGTAAGTTTTATAACTTAGTTTTGTATCTATTTCAAAAGAGCCTTTTCATTGTGTACGCTTCATCGATTCTTATATAATTCACTGAAATTGATTTCATGAATTTATATCGACATTACGGTCACGAGTGCAGCAGTTCGTTGCATTCACTCACGAAATATCAAAGCTAATCTAATATTAACAGAGGTTAGCGTGACGAGCGTGACTTGCCGAAAGGGTAATTTTAGTTCTGTAGCCGTTCAAACGTTTAAACTAACAGAAAGATTTAATCTTATATGGTATTATACGAGTTTAACCACTAACGAATAAGGTATATGATACATAATTTTAGTTTTACAGGGTTTTAGAATCATCAGCTAATAAATTATTTCCTGGTCTACAAGATGGTAATAATTATTCTTACCTTTGTATTTTTATCTACAAATCAACTAAGTTCGCTTTTCTTTACGAACATTTTTGTATTGAAAATTTTGTTTACGAATCACTCGATTTTAAATAATACAGAGTAGTTAATTTTCTGTCATCGTCGATGTTGAATTCTTATTCGGATATTAATTTTAATAATTTATTCACATTTTTATTCAATTACATTAATCTACAGGCTATAAAGGGAACGAAAGGATTTAGTTATGGTTTCCTGAATATTCAGAGAGACTGAAAAACAATCTATCAATCAACCATCTTTTATCAACAGTTAATTAAAATTGTAAATTAGACTCAACACT
Organism: Luffia ferchaultella; assembly: GCA_949709985.1. NCBI lineage: Eukaryota > Metazoa > Arthropoda > Insecta > Lepidoptera > Psychidae > Luffia > Luffia ferchaultella. The sequence goes on along the minus strand of OX453245.1, from coordinate 12,196,206 downwards.
GAATATTGTGATTGAAGTATTTTAAGTTAAGAAGAAACTGGCGGCGATTTAATAAATATTCCTTACGCGCAAATAAACACATGCGTCAATACTATCAATGGTATATACAAATAAATTGTATATACTTCAAAAGGTCAAGAAGGGATAGGATACCACTCTTGAGAGAAACACGAGCCTTCACGCTGTTTACCCCAAGGGATGTATTCAGATATTTCTGTTAGGGTCTGAGGTTCAGCTATAAATAGAACAGACGTACGAGGGAAATGTTATTTTTGTAAATATAAATGAAATTAAAACTAAATCATAATATATAGTGAAATACTGCGCTTCTTCTCTATTGTGTTATTTTCTCTGGTATAGACTAAATTTCCAGATTTTTTATTCCTCAGATTTTAATTACATATAAATTTTCTCGAATCTAATATTAAGCTGTTAACAGAAATTAACTGTATAAACTATCGTAGGCTCAATTTATTTTCTATAAACTGTGTCTTTCTTACAGACGAATTTAGAAGCTAGTTGTAGGAAATTCTAATCTAAAATAATTATAATAGAAAAGAATTACAGATTGTGCGAGTACATATAAAATGCGCATCCCCTATAAGGAACCATATAGGGCTTCGAAGCACATTTTGTATTTCTCATAGGTCGAAGCGTGGACATTCATCTTTTTCACAGTACACATTGTGAAGAGCGATGATAATTAAAATTACAACTAGTTGCCACGCAACTACACTATATATGACAGATTAACTCCAATTTATTATAAAACATATAAACTTCACGGTTGTGTCATCTTGTCCCATTGAAGTTATCTAGTTAAACGCGGAAAAAATAACTAATTTAAACACATCAAAAAATATATAATAGTTGCGTTCAAGTTAAAGAAATAGTAAAACTGTCAAAAGCGGAATTATGTATCTATAATTCAAGAAAATAATAAATTTTATTTTGTGGAAAACATTTCATGTTCACGTGTAATTTTTTTACGTTCTTATATATAAAAAAAATGGATATGTTATTAGGCAGGTTTTATTACGTCAATAGAGTTGTTTGGGAGTTTCCAAGTGACGTTTAGAACTAGGAAAATGTACTTTATGTTAAACAGAAAACTGGTCCGAATTCATAAGCTTTTGGAAAGCTCGCTATTACGTTCGCTCTATCTACACTTTAAGTCACGATCTATTATTTCCCAAGATCGTTAAGGCGTATTTCTTCTTGATCTATTTGCAATTTTATAGCTTATGCAGAAGCGATAGAATCGATTTTAGATCATCGATGAACGCATTCGACGACTTTAGTATTTTAATAGAGCTTTTAGCGCACTGCACTCGGGCATGGAATGTGGACGCGCTAGGCTCTACGAGGTAGAAACTCGTCGCATCAGACAGGGTGCGGCATTTTGTAATGTGTATTAGCAACAAGTATAAATATATGCAAGACTTTTGTAAAAACTATACTAATCTTATATCTCGTAAGAAAAAATGCATAACAAATACTCCCTATATACATTGTATACAATAATCGTTTCAGCATCAACGAGTTCACGGTTTTAATAGCCGCATAATTTTGCCGCATATTTTCGTTCTTCTTGCTAAGCCAGCCTTGTGGGTTACATCACAGACCCTTTGATGTATAAAATCTTTTAAAATTCATGAACATAGATTTGAGCCCGTGCATCTGAAAAAAAGATTTCGTTTGATGCTCGAGTATGGTGTTAGTTGGCTTACAGACAAAATTAAAATTTTTTAGTTAATACGATTTCGTCTTAATACTTATATTTTGTATCATTATTAAATATGTGTACATTAAAAACAATTATAATATTGAAAGGCTAATCCTCACTTAAATTAACCTATTACAACTAACCGATTATAAACTAAAATGATTTTTTATACCTACTATTGCAAAACAAAAGATTTGGAATAAATTAATACCAAATATTTACAAACAAACTGTTGTTGTAATCATTGATTTAAAACTGCTTAATAACGCACTGCATGGAATTTTCCTATAATAACCATTTTTTATTTTATTCAAAGAAGAGGGGGGAGGGGGTGTTTTTTAATTCTTTTTAAATCATGACAAAATTGTTCTCTCTGGCCTCTTAGACCTATAATATTTAGTTGATTTTGAAAATGCTTTCGATACGATGGATTGTGTGTGTGAATAACCTTTTAAAACTTAGAAGCTTGAAGAACAGACTGAAAAGTTAGGTAAATAGAACATGAAACTTAAAATATCTATATACACCTAAATAACTACAGAACCTACTATGGGAAAAAATATTACGATCGTGTTCTCGTATCATTCAAACATGAGGATTAAAGTTGATATATAAAAGAAAATAACTATTTGAATTGGAAAACAAGCAAACGCCTTTAAACACTCAGTTGTCGATATCAAAGTGACAAGTTAATTTCACAAAACAAAGCTGCAGCGATGTGATTATATCATTGAGGATTGAAAGCTCAATTATAAAAGCTGGTTAATAGATTTAGTGAACACCTCATATTGTTACGGCATTGTGAAAGTTTATCGTACATTGATGATTGATAGCCAATATATTTTTTATAATAGTTATCACAGTTTGAATTAATGGTATTGTGCATAATTTATTATTTATTCTAGTTATTAAGTATTTATTCACTGGTCAATAAAATTTTGTAACAATAAAGGTGGTTATGCGCGTCACAAACGATAAAGATACTACAATATGTTATGAAATAAAATATCGCTCCCTATACGATCCAAGATTCATATCTTGAATCTGATATGCAAATTGCTTTAGCACATACTAAAAGGCGAACAATTTGAATCACAAAATTCAATATGAAAATCTCAAAAACATGAAAAGTTGCGGTGCACTTTATATTTGTGACGCTCGCTAAACGAAAAAGTTTTTAATACATTCCATGATATATTTTTCGTTTCAAATATGTTATAACATGTTTCCATCTGTCACTTATCTTAAAATAAAATTTGCTTATTGTTCTGTCTTAAGATACTGTAAGATGAAAATATATATTATCTACGTCGTGTGTATTGATTGATTGGACTGTACAGTAAGCGATATTTTATCTTAAGATAAAATATTATAATATCTTCATCGTCGGTGACGCGCTTTATTAAACGATATTTTTATTTTAATTCGATCAGGCCTAGTTTTTGTGTAACAGCTAATATCAGTGAAATTGAATATTTATCTTTTTTTCATAGTCAGACAAACATAAAGCAATATTTATTATAGTATTAATACTATACTAGGCGTGATTTTACCTTTTACCAGATTTTTGGAAGAAACTAAGTGTTGAATTCTGTAAATGAATCCACGAAAAAAAAAATATCTTTCAAAATAAAATGATTTTTATTGTTGTGAAATTAACGCATTTTCACCGTCGTTTCAGGTGTTACTGAATGCGTTTTGCGATCAGTAGCCTTGAGAGAACATTTGGTTATTGCGTAGCATCTATATGACGCGGTTACATATGAAATGGAAAATTTTAACATTTAATAAAATCAATAAAAAATAAGTTTTTCAACCCAATGAATGAGATATGCCGTCAAACATGTGTTGCCTTACTGAACTTTTATATGTTGTAATTTGGCAAAAGCGCAAAACCACATATTGTATAAAATATAACCTCATTTTTGTTCATAAAAATTGTATTTTTGGAAATAAAAAAATAATAATGTTGAGGTCTACTAATAATTAAGTAATAATTCAAATTTAAATCATTTATTTAATTTACATTGACCCTGTAAAGGCGCTTATATACCTTAAGAAATAAAATGTTTAGGTAAAGTAATATAATTTATTGACACTTCGGGAAATGATTCTGTTGTTGAGACGATGCGCAAAGAAACACAATAGATTGTCTTGTTTAAAAATAAATATGGAATATATGAATTGCACTCATTATTATACAATATACAAATGATCTACAACTATGTAGGCTTATCATTCAAATCATCACCAACAGTACATACGATTTTTTAATTTAATTGTTATTTACTGCTAACTTCACCTTGCTCTATGATGAATAGTCAACAATTTTGTTATACACGTGGATATCAATCGCCTCAAAAAAGATTCTCTTACTTTCTAAAACTTAAAAAGTGGTGGTACTCACGTGTACACGTGGTAAACACTTTAAAAATAAATAATTGAATTAAAACAAATATTTAAGGGGGGTTCCCATACAACAATCATGCTTTTTTGCTCGTTTTCGCTCGATATTAATAACGGCAATAGGTAGACGCCTGAAATATTTACAGAATATTGAGTTATATTATTCACTTGAAAAATAAATAATTAAATTGAAATTAAATTAATATTTTTTATATAGTGCGGTGAATAAAATTCATATTTTTTATATTGTACGCTCATACGGAACCCTTCGTGTGCGAGTCCGACTCGCATTTGTCCGGTTTTTAATTAGATAGGGTAGGTCCGAATGCAACTGTACATGATAAATGCCTTTCCTTTATGTCCTATCTAAATATTGAGTACTTACATACCGTCTACACAGCTTGCGAATGTAATCTGAATGCGTCGCTGAAACATGTGATTACTAAATGAGAATACCAGTCGGCCGTTGTTATGATTCATTGATTCAACATAGTCTATCTTATCAGAATTGATCTGGAAAGTACTTCAGTTGCTGTATAAAATCTTAGGTTTCAGTATCGCACTGAATTATTCCTTGTAGGAAGCAAAGTGAGACAATTATGGTACGTAGCTTATGGAAAATTTACAGTGTTTGTTTTACATGACTTTCTATAAAATTTTAATAGCTATAACTATGGAATGGACGTTTTTTCCATTATTTATTCCATTAACTTAGAAAATATATATTTTAAATTTTTAAAATATAATATGTACTTATCTATTCGCGTCTATGTTTGATTTTCGTTCAATTGTAAATAGACAGGACAAATATTGATAATTTTTGTATAGATACATCGCGTATTCAATCCAATTACTATAAATAACTCGATTTATTCAATTCAAATTTAATTGAAATGATTGTAATATTTTAGCCAGTGATCTAATAAGTATTTTTAATATGATTTTCAGTTTTCTTGGAGGTTCCTATTAGCCGCCATTTTGGTGGCGACATTTGTTGCAAACAATGACGGTGCAGTGCTTCTACCGAAAGCCCGTGCCAGTCTGAGTTGGGGTTATGCGTCATATGGCGACAGACTACTTAGCAGGTTGGTAGTTAATAACTATTTAATAATAGTGAACATAAAAAATTATTTTGAAAAAATTTAGATATGAAATGGAATTTTAAAAAAATGCAATTGCGCAACACTTATATACAAAGATGTTCAAAATAAAATTTGTCAGAAGACACTTCAATATTTCTCGCGTAAAATTGGCATAGGTTGGACTTTTCATAATTTTTTTTTTGTCGAAAAAAAATCAATATTTTTAAACGCTACTTAAGTCATGCTTTGAATTTTGTCATTGTCAAACCAAAAGTCAGTGGCCAGAGATTGAGCGTCGCATGGAGCATCATCCTAGGTCATTTTATTATTTGGGTGGCAATAAAATTGACAAAGGCTGTTTTAATTTTTTTTTTACTGGATAAAGTTTAAAGGCGTATCGTACACCCAAAGAAACTTAGACGTCCTTTGTAATGAAATCTATTTCTAGCAATATTTTGAAAATTATTCAGTTTTTAAATAGATTTGCGTGTATGTAAAATGCACAATCAGTTATTACGTCTTCCACAGTCTTCTCTCTGCTTTAGTGTAAATAAGACTTTTTTGAAATTTTTATACGTGTATAAACTACTATTATATAAGTTTCGAGATACGCGAAAAGTATACAATTAATTTTTGTAGTTTACGTTATATTTTTTCAAAGTCTCTTCTTTGTTCACTATGTTTTCAATGCGCCTAAACCAGCTCTGGAAACATTTATTCTAGTCTACCTAGGACAGGTCAGAAATGGCGGATTCGTAGACAGCCACTACTTCTTCGGGACTTAAAGAAAAACTTTCCTTACATTTTATCCTTAAGGATTGAGAATAAAAAGAAATCACAGTGAGCTAAGTCGGGGCTGTAAGGTGGATGAGGCAGGGTTTCAATACCAGATTCAACGCCTTTGTAAGATGTGTACGAAGATGCGTTGTTGTGGTGCGATATGATTCTCTCAAGCCCGGTCTTTAGTCGTTTCTGCTGCATAGCCTTGAAAATTTTTGACAATGTGACTGTTGTGTACAATTTTGAATTAACTAATCTACAATATTCTAGTGTTGATGTCGCAAGACTATCTCTCTGTGAAAACAAAACAGGCTACAATTTTTGCCAATCTTCTGAGCTCTTTGCAATTTTGTTGGCAACTGGCCATATAAAAACACCCATACTATCCCGATCATACCACTATAGCTTTTCTGTTTTCGTCAGAAATTTCGGAAATGCGTTGATTTCCCATTTTCGAAAATTCCCTTTAATTCCCTTTTCCCATTTTTTGCATTTGGTTACACAAATCCACACAGAATTTTTTTTCACTTCGGAGAGCACACATAGTAGATACAAACACTAACTAAACGAATGTCTAAAATTCCTCCTTTGTCCTTATATGTGAAGCGTGGGTCTTCTCGCACTAGTATTTTAGTAGTTCACACATTTCCTGCAGTTACTGTCGTCGTTGGTAGACGTTCACTTTTGTCATCATCTTCAAATTCTTGTTCGTGTGCTCGTGGCCCAAAAAGGAGCAAATAATCTAAAGCTATTTTTAAGCGTTCATAGCTTAACACTTCAGATAAACCAAACTTAAAATCATAATATATATAGCACGTAAGTATTCTCGTTTGAGTTCCATCTTAGCAGATGACTGTGGCAGATGATAAAGAAGTGATGACAGATTTAAACCCAAAAAAAATTTTTTTTTCTTAATTGTTGTAAATAGCCTTTCACGTTCAATATTTAAATAAATTTGGTATTTAAAAACATAGGATACATATGCGTACCATTTTTAAATTTCGAATATCTCGAAACTTATAGTACCTAAGTATATGTGAGCATTTACCATAAAGGTATATACGATGTCTATGGTATTTACTAAATTTTCAGTATACAGTAATAAAATACATTATCGTTTTTTTCTAGATCTTACGCTTACAAACAACCAATTCTTGGGGCGATTCAGAGCGAAGACATAGTGTTCCGTGAAAATGCAACAACATACATAACAGCCATATACGTGACGGAAGTCGGTTACACGCAGTACGGAACCGCTTGGCTAATCTCAGGTGGTATCGGCCAGAGAAATGCCACAATTCGTATACAATCCAGCTATGGCTACGGGTATAACTATGTAATTGATATCTGGGGCAGATAAAAATGTGTCGAGAAGAACTGCTTACACGAACGAATAAATAAATCTTTTCATTCTTAAATGGATATAATTTATATAAAACCATCGTATAAAACACGTCGGATCGTCAGCGGCGTGACGAAACACATCTGTTAACTTTAATCACACTTCTGTATTCTACGTCTAGGTCCCAAACTAAGTACTATTTTGTGTTTTGGGTACCAAGCGAAGACATCACATACGTATAACAACCAAGAACCGGTACCAATTTCAATATTCATCGTATAAATACTGACCCGACCTGGGATTCGAACCCGGGACCTTCACCTTCATAGGCAGGGTCGCTACTCACTAGGCTAAGCGGTCGCCATTTACACCATTTACATGGTTCATTTACGTCATTTACATGGTTTAATTGTTATAAATAAAATTGTAAAATAACTATTATAATACACCCATTAATATTTATATTATTCACGTTATGTTTATTCCCAAGTAAGGAACGGAGATGGCACTCGATGCCTAAACGTTTGGGTTCGAGGTTGTTTGTACGTTTGTTACCATTTTCCTCCATTTTTCCTCCTTTCTTCCTTCATGAACCATTTTTGATGCGGTTTTTTGTATTGCATAGTTATCATTTCAAAACAGGTTACTAAACATGTTTTATTGTTGTAAGCCAACAAGGGCGCTGCAATGTTTCTCTGAAACGGAGGGGCCAATTTTGGTGCAGATTTTTATTTTTCATAGCACTTCACAGCACGTTCTGGGTTATGTTCTACGGTTATAGACTACTAGGAGCGCTACAGTAGATATGTTTCTTTGAAACCGTATGCCTGATTAAGCTGCAGTTTTTCCTATTACATGGGTATCATCTCAAAGCAGGTTCTTAGACAGGTTTACGGTTATAAGCCGTAAGGAGGCGCTGCAGTGTATATGTTTCTTCAAAAAGCTTCTTTCGTTATCGTCATCATAATCATCGGGCTAGAAACATCACATCTTATTTTACCTTATAATCTATCTAAAACAATAAAATTTAAGATTTTGAATAACTCTAGTGTGTGGCTCGTAGACTGCATAGATATGCCTTAAGGTTTTAATCATAGCCACGTACAACTCTAATAGCATGAACGGAAACGAGCCAAGAAATAACAAAGAAGCAGGAAAAAGAGACTGATCTGTGAAGGAGTAGACAAGTGATAGAAAAAGGCGAGGCGGTGAAAGGAAACGAAAGGAAAAGTATGATAATAATATCATAAAAAATATATCCAAGTTTCGAATCTGTGTCAATACCTACAACAAAAACCAATTGCGGTGAAACTCATTTGGGTTAAAGCCAAAACATCGGAAATATGCAGATAGTTGAAATAGGAATTTCACCATTTCAGTTTAGCAAAAAAATATTTTAGTGTCCGTCGGAAACTTTATTAAAATTCGGGAGATTTCAAAATATATGTGTTAATTAAGATCCTAAATAAGCTTTATCACGGCCTCTATAAAAAATTTTCGACAAACCCGTTATATGCTAGAAGCGTGTCGAAGTAATGAAAAAAGCAAGCGAGTAGATCTCGTTTCGGTTTTTAAGCTTTTTTAAGAAACAGTACCTATAAAAAAATAGATTAAGTGTATAAAACAATTTACTGTTTATAAACAGGTGATTATACAACGTTATAAATATTTTCAAAGAATAATGTTATTGTTAGAAACACAATCATTTTACGTCAAGAAACAAAGACCATTGCGTTTACAAATGTATTTGTCTATTGAACTTAATTATTGTTGACAATATCGTAGTTTTTACCTTTGTAATATGTAGATAAATAAAATATACAAAACATATTGTTTCTCCATTGCAAGTACTTACTTCTTTTTAAAATTTCCTATTAAAAAGCCAATGTGTTAAGTAAGATTTGTAAAATATCTAGAACACGAGACTTGTCTATTTTAGCTAAATCTGACGGTCGCTGTTCGGTGGGTGATGAAACGGTCATTGTCTGTGGACAATGGCTGAGTTGCAGCCACCTAATGACGGGCGAACTAATGGACTGCGAAACTTTTAATCAAACAATTTATCTAACCGCGAGAGATTCTCTAATCTATCTGAAACAGTTATATGGGAATCGTGTACTTTGATATACCGAATTTAGAATAGGACACTAGCTTCCTATGGGGTGCGAGGGTTATTCAAAATCACCACTGGCTACAACTACATACGTAACAACAGCATAACAATTACAGATTGCGTTCAATATTATCACATCGTTTTCAGTATGATGAGCTATGAACAACTTTTAGCGATTTGTGGTCGCAGTTAATTTGACTTCAATATATAAACCATTTTTAATTGTAAAATTTTCTATTACATAATTCCTCTTAAATATTTATCACAGATCTGTAATCGTATGACTTGCGTTGTGTAAACCTATATTATCGATCCTGAAACCTTAAAACCTAGAAACGTAAACAGATAATATGCCATTTACACCTTCGTAGCATATTCTCTGTTATAAACAAAAAGTGATATTATATGAATAGTACAAAATGGTACTAAAAATGATAAAAGTTATAAATCATAAACAAACATCCATGAAGTTAAGTAAGTTTAAATGGACCGTGTTAACGCAGTACATGAAACTGTTGCTAATGTAGCAATTTTTCAAACAATGCTTATATTTTCATTTGTATTTGAAGCGCTACAAATCACTTAAACGGTTTGGTTTGACGAGTTTTCACAAATTTTTCTCGTCACGTTTCGATTCTAAAATTATGTGCGCAAATTGCTTTGCGATATGAATCCAAATTATAATGTTTCAACTTGATTTCTGAACGTTATTAAACAATAAATTATGAAAGAATCATCGCGACATGGAACTGCCCAAAATTTAAATTAAACAACTCAACGCATTGTTATCTTATGTAAGAAAAAATATTTAAATTTTAGTAGACGTATGACAAAAACCTTGGCCATCGGAACTACTCGGGTATTATAAAAAAACATTATGTTTACAAAGAAAATCGAACATTTTCCACAAGTTTCATATTGTATACTTCAATATGAGATTACGATGACTCGAGTACAGATTATTCTTCCGGAAAATGCATTTTTTATGCGAAAATCGTTTTATCCGAAATTGTTTCAACAGCTTTGAATACTGTCAACCAATTAATAATATGCTATTTTCTCTCTGGCTCTTTGGGAAAATTAGAAAATGGTCATTTTAATTTCATGGTTATTGTACCAACGTCGTGTACAAGCGCTGCGCCCTGTAGAGGTAGCATGAAATAAGTTTGAAGTTAAACGAGAATCAAAGACTCCTTGGTCCTCACACATATTAGCAACCGTGTTTTTACACAATATTCCATAGAGTAAATAAATTTTATTGCAGGTCAGAAAAGTCGCGGACCTCGACACCTGACCTCGCGGACTGAAACTCGCCGTCTTGCACCAGCTAGCTTCAGTATGAGTGAATAGACGGTAAACGCAGATGAGGACTTCTAGTCAATTCATACTTTTATGCAATATTCATTTCATACGACGACCGCTTAGCCTAGTGGGTAGCGACCCTGCCTACGAAGCAGGAGGTCCCGGGTTCGAATCCCCAGGTCGGGTCAGTATGTATATGATGAATATTGATACTGGTACCGGGTCTTGGTTGTTATATGTATGTGGTGTCTTCGCTTGGTACCCAAAACACAAGCTAATGCTTAGTTCGGGGCCTAGACGTTTTTGTTGTTATATTAGGTACGTGTCCAGATTGTTCAACGCAAAAACTGACAAAGCATCATTAGAAAAGTACACCATGGAAGATTAGGCTCTCACTGACCTCTATAAACATGATTTTCTAGAAGTTGGTGATATTTGTTGAGACTTGCGGGATTCTCTATTATCTCTATGATTATAGTTAATGAATAAGAGAGCATTCTTATATTTAACAAAATATCTGTGTTTGAGGATTTTTTACCTTAAAAGGAAAAAAGGGGCCCTTATAGTATCAGTTTTATTAATTCGTCTGTCCGTCGGCCTGTCGGTTGAGACCCCTTTTCTCAGGAACTTGTGGATATTAGTATCTATGATAGCACTAAGGTCGCATGAAATTGTAAAAAAAACTAAGAAACAAGAAACTAAGTCAATTCAATAACAAAATGCGCGATCTATGCCACGTATTTTGACACTCGCTAGTAAATCAAAACCTATAGCGTACTTCTTGTTGATCTACAATTATGAAATTTGGTAATAAGCAAGTTTTCACAGCACAAGTAGCGGAATAAATCAGAAAATCGTTATTTTATTTCTATATCAAGTACATATGAATATATATTTTTAAATTTTTAAATTGAAATATATATTCACCTGGCATTCTGGTGGCGATACATAAACACGTCTACGTTTATAACTATATGCAACCATCGGCATGAGTCCGACTCGCCCTAGGCAGGATTTTTGTAATCTGTATAGGTAGGTACCGTAGGTTGTTGGTTTCCTTTTTAAAATTATCTGTTTAGTTTTATTCAATAGAAACGAAACTATTTTTAAAGATAAATAAAAGAAGTTTCACAAGTTCTCTAACAAAAATATATTTTATTCCGTTAACCAATATAAACTCGTATCGAATTAATTTTGTTTTTATTTAACCGCGTTTCAACATTGAGTCACGTCATCGGCGCCGACGACCGTTGTACGGACATGACTAGACTGCACTCTCGTTGCATAACGCAAGTGTCAAAAATACTGACATTTGGGTCACTGTAACTTTCAGGGCGAGTTAGTGACACATAATAATAACGTATACATGACAATAATGTCTAGGCCCAAAACTAAGCATTAGCTTGTGTTTTGGGTACCAAGCGAAGACACCACATACATATAACAACCATGACCCGGTACCAGTATCGATATTCATCATATAAATACCGACCCGACCTGGGATTCGAACCCGGGACCTCCGGCTTTGCAGGCAGGGTCGCTACCCACTAGGCTAAACGGTCGTCGTATAATTTCTATTTTTAATTTTTTCATATTACTTTAATTTACATGTATCAGTAAATATAGTGTAAGTTTAGGTATAAAGCAAACGTGCATTAAATTGAGACTTGCTCAATGATGTAAAAATAAAACATTAAAACATCACAGACAATTTAATAATAATAAATAACTGGGACATTCCACACAGCGCCATCTATGCCCAAAGTAGGTAAACGAGAATTACGCTTGTATTAAATTGGTACTAGATAACTGATATACGTACTTAGAATATTCTTTATAATATATACATGTACAGATATTTATCGCCTGACACGGAACAAATAGACATGTTCACGCACACAAATATTTGTCCCGGGCGAGAATCGAACCCGTGATCCTTGGCTCTGCAGTTAGAGTATCTAACCACTAGGCCAATCGGCCAGTCAATATCCACACTACACAGTTGAAATCGTATCTGTTGCTTATAAATCTTACAAGAATTTTGTATTTTGACATATCTTAGGTAGATCATGTGATGTTATGAAATCATACAAAAGTACTTATATTGGCTACAGTTCTAATGGGTTGCGGTGGGCATCTTCTATGGGTTCATGGTCTAGGGCAGAATCTCTCGTTAAGATCTTTGAAATAAAGTAGAAAACAAAGCCTGAACCAAGTCTGTTTCATGTGAATCACAGATATCTATTTAACCTTTTTCACAGTCTGTTTGCAATCTTTTCATGAATAGTTTTGTAAACGAACGAGTTAATATCTGTGTCTTGGTGCATTTGAGGTACAGTCTACCATATGATTTATTTATAAAGTATAGCCGAAGTGCTTAAAACAATTAGTGACTTCTTCAGAAAACAGATTCAAATTTTGGGAAGGTACCGTCTAAGATTCTTTTGTTAAAATATATTTTAAAAAAACTGTTGATTGTTGTAAGTACATTTCAAGATTTAGCATCCTGTGATAAGCTACACAACTTATTTAGTATTATTGTTTAAAATATTTATGTAGATTTATCGGCAACGAAAAAATTTAAAAAAGAATGTTTGACGACAGAAGTGACACAAATCATCTAATAATAGCCACTTCAAACTTTTGCTGAAAGCAGCCCCCTACCAGCTTCGAGCATTAAATAACTTTCAGTGATAAAAAAAATTTAAAGTCTTAACAAATTGCTCGTATCGCAGAGTGCTTGTTTTGTGAAATCCCGCGATGCGATTCGCAACACATTTCAAAGGCGCACTGTAATTAGTTGTTTTGCATTCACTTATGTTGCAATGCAATGCACACCTATTTGGATTTATACGTATGTAACTCAAACCAGTCAAACAAAAACTATTTCTTTGTAGCAAATTGAACTCGGTGAGTATGAAACTAAACAGTGAAAACGTCTAGGTCTATATAAAGGAGACATAATAACAGATAAGTACAATGAATTAATGATGAACGTCACATTCCTTTTATGTCTTTCTCCTGCTTTCAAGTTACCACTCTGTCAAATGGCATCAAGATCAGCGCAGTGTTTTAGCCGCGAAAGCTCACCTAACAGCCAAACATACCTACTTTCGTATTTATATATAAGTGTGGATTTGCTTAGGTTTTACCTAAATAAGAAAAAAGTAAAATGACTATGATAATTTATATAACATGGATTATACACAAACCAATACGGATCAAAAAATGAGTCTTTTTTTCAAAAGGCTGTCTTATCTCTGAAACTACGGAGCCCAACATTTTTAAATAACTCAAAATATATGCCTTCATTTTAATTTTACAGGAAAACCTAAACAATAAATCAATTTTCATTTTAGTGTTCAGTGGTGGGGACAAATTAGTTACTTAAAAGAACTTCTGTGAATTGCATCATGTTACACATCAACTTTATAGGGTAGGTTTTAGTTTAAGTATTTACTTTGTGCAACATGTTTAACTACAATTTTTAAATAAAAATTTCATTTCGTTTCAAATAAAAGTGCTCATTTTGTTAGATACAAATATACAAAATTAGATAATCCCCCCTTCTCGCTTTCGAAACTGTTAAGCTTATAATAAAAAAAAAGGAAATATAGGGCATCGCAAGTGCATCATATGACGTATCAGATGAAAATGCACATTATGACAAATTAATTATAATTTTAAAATGCATAGATTAATAGATGTTAATTAAAATGTGCGAAAATCGACCATTGCCGCTCTTATCTCCGATCGTACAATGTAAAAAAAAACTTCGGAATATAGGACCTGACCCATAGTTTACAGGTAAACCTAAACGAAAGACATATGGAAACCATGTTCGTAGTACGGAAAAAACATGCGTTATTAAACTGTTAAAATTATCAAATTATCAACAGTTTCTGCCTCATCCCGAAATTAAAGTGTTTTCACTATCAGTGCTTGCCACGTATAGAATTTATAACGAGCTTTTATATTGAAAAGTCTTATCTGAGGAAAGTCTTATATGAGGAGGGCACAGCCCAGGGGTCAATTATAGGACCAACTGAGTATTTATTGTATGTTAATGATATGTGTAACATATTTGAGAAGGGTTCTGTATATCAGTTCGCCGACGATACATGCCTACTGGTCGCTCACGAAAACATCTGCGTGGCGGAGGCAATAATGCAACAAAACTTTGATCTTCTTTGTAAATGGGCCCATGATGTGGGTTTAGTCATTAACTTTAAAAAAACCAAAGTTGTTCATATTCATTCAGCTCGTAAGAAGATCTCGGTAAAGCCAAAAATTATATCACATAAACACGATTGTTTGCATTTAAATAATGTTGTTAATTGCATGTGCGAGTCATTAGAAATAGTTAAGAAACATACCTATCTAGGTCTAATTATAGACGAAAATATGAACTGGAGATCGCACGTGGACTATATTTGCAATAAACTTAGAGCTGTATTGTCCAAGTTGTCTATATTAAAATCTAAGTTGCCCTTCAATATTCTAAGAATGCTGTATATGTCATTGGCTGACACTATAATTAACTATAGCCTAAGTAGCTATGGGAGAACATACCAAACATATTTAAATGATATTTATAGATTGCAAGTTAGAATATTAAAAACCATAGTTCCCACAAACATTAGAAACAAATGTCATAATAATGAAGTTGAATTGTTTAAGTACTGTAATGTAATTTGTATTAATAATAAATTTAAAATGTCTTTGGTTTGTGATGAAATTGACAACATTAATATACTCGCAAGGAGGTCAAGGCCTAAAACGTTTCGTAATCTAAGTTATTTACCTAAATATGTTTTACCTAAAACAATGAATGTATATGGGAAAAGAACCTGGGAGTATTTGTTGCCATTTATATTAAACGAAATACCTAGCGAAACGTATGATATTTTATGCCAAACCCCAAATAAGTGTAAACAAATTTAAAAAAAACATTTTTTGCCACAAAGAAAAGGGTGCCCATTACCCTCGGAAGGGGCGTTGAGTGACTTCGAGGACAATGGCCATCCTAGTAGATTATAAATAATATATAAGTAAATATAATTTAGTATAAATAAATTGTAATGCAAAGCGACGACAGCGACGGATAAACCTAACAGGGTTTTTGTTCGCTTGTGTTAAGTGCTGAACTTTATGTATATATTTCTTTTTATATTAAATAAACTAAAAAAAAAAAAATCTAATAATTTTGTCCTATATACTTAAGTCAAAAGTTGTCGCAGTGTATACTGCAGACTAAAAATCCTCGCCCACAATGCTCCGCGACTCGTAACGGCCTTCGATAGTTCCCATCAGCTTATTAGCTGTCATTATTTTTCGACAGTCGCTCTTATACAATAGTAACATTGATGTAACATTATAATTTCGTCTTTTTATTCTATTTGTAACGCGTATCACAACGTCATATTTTGTTACAATGTTGCGAAACAGTATTTGAATCTATAATATACGTAGGATTTAAAACCTACAATATTTGACTATATCTACATACCACAAATATATAAAATTGAAGTGTCTGTCTGTGATATGAAAATTTATATAAATATCTAAGAGGGATATGCTGTTTACGGGTTATCTAAATGAAAATATTGTTATTGGAATTTTCTGTCTGTTTGGCTGTGTGTATGTATGTTTGTAAGTACAGAATAAGTTCCATAAATGACTAAATATTTTTTTATAAAATTACGTTTGGCAATTAAATGGGGTATTTTAACTTGAATCTGCTCTTTGTTTCATCCAATATCTTAAAGGGTTTCAAGGTTTTCTTAAAGGGTACTTAAATAAAAATTTAAAGGGAGTATTATGAGCACGAATTGTCTCAAAGATGGCGAGGCAGAAAAGTAAATTTAAGGTACATACTGTTGGAAAGAGCTCGGAGGAGCCTCGGCCACATAGGTAGGTGGTGCACTAAATTGTCGAGTGCGAAAATTTTGTCTTGCTATTAGTTTCTCAATCTTTTTGCTTTAAATAGGTAGCACTTGCCCGAAACTGTTCTAATGTTACCTTAATAAATATTTGTAATAAATACTTTGAATGGGATTGAACTGAATGGGCTCCGAATAGCAGAACGAATTAATACTTTCGAGGATCACAGTAAGTATTTCTACTTAAATTCTATTTCTATTCTAGAAATTACATAAATTTCAATTAATGGTAAATAAAGTTTCATTGCTTCCACAAGTAATAATATACAGTTTTCAATTTAAATTTATTGGCTGTAATTCCATATAATATTGTTTGTAAACGCATTTTATCGCTGTTGTCTGTCTCTTTACGAACGATCCCAAGTTCAGCTTTTATCACGAACCACCTGCCAGACACGCTCGCTATAAAATTAAATTAAACAAACATACCATTTTAAGCAAATTAAATTCATGTAAATGGACTAATAGGCATTTCGGTTTTAGTCTATCAGACAAACAGAAATAAATTCACCATTAGGAATTTAATTTCACAATAAAAATATTTGACAAGTCTATTTTTAAAAAGTTATATTTTATTGTTTTTAGTGAAAGTATATTATGATAATGGGACGTGAAATATATTAACATAATTTATGTTAACATATAAGCTTTTTAAAAATTATCGATTCGTTGCGGCTCTTGATACTTAATTTATTTACATGTGTTTACATTCTTCGGTTGCCGTCGGCGTTTTTATAACAATCGTAATGGTTGTAATTTACACTTTACTTACAGACAGGAAATATGGCTTGTAATAAAGGGGCCTTTCCCTTAATCTATGTTATTTATTACTCGGGTCAGAGACATGCTATTTTATTATATAACTATATTGGATGATAAAGTATAGGAGTTTTGGGAAGTTTCGTGTTATTCGATAATTATCACATGTATGTGCTTAACAAAAAAAAAACCGTAATTTTGAAATAACCGTGGTAACAGATAAAATAACTCAACGAATGTATGCGAAACCGGTAATGGTTCTGAAATTATAGCACATGTGAGCCAAGGCCGTTTAAGGTTGACTACTTTTTGCCCGTGTTGAACGGTATTTTTTAGTATATAACTGCATTTCATTAAATATATATTTAGTTTCGCAACACTTTATTGCAAAATGTATATTTATTTTTTTCGCGATCTTTGCGCATACTTGCATTTCATTTTGTACACAAAAGTTGTTTAGAAATCATAATTGCGCGTTACGTGCCTGCCAGTCGGAATATCAAAAAGTTTGACCAAATGAAACTCGGCCGCTCCGCCAAAGGTCGATGGTGAAAGTATGTACTAAATCGTACGCTAAGCCATGTGGTAGCGAGTAATTTGCGCGCGTGAAACTAAATTAATTTACCACTGTGTCGTCACACAGCAGAGACGTAACAAATAATGGAAGTTAACGACTAGTATATTTGGTAGATAATTTGATGTGTCTCCTTAGGCACAGTTTTAATGTGTACACGCTACCTAATGTATCGTTTTAAAGAGGCACAGTTTTAATATGTACGCAAACCCAATGTATCGTTCTAACGAGGCACAGTTTGAATGTGTACGCGCTACCTAATGTATCGTTTTAAGGAGACACAGTTTTAATGTGTGCGCAAACCCCATGTATCGTTCTAACGAGGCACAGTTTGAATATCTACGTGCACCCAATATATTGTTCTAAGGAGGCACAGTTTGAATGTGTACGCGCATCAATATATTGTTCTATGGAGGTACCGGTCGGAGGTGTGCGTGCACCCATATATCGTTTTAAGGAAGCACAGTTTGAATGTGTCAGTGCACACTGATAGTGTAATCACGTTCCGCAACCACAAGATAGCCGCAACTATAGGTACACGAACCGGTGCGGGGCCTGCTTAGAGCTATAATATTGTATCAGTAAGTCATTTATTCATACTCATGACACTAAAAGTACTGCGGGTTCAATTTCCATCTGGGATTAAAATATACATATAAAGGTATGTATTATAAAAAAATTATTACTACTACTATAATTGCTACTTTTATAAAATATATTGGCTGCCTACTTGGTACTCATAATATAGGCTGTGCCTAGATTGGGAATAGACGGCCGTGTGTGAGGTTTCCTAGGTGTTATTATTATTACACCTCACGGACAAAGTCTCCGGTGGAAGCTATTTTAAGTATAAAACAAATAACTGAACAACATATAATTTTATTAGATTAGATTTTTGACCATAAAAATGTATTTAATATTTTTATTTCGTCTCTTTTATAAACGCTACCTACTATTAAAAAGAACTCTCTAATAGCTTCTTATAACATACTTACAAAAAATTACATCGCGTAACCTTCGCACAATAACTATAGAGTGAATACGAAGAAGAATTTAAGAATATCTCAGAAAGTGAAGCAATTTGCGGCAGTGTCCTAACACGAATGGGTTCCTTTCACTGTTTAGAGCAATATCTCGTGGTCGCGCACGTTTGTTCATACTTTCTAGCACATTATGCTCAATATCCTGCGGAGTAACAAATACTTAATACTTATACGTGTATTAGACAAATTTGCTTGAAACAACAAATAGTTTTACAAGTGGGATTATAAAATATATAGAAATGCTTGTTTATGTCAGAATTCTAAGAAGAAAAGGTTTTTCTTAATATTTAACGTTATTTGAGAGGTACATACATATTACGTTATTAGACGTAGTTGATTGGAGAAGCAGCAGTGATTATAAATACCAAGCGGATGTAGCTAATAAAGGTTGATTGCATGTCTATGCGGACCAAGAATTGACGAATTTTTTTTTCACTTTGGAATATATCAAACCAATGTTCAAAAAATAAGAAAATTTTGCAGACACATAAAATCATTTGTCGGAAACACAGAGTAAGTAGATTTGACAGCAGTTATGGTTAGAAATGTTCTTGAAACTAGTACTAAATTCACACGGCTTAAATATTTTTATATTACTTACACATTATTCTCAAAATGGTATTATAGTTTGCAGAGTGAATATTAAAATTAAAAAAAAAAAACATATCTATTACGTTCAAAACAGATAATTTAGTAAATACGCGAATCAGGTTAAAGAGCGTGTGACTCGACGTTGCTTAAAGATGAAATGAATATGTATGAGACACTCGTTAGAGAAGTATGCTCGAAATTAGGAAAGAAATGTGTGTCACTTTATATATCACACCGCATGTCACATGAACTAAAACAAGTCGTAATTTATGTAACAGAATGTTGTGACACTCATCTTTAAACTGTCGATATTTTAATAAAAGATTCGACAATTTTGGAATAAGAACACAAACAAAAATATTTGGTTATAATATAATGACGTATAATGATACGTCATTATATTATAACCTCTTTCTTTATTAATGTAACAAAACTATAGAAACTTTAATAAGCTCTGAAGTAATTTCTGTTCAATAGGTGGATATTAATTAATTATAAAATATAGAAAATGTTTTTATCCACAATTTTTGAGTTCCGTAGCCAATTGAGACAAAACGGAACCCTTAAAGCATCACCAAGTCCGCCTGTCTGCGGTTTTTCTCTGAAACTGTTGGTACTATGATCTGTAGATGGAATTTGGAAGGTAGGTGAACTACACATGTGACTGAAAGACGAAAAAAAATTCTAGTGTACGTTAACGTGAGGGATACCAATAGAGAAGTATTGAAAAAAAAGTTTTAAGCTGACTTTTTTACTTAAGTCAATGTGCGCTTTTAAAGCTCCCGCCAGCTAAACCATTGTTTTTGAATTCTTTATGCTATAACTTAGGTAAGTACATTATTTCTTTGTAATGTTATAAAGAAATTTAAAAGTTTGCAAAAATATTTTTTATAAGATTTATGTTTTGTAATTTTAATGTGATAAATAACTTAAAAGCATACAAAAGTTTGCAAAAATATTTTTGTTTTCAATTATTTTTGTTCACGCATATTGCAACGGGCTACTATGAACCATATTTATAGCACAATTTGTTTGTTGTCTCAAAAGAAGCTCAGTAGTGACATGCTTAATTGCTCAAATTCCCTCTCGTTTAAAACATGCTTTCCGTTTATAATTGGAAAATATTATCCAATCTGATAAGAATTATGTAAACGGTTACACACTAAATCAAACTAATTAGATACGTGTGTCAGAAAATCTGCTCACAATTTGATTTACACTAACCACACTAACGCAAGGCGATAATAGTGAAGCATGTAATAAAATGTCAAATTATTCACACATTTTGTAATAACGATTTCGGAACGGAAAAAAGTATTGCGACAGACTGTGTTGGCACTTCAAGTATTTTATATAGCTGTACAGAATTGTAACGCATTAACAATGCACTAGTTTTTATTGATCCCAAGTTGACCTATTTCTCAGCGAACTTTGCGACATTTTCGCTAATTAGCTACAACTCTGTATAGTGAATTAGCAAAAACCGATGACTGCCTTACGCAACATGGCTAATTGAACGGACGCGACGCGTTTTTAAAATCGAGAAGTAACGGAATTGTGCTTGTAATGACCAACCGCTCAAGGAAATAATTATCGTGTATAGAAATGCAGGTAGTTAGTTTTCTTTTTAGTGTCTTCAGTGGAATGATGACAGAGTATTTAAAACTAATGACAAAAACTAGCCGAAGAAGTCAATTAACTATAAATCGATTATTAGGACTTTTTAATCTATTTTCGGACTATTGACAAACGAAAACATGAATGGATTGATCGGCTGTTTCGTATAAATGTTTTTAACTAGCTTTCCGTCAGCGGGTCCGCCTCGCGTGGACTGCATAATTGTACCGGGACCCTTTTATCCAGGAAAAAAGTAGCCTAGTCACTCTCTATGCAAAAAATCATGGCGGTTCTGGTGCAACTGTGTAGTTCACGCGAGCGGAGCCGCGCATTTTGTCATTGTTTACGCAAAAAGTTTTCAAGCATTTGTTTTCGAATTATATTTACGAAAACAATATATACTTCTCATTAAAAAAAAAATCATAATTAAGTCCATAAATTCAAAGTCGCTCAGCGTGCTATGGAGCGGGCTATGCTCGGTGTTTCTTTGATGGATAAAATCAGAAACACTGAAATCCGTCAAAGAACTAAAGTTGTCGACATAGCCGAAGCGATCAGCAGGCTGAAGTGGCAATGGGCTGGTCATATTTGCCGTAGAACTGATAACCGATGGGGTAGACGAGTTCTCGAATGGAGGCCACGTACCGGAAAGCGAAGCGTTGGACGCCCCCCGGCCAGGTGGACAGATGACCTGAAGCGTCATACCGGGGGTAGTTGGATGCGAAAGGCGGAGGACCGTGTGTGGTGGCGAGCCTTGGGAGAGGCCTATATCCTGCAGTGGAGAGACACAACACCCCTAAAGTGTGGTTTTGAATGAGAATTATGATTTTTATTACGCTAAAACAAAAAAATAATAAAGCGATCTACCGTCAATTTCGGTTCATTAGCTGGTTTGTGAGGTTTCAAGCCTCAAGTCAACCCTCAAAACTCACGGAGCCGCTACTGCAGTTGAATAAAGTTAAATCGGCGATTTCTTAGAGTAACAGACACAATATACCGGTTATCTCGTTCCGACGTGACTCGATGTCTACCAGATCCTGGAGGGCGGACATGTCTACCAGTCTCCAGATAACGCTGATACACTCTATTGATAGCAGAAAGGCTAAGATGCTATTGTGCAGCCAAACACGTTGACTAAGCCCTGAATTCATCAACGCCACGACTTGAGCGGCTTCCGTGGGCGATGTATCCATATTTGTTAGGAAAAAAATTTCTTTGGTAGGATGTTACAAAGCTTTGTAAACAATCACTTACATATAAGTCGGTGTTGAAAACAGTTTCCACATTGAGCTCCACATTCATTTATTGGATGAAAAATCGTAAATTTAAATTCAAATTTGGAAATGTGGTACACCATTGTGTAAACTAAACTGCCAGCTATTTATTGGAGTATTTTTTTTAATGGTATCAAACCTTTTTTTTATTTAAATGCCGTCTGAATAGCACTTCAAGTAGTGTTTCGATTTTTTTGATGAGTGTATGTGTTTACTCTTCTATACTAATATTTTAAAGAGGAAAGAATTATTTCTTTGTTACAGATAAACTCAAAAACTACCTAACTGATTTAAAATTGTACCAGGTACAATTTTAAATCAGTGTACACAGTTGTACCAGGATCGCTAAAAATTTTTCCGTAGACGTAATTTATAAGCTGAATAAGTGCTACGTAGGGAAACCAGAGAGTTTTTGCGTGAAACATGTTGTTGTTAATAACATAGCATAAAAAAAGTGTAATAGAATATAGAGAACAAAAAAAAATTTTAGATTAAGATAATTTAAATAGATACATGACAAACTCACTATAGAAGCATTTAGCTAAAGACAGGGGACAGACGTACCAAACAAATAAGTAATAAATTAATCTAGTAATAAAAATTAAAAGCTCCACCAAAAATTGACTTCGTGTCTATGGTAATTGTAGTTATTCTAATAAAAAAAAGAAGCTGAATAGAGATATAGGCTAATTTGTATCCCGGAAAAAGCGGTCCCGGTACAACTCTATAGTCCATACGAGCGGAGCCGCGGGCGGAAAGCTAGTAATATATATGTATGTAATCAAAAGTGTTTACTATAGATCAAAGAGAAGAGAAGAATAAGCTCTAAAAGAAATAAAATGTTAATTAAATATCAATAAAAAATTTATATAGGAATAAAAACTACTTTTATTGTTATTTCAAGAGTAACATATCAACATAGTATTATTTCACGTAAAAATAAATAACAACATAAGATGACCAACAAAGTTATCTAGCAATCGATAGTTTGACTCATCGTTTTCTATTTATTGGTCTCTTTCTTTCCCTTGGGGACCGTCGTGTACCGTCTCTCTTTCTAATTTTAGCTAAAACCTAGCCTTAATGTGACAACTAACGGCATTAAATGGATGTCTGTTACATTGATGTCAGAGAATCTAGATTTGGCTTTCCCTTTATTTAGGGTGTTATACCACAGATATACAATAACTAGCGTATAGATACGTCATCACCACGTAGTTAGCGATTAACACAAGATTCCCTAAGGCTCATCGAGCGTGGCCGAAGACGAATAATACGCCCTCACTCTTAATAGGGAATAACTATTTCTGTTTCATTTCGTATTTCGCCGATTTAGAATTTGGTCCATTTCTGTCGCTTTCTTAAATTATTCGTAACAAAATTATGATCCTGATACCAGGGCAATTTGACCCGCTACTAAACTCTATAGAATAATTCAACTATTCCTTTGAACTCATATTTATGGTAACTATATTTTTTATGACAAAGCGTATAGTTACAATGTTCAATTAATTCACATACAGGATAAAACAAAACAAAACTTTAGTTACCTACCAGTACCTAATGACCTTCAAGCTATAATATGTAAGAAAAACTTGTCTAAGGACAAACAGCGAACGAAAAATATGTACGTGATAGGTATGTTCGTATAATATACTTTGTAGCTTATCAGATCTGCAAAATGACTTTTTATACTGACTAAGAGCAGCATTAAAAATATATCGAGAACCACTAGCAGTATATTTAGAACTAGCAGCGTGGCGGTCTAGGCCAACCATACATGTTGATTTTGTCTGCTATGATAACTTACGAACACTAGTGCCAATAATTTAATTAAACAATCTTATTGATCTGTATTAAATTTCATACTAATAACTAAGTAAAATAATTTGAATTATATATTTGTTTCTGTTCCAAATAAATTAAAATGAATTTCAAATTTAAAAAAAAATCAAACACAAAAGAAAACTGACCTTTAAAAAATCTGAGATAATACGGGTTTATTAATATTCAAAAGATTTTTGATCCTTAAAGGCGTCGGGGACTGCTAAGTAATCTTACTGCATCAGTTTCTGCCTCTCATTATATACGTCCCATCACAACAAAATATAAATAGCGGTTCTCGACGCCTTTAATCATTAAATCGTTAAATTATTTGAAAATTGATAGTCCTTAATTATTACTGACTTTTTAAGTTTAAGTTTCGTTTCGGGTCGTTTGGGGTCCCGGGCTTCTTTAATTTTTTATATAGTTTTTATTTCAAGATTTTCAATTTTAGTTATAAACAATCGATGATTATTTATCTAAATAAATGATTAATATAGTAGTTATCATTTATTTACTGATTCCCATTTAAGGGTTTGACTCAATCCCATTCACTCATTCATTCTTTCATTCACCTTAACCTCTCATACACTGATTCGTCACAAACGATACAACATCGTAAACTAAAATTTCATATCCATCGAACGACTGAATGTAGCTTAGAATCCCTTATCGATTTATCCCCACTTCTCTCTTCTGCTAAATCATCAGACCGTAGTCACCATTTGTCTATTATATGACTATTATGATGAGCCCAAACACGCTACCTCTGCCGTAAGTTGGTGAGGAGTTGGGTTTCCTAAGGATTCCAGGTGATACTGCAGCATCAGATCAAGGTTACAGTGTCTGCAATATCATTAAAGTAACAGGATACCAAATTTGGAATCGATCAGACCTATGGAAGTTGCTTACACACCTTCATCATCTAGAAAAGAGGTGATGATCTTGAAACGGCTGAACAGATTTTCATGAATCATAACTAAGAAAACTCTGGGTCAACTGAACTTTGAAACAGAAAAATCAAAATCGGTTTATCCGTTTACGAACTGTTATGCCACAGACTATACTAGTAACACTTCTCTGTTTGCATCAGGGATTAAAAATAAGTAAGCCAATCTAGTGTTCTCTGCCATCGGTGTAAAGCATTAATACACTCTATCAGAAGAGACCATAATTTGTAGACATTTTCAACGATGTCTTAATACACCCTCCAACACATCCATTCCATTCCATCAGCCCTTTTTATACAACACTGCAGGGGCTTAGGCCTCCCCTCAAGATTAGGCGGTTTGGAGCTTAAATCTACGCGCTGGTCCAATGCGGGTTGGCGGATTGTAACGACCGCCATCTATTGATAGCAACCGGGACCGACTGCTTAACGTACTCTCCGAGGCACGGAGTCAGTGATAGTTAAAGTATTTCAGTCAGAAAAAACTCATTGGTACACGCCCGGATTCGAACCACAGCCAAGTGGCCTTATAGATTTGAAACTGGTTCGCTGCATTCAGGCTATCACGACGACTCAAAAACATGTATAGGTTTATCCGGTGGGGTTTGACATAAATTTTAGATAATTAAAATGAAAATAGGTAATATACTTCTTGATTCGCTACAGTGACTTTGATTTTGTGAACTAATTGTATTTTTAACCCCCGACGCAAAAAACAGGGGTGTTAAAGTTTGACGTGCGTGTCTGTGCGTCTGTCTGGGGACTCACAGTTTCGAAACGAATGGAGCGATTTCGATTTAACATTTTTCGTTAGAAAGGTGACTTAAATCGAGTGTTTTTAGCTTTGATTTTAGAAAATCTGTTCAGCCGTTTGAAGATTATTAGCTCTTTTCCAGTTAATGAAGGGGTGTGAGCGATTTCCAAAGGTCTGATCGATTCGAAACTTGGTATCCATTTAATTCAAAGATGTTGTAAAAACTTGATAACCTTGACCTGATGCTGCAGCATCACCTGAAACCTGAAGAATACCCAACCCCTTACCAGCTTACAGCAGAGTTACCATGTTTGTGCTTATTGGAATAGTCTCATTGAATGGGTTAAAGACCGATGGTGATCAGGGTCAGATGATGGAGCAGTAAAGAGGAATGAGGATAAATTAGTGAAGGATTCTAAGCTACTTTCACTCATTCAATCGACATGAAATTTTGGTATACGATGTAGTACCATTTGTGGCGAATTAGTGCAAAGTGAATGAAAAAATTAAAGCGTGAATGAATAAACACGATTTAATGTGGTAAGTATGGTGCTAAATATAATAAGGTACGTTGGGTACGTTACGGACAACGAACTTGGGAGGTGACTAAATGGGCTTCAATGAATGACTGATTACGGTTTGGTATGATTTATTAAGATAAAAATAATCGATGGTTTACAACAAAGTTTAAAATTTTGAAATAAAAATTAAATTTAAAATTTAAAAAACCCCGATACAAAAAAAGAAAAAATATAAAAATCTATAAAATTGATTATAATGATATGATAATAAAGGTTTGTTAATTTTCAAATGATTTTTGAAACGTAGAGACGTGTAGAAACATTCTTTTAGAGTTGTGTAATAGCTAGACCATATTTAAAATAAGCTTGTTTTTTTTTTATTGGTAAAATAGATTAAACGGTTTTTTGTAACCTACAATAACTGCGGTAGTTAACGACATTGCACGTTAGTGTGGCCCTGCAGTATACAGAATTCACCGGTCGAGTAAACTTCGAATGAATGAGCTGCAGTTTCATTTTCATTTCGAATTATCGATTAGAAACGGTAGACGCCGACCGAGCAATACAATCACGGCGTAACGTATCTAGTACATTAATGGTTAATCGAGTCAATCGTGAAACCCATTTTCCACACTTTCCCGGTGACAGTTCGCTTTCATTACAACGAAAGAAATGGACTCTTCATAGAGCTCATTGTAACAATCTAACAACGGGAACAAAGCATCGCATTGTTTGTTCTGAGCCAATCGAAGATTTCTTTTACCTTTACATGGTCATTAAGTGTATCATTCATTTTTTGTTACGCATACGAAACTGATCGACTATATTACAAATTATTACAATGTAATTTAATGTTATTTATAAACATTAATTTTATAAACGACCGGTTCGAAGAAATAAAGCCACATACAAGTTATAGGGTTTATACATATATACTATTTAATGTTTTCTTTTACATTTTATAAAAATCTAAGTACGTATACAAAAATTACAAATTAAAAAGTTTTGGGATAGGTCGCAACTGCGGGTTTCTGCTGCAAATGATATGTGGTCTATAGGTAAGTCTTTAAAAATGAAATGGAGGTCACTAAATGACTTTTTTATTAAGTTAATTAGTTGTTGAGAAATACTCTCCGAAAATCCTAGAACGAACGTGTCTCCCCACCCCTTTCAACTTTTCAACAATGAGGTGAATAATTTATATTAATACAACTTATAAAACCCTTTCGACGGACATTAGTTTGCATAAGTAACTTTGAGTAGTTTGTCAAGAGAAACAATCTATAAAAAAAGACGAACTGGGCGATTATTATCATCTTGCCTTACGACACAGTCTACTATTTTATTGTTTTTACAAAAATTGGTGACAATTTAAAAAAAATAATTCTAAATTATTAGGTCGCTGATCCCCACCGTTATTTGTGCTCGTTAGCTGCTAACTATACTGATACGTGTTTGATGATCTGTGTAATTGTGGATTTATATATTTTTTTAGGCTGTGCTCTGTCTGTTCATGTATATAATCTGTTTATGTATATAGTATATTAAGGTTTTAAGTTTAAGTCTGATCTAGTAATCTATAAGTTGACAATAAATAATTTTACGAACTCACTAATCTCTTTTAACTGTCCACCTCTTCCCTGTGAGAGTCTCGTGACAACTAGACTAGAAGCTAGAAGAACATTAGTTAACATATAATTATCAAAACACAGAAATAAATAATTCGTTCACTTAATACATAAAAAATAAACCGACTTATTTTACTTCTATACAAATAATTCTTGATATAAACTGAATTAATGAAAATATTAGTCCCACTTTCACTTATTACGAGTACCATGGAATGCGTTAGCAACGGATGTGTGTTACAACATCAACACTAATTGTTTGCCCAAGTGTCGCCAAATATCTCTATCAATATTGTGTAGAATGTAATTTTATTGTAGTCTTGGAGGCTTATCGATAACGCACGGTCAATGAACTTCAACGCGTCAAGAAAAAAAAATGTAAACTATAATTTTTAAGCGAGTTACATAAGTTCGTTAAATGTAACACATTGCTAGTAATAATTAAAATTAACTACTTATAAAAATATACATTATAGTGACGAATTTAATAGTTATATGTTAACATGACATTTCCTGGATTTCACAGTTCCGAGATTTTTTAATAGAAGAAAATAAGTATCTCCAATACCCATTGTTTAAAGGATTTAGAAATTGAATTACTTATTATTTTAATTTTGTTAGTAATTGATATTGCAAAAGCTGCAAGAAGACACTAAAAAACTGACGAATCATTTGGTTCTAGTGTTGTGCAGTAGGCTTAGTGATTTGTTAAAGAAATCGATCAATTTATTACTTGATTACGTTCCGTTTTTCAGGGTTTTTTAAATTCATTTCCGTGTGTTTCGCTCTACTTACAGTTCAGAATTTGATTAATTTCGTCTTTAAAAGTAGGTGTGAGTTAATCGCTCTTTTAAGTAATTTTGTTTAAAACTTCAATTACATTATAGCGTGTGCAATACACAATATATAATTCTACAGCATCCAGCCATTTGTTAAGAACATCATAATTACATATCAAAGACGTACGAATGACGATATTGTTACACATTTGTCTCGCTGAGATAAACACATAAAAAAAATTAATTTAATCATATTTTCCTAGGTTATCTTCAACTGTTAATATCCTTGTAAAAGTTCAATGCGAATAGGTTTTATCGAAAGTTTCATCGCTGGTCCAGAAATTAAAGGAAGAAAAGAAGAGCAAACGCCATATCCCATGAAACGTTTCAAATTGTACACCTGTTTAATTTTTTACTTACGCTTTATTCATTGAGCTTGCCTACATTACAATTAACACTTGATTACCCTGTCGATTGCCTTACTAATTTTATCAAACAATTCCTTATAATTTCATAATGTTCTAATCTTTTTTTATGTCTTTGTGTTCATAATTACACTTTCTATTTTTATTCAAAGTATGTGGCGATATATGTCCTGCAAGTGCGGGACATATACGGGACGTTACACAACACGGGACAAGTTTCTTTATTGGCGGGACTGTCCGCAAAATTCGAGTTATCCTAACTGGTCACTTTGGAGTATCAATTAATTATTAATCATCATCATCAGCCCATTTTACCCCACTGCAGGGGCTTAGGCGTCCCCCAGGGTGAGGAGGGGGTTTGGAGCTTAAATCCACCACGCTACTCTACTGCGGGTTGGAGATTGTAACGACCGCCATCTATTGACAGTGTCCGTCCGTCAGCGATAAGTAATTATTAATATTACTTATCAATAACAATTTTCGTTCCCAAATACTTTTAAGATTGCTTTTAAAATGCGACTTTGCAAAATGTCCTAGAAATCTAGACCTTGAAATCAGATGATTGTATTTTGTAACTATTAAACGAACTTGTCTTGCGGTTAAGCCGTCGACTTTGAATGCCTAGTTAAGTCAGTGTTTTAAACAGCATATTATTTAGGAATAAATAATTTTTAAAGCAATAAAATAAGCTTTAAAACGACGTCTAGTATTTACATCATGCGGGTTTAGTTCGCAAGCATAAAAACGCACTTAGGCTTCGCGTGGTCAGAATAAAAGACACGAAGTGAACGTACATACAGCGTGATTTGACTAATAATGAACTACGAACTGCCTATGAATACCTACCATATAAAATACAAGCAGGAATAATTGATCTGTTAATAGTGCTATTATTATAAAGAACTCTTATATATTTCTTATTTTATTATAATAATTTTCGATGTTAAATATATTTTTATTATTACTGAACTTATAACAACGGCATACAGGGGTGCTCGTGTTCAATGAAAACAATAGACCATAGACCTCTCTATGTTGCTGCATCGCATCGACAAAATAAAGACCCCTCAAATTATATTTTGTTTGTTTTGAGTCGAAAATAATCACATCGACTTTGTACCTAACTTTCGTTAAAGATGCGAATGAGTTTATATTAAATAATGCAACTGACATTCGTAAGTTGAGCAATAAAATGAAAGTGAAGAAAACGGCACTACGGTTAGCAAGAATCCGAGAGGGTGTAATCTGAAACCGGATCGCAGGCGGGCGAAGCCATGCGAACAACTATTTTCGGGTTCCATAGACAAAGTTGAAACCCTGCAATACTGTTCTACGATTTCTTCATAGTCGTTCGTTTGTGCCACAGCCATAAAGTTTTTACAATCTCATATTTATTTATCCACATGACATTTCGTATGTATATTTCGACGACCACTTAGCCTAGTGGATAGCGACCCTGCTTACGAAGCTAGAGGTCCTGGGTTCGAGTCCCAGATCAGGTCAGTATTTATATGATGAATATTGATACTGGTACCGGGTCTTGGTTGTTATATGTATGTGGTGTCTTCGCTTGGTATCCAAAACACAAGCTAATGCTTAGTTTGCGGCCTAGACGTTGTTGTCATGTATACGTTATTATATTATTACACTATTATATGCTGCAGATATTTGTTTTCCTCCTCATACACTGAAATCGATGATACCTTTCTTTCAAACGTTTTATTGGAGAGGCTTTCACCAAATAGGTAGATAGTATAAAATGATATTTTCGTTAATAAAATACGAGTATCATTATCTAATTTAAAGTCGCTCAGCGCACTATGGAACGGGCAATGCTCGGTGTTTCTTCTATGGACAAAATCTGAAATACTGAAATACGTCGATGAACTAAAGTTGTCGACATAGCCGAAGCGATTAGCAAACTGAAGTGGCAATGGGCCGGTCACATTTGTCGTAGAATTGACAACCGATGGGGTAGACGAGTTCTCGAGTGGAAGCCACGTACCAGAAAGCGAAGCGTTGGACGTCCCCCAGCCAGGTAGACTGATGACTTAAAGCGCCACATCGGGTGTAATTCGATGCGAAAGGGAGAGGCCTATATCTTGCAGTGGAGAGACACGGGCTGATAATGATGATGATTATCTAATTTTGGAAGGCTGTATCAGTACTACTTTTGATATTTTTTTTACACACGCAATACAAATTGTAAAATTAAGTTGAACTTAATTAGACAATATCTAATTAACAACAATGTCATTTTGCAATTTGTATTTGTAAGTTGTGTACAAAAATATCAGAAACACTGTATGTTGCATTAATTAATAATTAATTAATAAAAGTTAAGAAATAACATAAAATTACAGGTCACTTCGGAATGACTCCTTGAGACCGAACTATTATTTCTAGAAGAAATGACAACTGTTTTCTGTAACTTCAATCAATTAAACGTCACAAAATAGACTATGTTTTGTGGACAAACTACGGTAGGTACTCTAAGTTTGTGTATTCCGATAAGCGCTTGATCGCTTTTCTCATAAATTCTTTTATAGGTTAGGTAGTTCCGACTGTGTTTCCAAACGCGTTCCAAATCAAAATAAAAATATTCGTATAAAACGGCGCCTTTAGTAAGCGAGCGGCGTTAGGGGTGTAAATTATACGTAGGTGGAATTCGTTATTTGAATCCTCTTTGAATCTTGACCAACTTTCTTGGGACGGGAAATGGGGTGATCATTTAGATTGTGGTCACGAACATCAAAACTACTTCAGATGGTAAGTTCCGCGTACACGTAACCAGGTCAGTTATTTGAATGAAAGCTATTGGGTTTATAAGAACTTCGAGTGATTGTGGATAGAGTTTATGTTTATGCCCGATTACTACTCAACTTTAAAAAATCATTTTACTGGATATTGAGTTTTGTTTTATTAAAAATCTCTTTAAAATTTGCGATTCCCTCTTAAATATTTTGAAATTTGCAATCCTGAGACCCCGTTTAAAAAAAAATATCCAGAATAATTCACCCTTTTAAGGGGTTTGATTAACTACGAATTTTATGTTGCTACTCCTAAATTAGTACTAATCTAAGTTATTTACTTTTTTTAAAAATAAGTAAGTAGTGTCGTGATAGCCCAGAGCGCAACGAACCTGTATCAAATTTATAAAGCCATGGTTCAAATCCGGGCGTGTACCAATGAGTTTTTCTGACTTAAGTACACAATATCACTGACACCGTGCTTCGGAGGGCACGTTAAGCAGTCGGTCCCGGACGCTGTCAATAGATGGCGGTCGTTACAGTTCCCAACCCGCAGTGGAGCAGCGTGGTGGACTTAAGCTCCAAGCCCCCCTCCTCATCCTGGGGGAGGCCTAAGCCCTTGCAGTGGGGTAAAAATGGGCTGATGATGATGATGATGAAGTAAGAAATGTATCTTTAAGATATAAATTTATGATGATTTGAAAAGTGAAGGTGCAAACTTGGAGCTACTAAAAGCTGGTAAGAAGGTAATTGAAGTAAAATGAAAAAGAGCGTGATAATTGAATCGTTATTGGACTGTGTTAGAGTTAGTTCATGACTGGACGTCAAGCAGGCTAGAAATAAGCCTTTTCTGAGACATCAAATAATAAAAAAAATCCATGTTGTTTTGTTATAAAGAAACACGAATAATGAAGTTATCATTAATATTAGATGAAAGGCTGCTCAGAAAAAATACTTACATATTCTATTTTGACAAGGAAAGATACATGAATTTCAAAGTATGCGTTGTTACATCAGCGGATTGGTTAGTTCAACGTTTATAAACAAGACTCGTGTCTTATAAATAAAGTCAGGTTTGCATTCTGAGAACAACCCCTCGTCGGTTATTGATCGCTCGCTCACCCCGGGCCTATCTGAAGCAGGAATAGGAATCGACTATATATCTCGTTCGTTTGTATGGCTTCGTCTCTGTCTAATTTGGTTCCTGCGATAACTTACTCTTTGCCTGTTCATCGACCTAATAGTTGTGACCAATATCATCGGTTGTGACAGTGGATTTGCTTTATATTTAGTACATAGAATTTCACGACAACATTTTCTACGTATTTTACATTTTGTCACAAATTGTCCATATCGTGGTACATTTTGTAAACTAATTAATAATCCAATGACTTAAAACATTGATTATTATTAAGTTTATTTTAATCGCCCCAAAAAATTCTAAATAGCCAATTAAATTACAAAGTATAATTTGTCGTAAAAATTATAAGTTTGTTTCCGAAGTAGATATTAATGTATTCGAGACATCACTCTAAAGGACCTTGTAAATTAAAATAATTCCTATCAACAGGTTTGCATTAATTAATTACAATAGTTACTTTTGCTTAGACGATGTCAGTAGGCCGAGGAGCGGTGTTATCTATGCAACTAATTATCTTACATTTTTATGTAAGAACTGTCTGGTTTTTTAATTATCGCAAGATTCAATTTTTATTTCAGATAAATGTAAGAGTGACAACTGGTTTAACTATCTTAAATACGTGCGTAATTAATACGAATAATAAAAAGTTATTTAGCATATTTAAATCAGTTATAATTGAAAGTGAATGTAGTTTTTTCGCTGCGTAGACGCAACTGTGTTGGTGCGGCGCCACACAACCCACCAATTTGTATAAAATTCTCATAAAATGAAATCGTCTCTTACTTTACGTGGGAAAATATTATTTTAAACAAACGCTTAAACACTTTTAAGCAAAATTATTTTACACTATTCTTAGTAACAAAAATTAAAAAAAATTTTAGGTGTTAGGGACGTAAAAGTGAAATTCTACAAAAATAAATATTTATCATAATTTATGCATATGGACCCTTTATTAGATACCTACATACTTAGCAATAAACTAAATTACAGGTATTTTGTCCATGTGTATTTGATTACAAAGTATGCATCTAGGGACTAATAAAATTAAAGAAACATAAATTTGTTATAATTGATATAACAGCTGGATCGTAGACAATTTTATTAAGATCGCTTAGACACATTATATTTGTGTGTAGGTATTATGTAATAATAATAATAATAATAATAATAACATATACATGACAACAACGTCTAGGCCCCAAACTAAGCATTAGCTTGTGTTTTGGGTACTAAGCGAAGACACCACACATATATATATAACAACCAAGACCCGGTACCAGTATCAATATTCATCATATAAATACTGACCCGACCTGGGATACGAACCCGGGACCTCCAGCTTCATAGGCAGGGTCGCTACCCACTAGGCTAAGCGGTCGTCAAGTATGTATGTATGTATTTACAATTTATATTAGTAGGTAGGTACGTGCATCACGGTCCGGGTCAGGGATCACGCGTGCTCTAATCTAACAGCTGATATCGCGGAACCCATTTTGGATCCCTACTAGCTAATAATCATATAGTCGACTCACCTTCTTCGGAGTTGTGTCTGTCTGTTTATAGTAGACCAGGACGAACATCCACACCATCCCGAATAGGATCAATATTTTGACGTTCCGCCGCATTTTGATAATAAACAATTTGTTGTACTAACTAGCTATATACAATTTCGGGCAGGTTTAATTTACATCGGGAATGTATTAGTGTTTGGTTCATTCCCGTCACGTTGAGCAAAAAGGTATAGTCGCGAGCGACGCACGGCCGCGGGCTAAGCCGCGCGTACTGAGACTGAACTGAGTTGGCTGCCGGAGTAACGACACTAACGACTGGCGACCACGCTGTTATGTATGCCCAGCACTCTATTACGCTTGCGACGTTCAAACCTGTGTGCTATGTACCTAATCCTGAAAAGTGAAAATTCCTAGGACGGACATCCTATTTTCGGAAACACGTATGTGTATAGTGTCGTTTCTGACTAAGTTGCCTGGTATAGACTATAGACGGTACGCCTATTATAGTCTGCTGTGCTGTGCCGCATGGATGCGAACTAGTTCGCTCTTTCTGCGCATATCGCCCGGCCACGAACCACCAACTGACACCGCCGCGACACTCGCTAAAAATATAATGGCACAAATACCAGCAAAATAAGACTGCAGTATTTGGAGTATCTACTGCATTGATGAGCCATTGCAACAAATAATACATCTTTAATAATGTATTAAGTTAATTAGGTTCAATAATTTACTAGTAATATTTCAAATAGGACCTTTCTGTCAAATTTTAAATTATATAGATGTATAGAATGCTGAAACTAAGATCACTGTCAAAAATCTACATAGGTTTTAATTTGTAGGTAGGTACTAGGCAGGTATACCTACTTTTATTTCTGTACGTCAGGATGGCGGTAGGTACAAAGTGGTACAAGGTTACCGTTTAGGATTGTGATTATGCTGTACATTTAGTACCTAATTTGTACTATTTAATACCTTTTAACAAAGAATTTGTACCTGCCTACTTTCAAAAATAATTACGATTTAAAGTGTGGATGAGATATTTAGTAGGTACCTATCTATTTAGTACTAAAACATATATAAAATCTACATACTCA
The DNA here is from genome assembly GCA_949709985.1 of Luffia ferchaultella. Lineage (NCBI taxonomy): Eukaryota > Metazoa > Arthropoda > Insecta > Lepidoptera > Psychidae > Luffia > Luffia ferchaultella. Next base: position 12,160,276 of record OX453245.1, on the reverse strand, counting down.
AGTCAAACCGTTTAGCAGTATTCGTCTATAGATACAAAATTTGTACCGCCCTCTCCTGATGCCTATGAAATTTTCAAACTTAACAAGAAATACGTAAAAGAGTACAAATGTTGATAAACAAGGATTTAGTAACTAATTTGTACCTATATATAAAAATATATATCTTGAGTAAGTATACAGTAGGTACTTGTATAAATATATTGACGAATAAACGATAAGTTAGACCAAGAACCCATATACAAAATTTGTCCAATTACGCTCGACAGAAATAATTTGTTCGGTGTGCTCAAAATACTTTGAGTTGAAAAAGGTTTTGCTGTTACCAGCTGTTGAACAAAAAAGTTCATGGCATTGCTACTACAATAAAAAAGAGGAGGCTTTAGCCGCATATTAAAGATGGGGCGGAGTAACGGAGTAATGAAGTTATGTACCATATGAAGCACATTAATGTCGACATCGTTAAATAGGTGGATGCAGACGACGTTATGGTCATCGTCAGTTCGTCATTAATGTTCCAGTCGCTGATTCACTTGCCGATTAGTTGTTGAGTCCCTGGGGCCCGGACTGATTCACATAATGATTAGAAGTAAAACATTAAATAAATAAGTGTTTAATTATGATACTATTAAAACTGATTAAAACATTACCTTTCCATAATAAAAATCAACGAATTTCCATAGTTTTTTCCTAACGAGTTTTTCTTATACAGGGGGAGAAGAGGGTCAAGAAGTGGTATCTACCTAAAAAAATTCTTACGTTATTAATAATTATTAATAATGCAACTGCTTAGCCTAGTGGGTAGCGACCCTGCCTACGAAGCTGAGGATCCCGGGTTCGAATCCCAGGTCGGGTCAGTATTTATATAACGAATGTGGATCTTGGTACCGGGTCTTGGTTATGATATTTAAGTGATGTCTTCGCTAGGCATCCAAAACACAAGCTAATGCTTAGTTTGGGGCCTAGACGTTGTTGTGATGTATACGTTATTATTATTATTACTAGTATTGTTATTACTATTATTATTAATTAACAGTCCCCAACAGTGAAGGCATTGGACACGATAAAGCTCATTGTTATCGCGCCGCATGGATGTGCTACGATGACTTGAAGACGCAAATAATACACAGTTCAAGATAATTAGGTATGTTATTTCACATTGTATCATGTACAATCACATCACAAAAACAAAAGACTTTTGTATATGGGCTCTTGGTCTAACTTATCGTTTATTCGCCAATATGTTTTAAGGTGCCCCGGCACAATTGTATAGTCCACGCGAGCAGAGCCGGCCGGCGGAAAGCTAATATTATAATAAATTATTTTTTCGAATTATCAAGTTGAAACCATATTTTTACTAAACATAGGAAAGACAAAGAGACTAAAACGTTTATTAATTACCATACCATACCATCACCCCATTAATGCCCCACTGCAGGGGCTTAGGCCGTTCTACAGATGAGGGGGCTTGGAGTTTAATATATCACTCGGTTCGGGTCAGTATTTATATGATGAATATTAATACTGGTACCGGGTCGTGGATGTTATATGTATGTGGTGTCTTCGCTTGGTACCGAAAACACAAGCTAATGCTTAGTTTGGGGCCTAGACGTTGTTGTGATGTAAACGTTATTATTATTATTATTATTATTTATTATTATTATTATTATGACACTGCTCCATTGCAGATTGGTAGATTTTAACGACTGATAATAACCAGGACCGACGGCTAACGTGCTCTCCGACGTACAGAGTCAGTGATAGTTATGTACATAAGGCAGAAAATAAACTCATTGGAACATGTTCTAATCAAACAGCGGGCTTGCTACCACTCAGCTATCACGACACATTTTATTATTAGTCTGTTCGTTTATTAGTTCGTTGTAATATACGTTATATGATGTATACTTATGTGATGTGATATGATATTATATGAAATGATAAGGTTATGGATTTTTAGTATCAAATTATCTTTCACGCAGGTTAAAAATTTAAATCACTTTTCTACTCTGAGGAGCAAAAATGCATTTTGTTCTCGCTCCACAAGTGAATAGGAATTTCTTAAGATGATGACGTGAAAATATTTTTTATTTAACATACAGAATAGCGAAAATTTGTTTCGTGGACATTTTTAAGCAAATTCCTGCTGTTGTTTAATCCATTGCTGTTCACTGGCGTATCTACATACATTGCCTAATCAAAAACGATAAGTCTCTTCCAATCGTTAAATTCAGGTCTGAGGGTTGTCAAAACGCTACTTAAGCCAATGTCATGGAGTTAAAGGACGGAAACAACTTCATAAATGTGAAAAATTGCAAATTAGTCACGGTAATATTTCAGGTTCTCTTTGAATTAGTTATGCAGTTATAGAATAATTAGTTACAACCTTGTACTATTGAACGAGTAAACGTGTGTGACAATTTGCTCAGTGACTATTGTTGGTGATAAATAAGGCCATCGCATAGACATCACCCAGAGCGCGCTGTGAAAGACCGCAGAAATACATGTTTATTTGGTTAAATATAACAAATATGGAAAGAAATTATCAGTTTGAGATTAAGAAAACCCGAGCATATTGACTGAGTCATAGATTAGACAGACCATACGTAATTTTCATTGTTTCTTTTACATTTTATTAAATTGTACCTAAAATTCTATTCCAGAATCTTCACTTACCAGTCCATCTTCTATATGATCTTCTACATGTGAAAGACTCCGAGTTCCGATACTCACCAGCTTGCAGTTCTACCGGGGCACCGGTGAGCCATAGGGAGAAGTGATCTAGATATAGAAATGACAGGAGATTGAGTCGACCCGAATACCAGCATCCAACTCATAGATTATTTTTCATGTGAGATTAAATTGTTACGAACTGTTGGTGTTGATACAGATAATAAAGAATTAAGAAAATTTTAAACTAACAAATATCTAAAAAAAAAATGAAAAAATTGAATTTTTTTTTTCCAAAGAACTATTTACTTATGGTTAATATTGTCCATGTATGACAGGTGGAGGCCAATCGGTTGGTAACTAGCACAATGTAGTAAATCAATGTAACGGAGTTCGTTTGACCTCAATTATTGTGCTAATTATCCGAATGTAGAGGGTAATATTTTACGAGTATATCCAAGATAGTTCTTTGACACGTACGCTTTGTAGTCTAAACGATTTAATGTCTTTAAACATATGAGGTATAACGATACCGATAACGATCTAACGAGATTAATTTTAATTGTGGGACTGATATAGGGTATAACATATTTCAACATAGCCCTTGCGATTCAAAAAAGAGAGGTGGAACAAAAATGTTTTTTTTTAATGTTATTACAATAATATGAGTATGAAAAGAACAGAATATTCCAAATATATTTTATACCATAACACTGTAATGCTACCATTTTGGCATTTACTAAATTGTCCCAGAAAAATTACTCTTCGGCTACGTTCGTCTGACGTCAACTATATTCTTTTTCATAATAGACGAACGAACGAAAGCTGTCCTTTAATTTTTAACCGTATTACGAATACATAAAGTTCAATTTTATTTCATGATATGTTCTATTAAAATAAAAACGTTCTATACGGTGTATGACTTATAGAACTTTAAGTAGACTATGACGTATAGAACGTAAAGTAACCCACCCCGCGTTTCTTCCTTCCTTCACCATTTTTTTTTAAACGCGATATTTTTTCTTACACCTTTTTTCCAATCTGCGAGAATACCACACTACCACTTTATTTTGTTTATTTAAGCTCGCAGTAATTCCTTGTATTTTTCGAAATTATTCACTTCATTCCAAATTTATCGCAAATTATAAAATAAAGTAAGAGTTATTGCTTTCCTTCCCCAAATTATTTTCTTTGAAGCGTGTCTTGAACGGACTCAAATGACATACTATGTGAAGAATAGCGCAAAAAAAGGATAGTTTATCACTTCCTCTTTGGAAACAAAACCATGGCGCGTTTAGTGACTTTACAGAATTCGGTCGTAATATAATATTATCTACTTCGTTTATGTTTGTATACACTTGTATAGTTTGATGGAAATAAATCAGAGGCCTAGGTGATGCCTCTTCAGCGCCAAGTGTATTCACGAAACTTTTGAAACCATTAATGGGACTTTTGAGGAACCAAGGCTATATATCAACGATTTATATTGATGATATATTATGTATAGGTCATTCATACAACGAATGTGTAGAGAATAGAAATGCTACCCTTCAACTTTTACAATGTTTAAGGTTTATAATAAACTGGAACAAAAGCCATTTAGAACTCTCTACTTATTGTAAATTGTTAGGATTTATGATTAATGCATATTTTTTGTATACAAATACAAAAACAATACAAAAAATATGTATTAATCATAATAATATAATACACAAATGCAAAATAAGAGATTTTGTACATTTACCGGGAGCACTTGTAGCTGCTTGCCCAGCATATGGTATTGTCTTTTGAAGGTAAAAGATAATTATGATGCACATATAGAATTGTCTGCCACCATACTAACAGATCTTCAATGGTGGGCTTGCAGTATCACACACGCTAATAAACAGCTTGAGATAAAACCATTTGTTTCCGAAATTTTCACAGATGCTTCATTAACAGGATGGGGAGCTCATTGCAATGGCGAAAGTGTTGGAAGTTTGTGGTCACAGGCCGAAAAACAGTACCACATCAAGCAGTTAGAATTATTGGCAGCCTATTATGGACTAAAATGTTTTGCCAAATCGATGAAAACCTGTGTTATTTTGTTAAGAATCGACAACACTACCGCTATGGCATGTGTCAATCGAATGGGTAGTGTACACTTTCCCCATTTAAATAATATTAGTTGAAAAATTTGGATGAAAAGCGTTGCATAAACAGATGATAGGCAGATGACGAATCAAGAAATAGGAATATCGACACTGAATGGGAATTATCTGATCAGATAAAAATTCAATTTGGAACACCCACCATAGATTTGTTCGCTATTAAGATCAATTCAAAATGTATCTTGGTAAAAGACTCTTATGCATATGATATTGATGCTTTCATACTAGACTGGGGGCACCACTTCTTTTATGCTTTTCCCCCATTCGCACTAGTTACAAAATGTCTCTAAAAAATAAAATAGACAAAGCTAAAGGTATTCTTGTTTATCTAATATGGCCAACCCAAACATGGTATCCATTAATAAAGCAATTGCTAATAACAAAGCCAGTTGTTTTTAGACCTAATAGAAAATTTCTGTTATTGCCTTTCAGGTACACACACTCGCTGGAAAGTCAGCATACCCTGGCTGCAGGACTCTTCTGCGGGAAGCATTTAGACGCAGAAGTATGCCAGAGAGCTCATTAGATGTTATGCTAGCATTAATCTCGGGGAGTACATTAGATTAATATAATACTACTTATTATAAAAGCTGGTGGGAATTTTGTATATCAAGATATTTGGAAGTTTTTCAAGTGTCTGTTCCTCATATTATAACTTTTCTTATTTAAAAGTCCAATACAGGGGCTGGTTAAAGCTCATTAAACACAGATAGATCTGCTTTATCCTTCCTTATTAGTGAAAAAATTGGAACAGACGATAGAGTTAAACGCTTTTTCAGAGGCTTGTATAGATTAAATCCAGTGAAACCTAGATATTCAGAAACTTGGGAACCTTCAAAAGTTTTAGAACTTATAAGAAGTTGGCCCTTAAACACACATTTAAGTTTGGAAAAACTTACCAAAAAACTTGTAGTGTTGCTAGCACTAGCTACAGCCCAGCGGGTCCAAATATTGTCAGTAATAAAACTAGAAAATATACCAGTTTCACTTACAAAAATCACAATCACAGACCTTGTAAAAACATCTGTAGCCACTAAGAAACAACCAATCATACAACTCCCATTCTTCAGGCAAGAGCCCAAGGTATGCCCTGCTACAATTCTAGAAGACTATATTACAGCCACATCTACATTAAGAAATGAGGAACAATACCTTTTACTCACGTTTAAAAAGCCACACCATAAAGCAAACAAACAGTTTATAAGTAGATGGATCAAGTGTATACTAGCCGAGAGTGGAATAGATACAATTAAATTTACCTCACACAGTACCCGCCATTCAGCTACTCCATCGGCAAAGAAAGCTGGGGTTTCACTAGATGTGATTAGTGAAACAGCAGGCTGGACACAAAGCTCGATAAGCTTTGCAAAATTTTATGATGTGCCAATTATAAGTGATAAGCCTCAATCCTCATTTGCTCAAGCAGTTTTTAATTGTAAACAAGCAACCAGATAACTATTGGACTAAGTAACCAAGCCGTGGAGATAAAATTACTTTATACTTGTGTTGTAATATTTTAGTTTAGTTATATTATCAATTAATATTGTATGTCAACATTGTATTTAATAACTTGTTTCTTATTTGGAAAACTAACTCATCATATTTGATTAAGTTGTTTACACACGTAATACCTTAAATTACTGTTTTCTGTCATTAATAAGGAAAATCTTCCAATCGGTGCTTCCAATTAATAAATATCACAGCTTTTCTGTGCAAGTATTTATTTGGTAAATTTTATCAATTATACTCTGAACATCTACACTGTTATCAATTATATTTCAGATCACTATGAAATAAAATTGAACAATTAGACGAACTTACATTAAGTGAAGTCTGATTACAATTTTATGAATGGTGATCTGAAATATAATTACCCACCCAGCCCAACATGCTTAATATGATCATCCCGAAAGTAATGGGCCAAAAGAGTACATATAGCTCTAATCTAATCTAATCGAATCTAGTCTAATCGTTCAATTAAATGCGCAAATAACATAAGACTTTGCTTTTTACCTCTAACTGTTAGAAACACAAATCTTTTTATTGTAAGCCACATTAATTCTACACCTTCTGTTCTGTGTTGTAGTTCTATATCCTGTTTATGTGTCATTTCATGTTTTGTCTGTGGTTTTCATTACATTATTACATTTTTATTCGTCATCAAAATAGTGGTTTTATGTTAAATTAAATTCATGGATTAAATTCGAGTTATACTCGAACACTAAGAACAAAAAAATTTACAAAAAAGTTAGATAGGTACTTTAGTCATGTTTCTGGTAGATATGAATAGACACGGTCGGGCATTAAAAGACATTATCAGAATAAATAACTACATCTACACAAGTCAGCTATTTTATTTATTTCATTCCCCAATGTCCAATACTCCAACTTTTAAAGGAAGTCGGCTTTATTTGTAGGATTATAAAGAATTTTTTCATAGCGCCATCTAGAATATAAAATGGAAACTGACACGACATTTGGAACATTAAGTTTTATCAAAGAAAATAAGAATGTAAGTTCATAAAATAAATCACAGATGGCATTGTTTTATAAATAAGAGCAAACACAACTATGAGTGTTTTAGAGAAATATTACGGAACATTTTTTTTCAGTTACAAACATATTTGTGTATGTACATATATGTCGTAGGATGATTTAATTCGAATTTTTGCGAAAACAATTATTGCAAAAACACGGATAATTAGACAGCGGCGAAAACATTTGCAAATCTTACTGGAGCGTTCTTATTTCATAATAGCTAACGGTCCGTTTCGCTATATTGATATAGCGCCTAGTGTTTTTGTAAAAACCCTAACATTTTCCAGTAAGATTGAGAAATGTTTTCACCATTGTCTAATTATCCGTGTTTTTGCAAAATCCCTAGAGTTTTCTCGAAAATTCGAATTATCAAATCATCCTGCGACATATCTACATATTTCGTTTCCGAGCTAAACATCATCAAAACAATTAACCCGTGTAAAAAAAACTTCGACTCCTTTCTCAAGTACGGGGCCCACGCTGAATAATAAGTTAATTCAATTTTTGTTACAATATTTGGTTCCGGGGCAACATTCACACAAAAAAAAGGCATGTATTTAAATGAGCGTTTTTTAATTTTGCGAAAACAGCAACCAAAAAATCTAAACGGTCACTTTTTTTTAATGATTAAGCTTCTTCCGAGACATGAAATAAATCAAATAAATCGATATTTTAATATATGTAGAACTATGCAAAAAATGTTTGAGATGTAAAAATTATGTATGATAGTTCCTTGGTGGGTCCCAAAACAAAAAGAAATGAGCATTAAATATCTTTAATGATACTTTTTTTATACATAATTCGATTTATTTCAATAACTTTTTTTTAAATTCAAATTTCGATTGAACAATTTTTGTACTAATTTTAATAACTTTGGTTCACCTTCGATTATTCAATTCGAGATCGAAAACTCGATTTGCGTGGCGCTCGGCGGCTGATTTTTATGTTCCTACTAGTATAATGGATTGGAACATTTGGAACAATAGTCAGAGTGCCCATATATTCGTCTTTTATTGTATTTGTCTTTTTTTAATAATTGATAAAAACCATCGATTATTAAAAAAAAAATACGATTTTTTTCGTTTTTTGCCGATATTTTTTTTGTTTTTGAACTTTTACCGAATTGTTTTTTTGCCATCTTGTAGAGCTCGCCGAGATGCGTCTTTTGACACCACGGTCATCCCGATATCTCGAAAACTCTTCGTGCAATCTGCCTGTCTCACAAAATTCCCAAATGACCCCCTATACTCCAACGAAATGAAAGTCATTACCAATGACAAAAAGACCAATAGCTAAAGAAGAAGATTAAATATTATTTTTGTATTAGTATCAGTTTTGTATACCAAATAATAATTGAGTATGCTTGAACGTCACTATCATGTTACCTACCTTGAATGCAGTTGATGTAGAATTCATCCTTAGATTAACTAATATAAACGCAGTAATTAATATACTTACAGATTAAACATAAAAATATATCATTTATTTTAAAAAGTGCTCATTTACAATAGATTAATTAGATTTTAGAGGATCAATAATATTGTCCCAAAAAAAACAACTTGCAAATCTGTACCTTATTCCTTTTTCGAGCTGGAGCTGGACACTCGTGATATACGGACGGATAGACAAACAGACAATGTGATAGCAAATAGGCCTCCGTCTTTTGACTTGAACATTGTTAAAGTTTCATATTCTCTTAGTGGCAAAGATTGGCCTATGCCTAAGCAATTGACACCATTTCATTGATATTGCGATGGTCTGTTCTACTGTTTTGGGTTCCTTAGTGTATAAACATTAAAATAAACCATACCAATATCAGTGAAATGGTATCTATCGTATAGATTATAGCGGTCGGCTTTCTTTTAGGGTTCCGTAGCTATTGGCAATATATAGATGAAATTTGGAAGGTAGGTGTAATCTATGAACCGCTACACAACGACGTAGTGAAATAAAAAAAAAATTTGGGATAGGTCGCCAATGTCGCCATACATTTAATTCAAGTACGAAAAAGAAATTCATCGTATATTAACGCAAGATGTACCAAACGATAGGTATTAAAAAATTATATCAAGGTTTCAAATATTTTTTTTTATTTAAGTCAACAGTTGTTGAGCTATGCACTCCTAAAGTCCTAATTTTTGTTAGAGTCATGTGTCTGTTTTTTAAATAATTCTAAGATATTTGTTTTAAAATACGTAATTTATAAATAATATATAGCATTAAATCATAGTTTTCATGGTACCCGGATGGAAAGGTAGGTACATGCACAGAACAATAACTTTCTAAAAGTGGAAAGAATAAAAAAAAAAGAATAAAAGTGGAAAATGAAATGCGGCTGAAATGCTTAAGGTACCTAATATATTTAATTTGATAAGGAACAAAATCGTATCCGTGTAAATAGCGACGCTATTACCACATTATATGTGACTATTTTTTTAAACATTAAAATAGGTTTAGTAATCTATTTTTGAAATACAGAAGATGCCATCGTTGACTTTTTTAAACCTATGAAAGAGAAACAGTTTTTTCATACATTGTCCATACATACTGTTGTATCTCAAAAGGATTGAACAGCGTTTGCGATGAAAGCTTACTTAATTTTTTCAGATGTTTTCCACAATCATCTTCATATTTTAACCAATTTACATTAAACATTAATAAATACATAGATCAACCTTTCTCTTGAATCACTGCGTTTATTGGTGACAACCGCATGAAAATCCATTTGGCAGTTTTTGAGTTTATCGCCTTCAGACAGACAGACAGACGCGGTGGGGGACCTTTGTTTCATAATAGATACGCAGTGATATAAATATGTATATATATATATATATTTAGAATTGGCTATTCACTAGTTTTATTTCGATAGCCATGTTATTCTATAACATTTTTTTATTATTCCGCCTTGCTTTTATGATTAATAGATGCCAAATTTAAATATTATATATTCTATATCACTCCCACAATTCAGACGAATCTAACATCTCACATGTTAAAATCCAACAAACCGTTTAGGATACAAAGCGTGGCAAACAAATAGACATATAAATATACATACACACGAACGAAAAATATTACTCTTCGCAGTCGATAAAAATAAACATGGATCGGGATTTTGAATAGTTAAAGTATTTAACTATTTTATTTAAGTACTGTAACTCGTAATAATTATAAGTATTTATGTAATATTCTTTTTTAATAAATAAAAAAACAATTTAAGCCTAAGGCAGTAAGTAGGTATGTACCCATGCGGAGCTATAGGGATCTATTTATTTGTATATACATTTGTTTAAATAATTTCAAAAAGTGTGTACATAATTTAGTAAAACTTCAATTCTTGCGCGTGTACCCACTGATATACGCAATTATACACCCGTTTACTCTACTAATTTTAACAATGAGCTGCTTACTGTTTAGCGTGAAATCTTTATAAAGATATAAAAAATAAATCATTCATAAGTATCAGATAGGGATCTTGTCATTTTACTTTTCGAATAAAGACGACTATTAGGTTGTTTGTCGTTCTTCTTTCAAGTATTCAGTACCAAAATCAGTAGAGAAATTGAAAAAAAAAAAAAAAAACGTTTTATTGCTTACTCTATCGTTTTACTCCACTAATGAACATTAGGCTTATGATAAAAAAAAATTAAACCTACCAACTGTTCCTTGCGTTATTATCGATTTTGATTATTTGATTTTTTATTTAAATTCGAAAAATGCATATTATATTTAACAATTATAACTTATTTTATAGAAATTTTCATGACAAAAAAAGAGTTTATTATATATTATAATAAATTCATTTCAATAATTTCTTATTTCAATTTCCTTAATAGATACCTACATTTAAAATAAGAATTCAACTTTCACTTTAACAGTTGAAAATATTCAAATATTTTCAACTGTTAAAGTCAAATAGACTAGTTTTTTTTTGTGAACAAACTTATCGAACGTGAACTAATTTAACTGTTAAATTAATTAAACTGGTAAATTATTATTACCCGATTTGAGATACCGTAGCGTAGGGGTGCTCTTTTAACTTCATGATTTCTGATATAGCCTGCACAGTGCGGGCGCAGTCTGTCGGGAGCGCGCGTCCCGTACGATTGTGGTACCCGAATACTTCGCGAAGACCTAAAAGTACGTGCGTGAAAGTGCATAATCATTTAACGAGATACTTGTGAATTGGAAATAAATTAAAGGTAAACTAACTGCGCTTTGTCGTTGTTCAAAGCGTATCTTATATCTATGAATTGGAATTTTTTAAAAGTATAAACTTTTATTAAAACGGCGATTATTATGTAGTTATTACAGACAGTAACAAATTTTAGAGTAAATTATAAAGCTTAGAATATTTTGAAATGGAAAAAGAAGTTTTATTGGTGATAAAAGTTGTTGTAATATAGAGTAGAGCATATGATTCTTACGACTGTGCTTTTCGGATTCTTTGTTTTTAATTTTGTTTTGATAGATTCGAAGTATTATGAGAATTTATGACGGCTATACAAATGAAAATCACTGAAATTATTAGAGGGAATAATGTTTTAATGTATTGATTATTACAAATTAAAGTGAAGCTGTTAAATGGCTAACTGTTTTATTCTTTAAACGATTAATCAGAAAAAGAGAGACGGTCAGATATCATTAATTGTTTTAGTCACGCCAACTGTATTTAGTTCTCAGAAGCAACTTCGTTGAGCTTTATTAGTGTGATCTCAGAATTCGTACATTTTTAAGTTAACATTTCGATATGAAACCATTTTGGAACTTTTTGTGGTCGAGCAACTGTCAAACTAATTTGTATCGAAATCAATGATTATTGATCGATGTCTCTAAAACACTAGGTCAATCAGTGCCGTCTTTACAAGGTATGAGGCCCTAGGCCCAAGTATCGACGGGGCCCGCCCCCAATAAATGTAGAATAAATTAAACCTTTCGAATATCAAAACCTTAAGTCTTATAGCGTAACACTATAGTTGTAAGTCGCTTTTATAGAAGCTTAGATCATAATCACTTAATTATGCACATAAGCAACTATTTCAAATGACACCAGACACAAATTTTATTTAAAAATAACCCTAAATTATTTGTGAAATGATTTTACATAAAGTAAGGTATTTGCTATAGTTAAGATAAAAAAATTCTGCGTTATAAATCTGTAGATTTTATTTGTGTAAAAATATCTGTTTAGAATTATTTCAAGTTTGGTTTAAAATTATCCGAAGATAATTTTAAACCAAACTTTACACGAATGTAAAGTTTGTCCAGCGTCTTTCAATACTTTCAAATTTACCGCGTGTTCTGCTCTGGTAGCGCGCGCATGCGCGACTGGACTGCTATAAGCTCCGCGCCGCGCAAATTTTTTTTAGCATGATGGTCACGGATTGTAGCGGCGAGAGATCATTTTCAGCCTTAAAATTTATAAAAAATTATCATCGAAATGCCATGTTAAATCCTCGATTGAATTATCTTTCGATTATGTTTATAGAATCGGACATTTTAAATAATATAAGTTTTGAAGACATAATTACTGATTTCGCTCACAAAAAATCAAGAAAAAAATTGTAATGTTACATTTCCATATTACATAATAAATATTATATTATAAATTAAATGACTAACGTAATTAATTACTTTATTCTTATTACGGTTTATTACGGTTTTACGGTTTTAAAGCTTACGATTTGTTATTCAACGTTCTTTCTAAAGGATGATTGTAAATTATTTTTTGCGATTGGGGGGGCCCTAACATGCCTGGGGCCCTAAGCCCGGGCCTATTAGGACTTTGCGTAAAGACGGCACTGGTCAATATTTTTTTAAATATTATCTGTACGCGGTCTCCAGATGTCTACTGGTTTGGCGGTAACAGACAGATATCTCGTTGAATACTGAAGCGATTTCGATTGATCTGGTGTCGCAGAATAACCGCCCATAGCACATTATTAAAAATTGCTTTGCAATTCATGTTATGGTTTAAAAGTCTATAGAGATGATTGATACATGAGTGAAGAATGCGATTTTACGTTACTCAACGGAAAAAGCTTAAGGCTTATTTAAAAACAATTCAAAGTTGCCATTTTATATTTGTTACCACTACAAGTTTTATAATAGCTTAATTTCTCATAGAATTATCACTCACGATAACTCACGGTGACACATTATGAAAGTGAAACTAAAGGTAATAAAAGGTTTCTTTTAAATACACTAGTAGTTCTAAAAAATGTATTTTAAGAGTTGTGAGTTATACCAAATCGTCGCCACGTCGGAAATAATGTCTCTATCATTAACCTAGGAATACCCGGACATAGTATCGCGAACTAGTAAGTCAGCTGGCAATGTAGGTACGCATCACCTTAAATACACTCATACCACAGTAAGTCTACCGTCAATACGATACTAAATTCCACTCATACCTACTTAAGCGGCGCGGCCGCCATTGCAGTGCTTTATTGGTTGTTAGAGTTTTCAGCCTAGTAGCCTAGAGTTTTCATTACGTCTATCTATGGTGTGTATATATAAAATCCATCATCATTTCTCAATTTTGAATAATTACGTATTATTTCGTTACATATTGTCTTAAGCTACTCTTTTATTCAGTAAATGACAATATAAAAAAAATAATTTTTTTTTTAAATAAACATATAAATAAAATGTATTACTTGGCGTGTTTATTTTTTACTATTTTAATTGGGAATCTTAATATAATTTAAGGCGCGTTAAAAACTTTTAAGTAAAGCATGCATTTCATCCAGGAACATAAGATACTTGTGTTAATTTGTTACATATTTAATATAAAATGTGAATGACAACAATTGCTTAGAGTATATTTATTAAATAACACAGTTTCGAATAATATTTCACTACAGTGCACAATACAAAGAGCTACGAAAGTTCATTTGAGCACTTTCGGTGATAATCATATACGCCCCAGAACTCAAGCGATATGCCCATCTTGAGTCACATCTGTTGCTTAAGGGTTTTAAGGCACGACATGAACTTTGATTAGGCAACTTCCAGTTACAATTTGATACGCTTCAAACCTTTTATGCTTCTGTTTTGTGCTCCTTGGGCGTCCGTTGTCAGATCCTTAAGAATGTATGTATTTTTTATTAATTCGAGTATAACGTCCTTTTGTTTATGAGCTAATTACAAAAATATCTATACACTTATAATAAAATCGTAAACTACAAGCAAACAACAGCTAGCTAGAGTAGGAGTGGTTAGACGGTAAACGTAGAAGAGGGCTTCTAGTCAACTCGTACTTTTACGCTGTATTTTGATTTTTTAGAAGTTAGTGCATGCCCTTTGATCCATTAATTGTACTTCTTATTAATAATTACATGTAAATAATAACTACATATACAAATTTGTACGCATTAAAAAATAATATCTTACAAAGTGGAGCATACCTTATACCATACCATGCATACATACCGAATAGCATATTTTACCAAAATTAAATTAATAATACATTTCTTATGATGTTTAGTAAAGGATTTTTTTATTATATTTATGATTAATCTATTCATTTTCAATTTATCAGATTTTGTATCGTAGCAATCAAATAATGAACAAGATAAAAATCTTCTAGTCATCTTGTAGCTATAAGGTGCGCTATATATCGATATATTCGGAAGTGTGTTTTTATTAAAGTGACCGCCAGAGTGAGGTAAAGCGTGAACGGCGCGTGCTCAGCCGCCGGCCTCCGGGTGCATTGTGACGATTTTCAATGAGCCCATTGTGCGACTCCCGGCGACCAACTAATGGCTTGCATTTTTGAACGACTAACATCTACCCTAACCCAAGGGGTTGGGAGGGAGCGATTGCTTGTTTTTAAGCTCCAATATAATAGGTACCCATTGAAATGTCAAGAGAAATATAAAATGTTGAAAATGAATCGATAGACTATGTAGATTTATTGAAATAGTTAAAACAGTACGTGCGGATAAAAAGGTTCCAAATCAAAATTAAAATACGAGCAACCATTAAAACGTAAAGTCTGGGTTGCTAGTGATTTTGGAACAAGATGGAGATTCAAAAGTAGATTTCAAGACGCTGAATAGTGAATCGTACCTTATGTCTTAATTTTACAACTTAGCCTATCCTGTAGTGTAGAGCCAAAATATTTTTTGTATTTAAGAATAGTACAATCATTTTAAAAGATACTTGTTTAAATGTAATTTATGTAAAATTTAAGTACCACCATCAGTCCTTCTTATACCCCACTGCAAGGGCTAAGGCCTCCCCTCAAGACGAGTGGGGCTTGGAGCATAAGACCACCACGCTGCTCCAATGCGGGTTGGCAGATTGTTACGATCGCCATATATATTGACAGCAACCGGGACCGACTGCTTACGTGCGTGCGTGCACGGAGTCAGTGATAGTTGATGTACTTAAGTCAGAAAAAACTCATTGGTACACGCCTGTATTCGAACTACGGCCTTATGGCCTTATAAATTTGAAACAGGTTCGCTGCGTTCGGGCTATCACGACACTTTTTTTTTTCATTTAGGTACCTAATGCATATAAAATTTAAACGTTGCATTTTTAGTTATTCCTTCACGGTTCAAGATCAGAACAAATTCTGTTAAAATATTGCAAGAAGATTTCTTACGATTTTAGTAAATTGCAAATACAAAGTTACTTGATAATTGCGTGATTATACGTTCCATTCAAATTGCGTAATGCAAAAGCTAACCTCTTCCCAGCTTTATTCCAATGAGTTGTGTTATTTACAAAATATATAAGCTATTAGTGATTAAATAGCGTGGGAGCAATAAGACGATGTGACGAGAAATTAAATTAAAATGGTCAGTTATTTCTAATTTAATATGCCGAGTTCTCGTTAAAAATACCTGCATAATTTTCAATAATTTATATATAATCTTGGCGGCAGAAACGAGTCCATCGAAGTGAAATGTGACCGAAGGAATTCTGTTTTAGTACCACAACGGAAGGATTATATGAAGTTTCCGGCAACTGGGTTGGTCTGCGAGAAATAACCTGTCGCTGCAAGAAGGTTGCCATAAAAATAATTCGTTCCGCAGCTACTGCAGATTCGTCACAGGTTACGCCGTCCTCGCTCCCTATACTGGCTTAGCTTTTTCATTAAGCGAAAAGCTCCATGGCTAATATTTTGTTTTGATGGGCTTCCATATACGTACGTTCTTTATTTTCTTTCTTCATCAAGATTTGTTAAAAAGAACTGTTCTTTAGAATTTGCACTTCAAATTATATTATCACAAGCTTAAAAAGAACCTGCAGTGGAAAAGTTCTTCTATTCAGTTGCTGGTGGTAATGGTCGAAATGTGTTTTCTGACATATGTACAGTACTCGCCGTATATATCTAGTGTTCAGCTGAACGTAGTCCAAACTTATACAGCGTGTAGAGCTTACTGAACTAAACAAAACGTTAATAAAATGAAACTTTCAACATGTTTTTCTCGGTAACTGTTAGTTTGTGCCATCTGCTCAATTTAAACTTTTGTTTAATTTCGTTTATAAATTTGGACTACATTCAGCCGAACACGCGATACATTATATGCGAGGCTGTTTGGCTGAACCTAGTTCAAATTTAAACATGTTTTTCTCGGTAACCATTAGTTTGTGCCATTCGCGTACTTGAAACTTATTGTTTAGTTCGGTATGCTCTATATGCTCTATAATTTTGCACTGCGTTCAGCCGAACACCCGGCGTATTATCATTTCACAGAAACTTTGCATCGAGAAACATGGCGGACTTGCGCGATAGGGCATGCACATCGCACACAAGGGCGGCACATAATGTATGCCAAGTTTTGAACGGGTTTATGTATGTTTATTATTATTATGTAACATTCACATTAACAGTCGTAGTAGTCGGTTACGTTGCTATTATGATTGGACGCTTAGAAGTTGAGCTGCATCCTGCATATTTTACTATTTAGTAGTTTTAAAGCTACTAATAAAAATTATAGGTAACATAATAGTTTTCGAAAATCAAATAGGGATTCGTATTTTGTTAATTAATACGATATTATACAATGTATCCCAACATTAGTTTTAATATTTAAGATAAATTTATCTTCTTTATATTTCTACTTTCATATCCTTTGACTTCTAACAATAATGTGTACCTATACGTTATTTACTGCGATTGGATAATTGCAGTATAATATTCGCTCTACCGTCATGCGTCGTCATCCACAAAACATTAATTAAAAATACGCAATTCCAAGTTTTTTTTTATGTATCGAAAATGTCGTTTTAGTTCTATAATTCTACAAAGGCAACACTGCCAACTCTGTCCTGTGCTCAGATCCAAAATGTCCAATCTTAATAGCCACGTGAACGGTTAGTACTAGTACTTGTATACAGGTAAGGATAGTTTATGCAGTTCCCATAATGCGAGCGCCAAAGCGTCATTATTATTATAGAACCCTTTCAAACCCATTTATAATTAATAGTGGTCGGCCAGCGGTCGAAGTTCGATCGTACTCACTTTTTTAAGCCACCAATAATACATAGGCGGGAGTAACTCAATTAAAACTCCATCAAACGACAGACTATTAACTCCTATGGTTGACAGTATTTGTAACACATATTAGGTGTATATAGATTTTAACTTTTGGCACTTCTTTTCCGTATAAACTTTACCTAAACTTATTCCTCCGTACCCGCAATAAAGTGGCTTACTTCCCTGTTGAAGTAACAGACTTTTCAAAAATGTTAATACGTAGTTTTGTTTTCTCAATAATCGAGCTCATGATACCTTTGAATACTTTTCGCTATTTCTCATAGTTTAGGATTTGGCCATACAGTCCCATCTCAAAAACTTATCCTGTATATAGATTTTAGCTTTCTGCCTTCCTATTCCATATAAACTTTAACTATGCCAAATCTCACACTCCTTCGTGCACGTAGTATGCTTAAAGAACGGGTCTAAAGCTTTAAGGTCTAAAGGTAACTTCACGTATTTATACTTATATAGAAGAAGATAAGCGGATATACTTACGTCAAAAATATTTTTTTACATTTATTTTTGCTGCGTACGAATTGAAAACTTTAAAATATTTCTCGTAAAACTAGATAATAGTTTTCTAAATAGACTAAACAAACCTTCCGCTAGTATCAACGCGCACAGTTTGTTATCCATTGAAAATTTTCAATATTTGCGTTTTGTCCGAATTCCACAGTCCAGCTTTATCCGCTGTCCGTCTGTTGAACGCATGCAATTTTAAGCGCGCCACGATATTTTCATTGCGATTTCGTCATCGCTTTTTTTTTATACATTTTGTCGGAGAAAATTTTTCATCGCGGACTGTAGGTGGAAACAGAAGAAAAAGGAATATTGCTTTAAAAATCAAAAGAGTTATTTTGAATGTTGAAACAGTTTTTCAGGTACATTTATACCTATCCCAACTTTTTGAAACGATTTGCGCTTTCATGAATTCAAAGTGAAAAAAAAATCTTTAGTAACTCTTAAAAAAAAATTGTATATTAACATGTCACTAATATAAAACAAAAGATTTTTATTAAAATAGTTCTCGATGTTTATGTTGAAATCTTAAAGAAATAATATTGTATAGTTTACACAAATTGTGAATATGTAAGTGTATTATAATTTGAAGCATTTGACGAATTCATTTAATCTTCTAACGCCTGCTCCACACGTTAGCCGAGTATGGAGAGTGGACTACCTTGCCATCTCATTTTATCGTGTAAAGTAGGGAACCTGAGGCTTTCAAGAACCTGAGGCTTGAGGAGACGACTTGGTTGGGTTGAGCCAACGTGTGGAAGGAGCGATAATATTTAAAATAACTATTGGCTGTTCGCTGCTGCGCCTGCTTGAACTAAATATATTTAGTTTTCGGTTCTCACGTTGTCCTGAAAAATTCTTGAGAAAATTTTCTGTCTAGACGCTAACAAAAAGTGTTATCAAAATCAGTTCAACCTTTGAATCTATCGTGTTCATACGAACAAACAAACAAACAAACGAAAATTTCAGAATTCATTGTTTACAAAAATTTAATATCTTATGTACAGGATTGACTTCGGTACGATTTTATTATATAGATTTAGATATACATTTTTATTTTCAAGAAATGTAATCTGATACAAAAGCAATGTTAGTGTTACGATAGTTTTTGCTAGCATATAAACTGAAAGGTGATCCATCTTGCCTCGTCTCGCTCTCATTGTTGAAATAACGATCGAACCGTTTTCAAACAAAGATAATCGGATAACTTCTATTTTAAAACGTATATTTGGAACTATATTAACGAAGATACTAAAAAAAAGAAAAACCCAAATAATAAGAGCTTTTCTGGTTGACATTTAAAACAACAAAAATAAGCTTCCTGTTATTGAGAAAAGATGACCTGCTCTAAAGTAAACTGTCAAGGCTATCGAAACTTCTTCATTTTTAAAGAAATTACAATTTCAATAATCCAAACTTTTAACTCCTTTTATTTGATTTAGACACGTCTAACTAAGGGAAAAACACATTTTTATTAACAGTTATTCAAAGCTAATACGAGTATTAATTTCCGGTAAGCCAAATCACGAAATTCCCTCAACAGAGAGCTTTTAACGATGGTTCAACGTCCTACAATACAGTTAGAGATACTATTGCCATTATGCCAACCTCTACCCTATACAATCGTAAACAGTGCTAAAGAGTTGTGAAATTGCTATAAGCAGAAAACGCCATTAATAATAATAATACCTGGGACATCCCACACAGCGCCATCTAGTCCCGAACTAAGCAGGGCTTGTATTATGGGTACCAAACAACTGATATACATCATAAATATATACATATATAGATATTTTACACCCATGCGCGGAACAAGTAGACATGTTCATGCACACAAATATTTCGCCCGGGCGGGAATCGAACTCGTGATCCTTGGTTCCGCAGTTAGGGTCTCTAACCACTCGGCCAATCGGACAGTCGAATCAAGAAGAAGAAGAAGTACTAAAGAGGTATAGCCAGAAATGACATCAAAACGATTTGCTACACAACAAAATCGTTTGCACTATGCAAATCAAAATCTAATGATGATATAAATTTAGCGTCATTGAATAAATTTCGGGTGACGT
This sequence comes from Luffia ferchaultella, assembly GCA_949709985.1. Classification (NCBI taxonomy): domain Eukaryota; kingdom Metazoa; phylum Arthropoda; class Insecta; order Lepidoptera; family Psychidae; genus Luffia; species Luffia ferchaultella. The sequence continues at coordinate 12,139,838 of OX453245.1, read as the reverse complement.
CTGTGAAACTGCTCTGAAAGGTTACGAGACACCTCCGGTACTGCGTGCACCGATAAACAGTACACGAAGCCAGCGCCCTCTCTGTTTATGTAATCGACTCACGGACTGTATCAAGGTATTTTTGAAGAATAACATTGCAGTCGATGAACCTACTCGCTCTTTGTGGACGCCGACAACGGTAAACAAGGTGAGAATTTCGGGAACTATATGGGAGAGTAAGCGACTTGGTCGTTTATTTACTTTGAGCACAGGCGCTTACGATAATATTTTTCATTACACAACATTGTATTACCTATCTGAGTAATGTGGCATTGAAATTTATTTATTGATGTTTTAGCTCAAACAGGATATTACCGACGAGGCCGAAATACTGAAATTTAAACCGAGATATACCTACTTACCTACGGTTCGGATGGATCTAAAAGTGTAGACTATAAAAATTACAACAGTTACAAGATTATAAGAATTGCAATGAAATTGACTACACGTCATATTTTCTAGAAGAGGAAAATAGAAAAAACCGTTTGTAGCATTTTTCAACCTGGTCGGAAATATATATATGACTCGTATTAAGTTTTCAATGATTTATGAAAAAAAACCGGAATATTTATAAATATGGGTGATAAAAAAACGCAATATTCATAAATAAGGGTGATGAGTTCATTTGTATCCTCTCCGAATGGAACGCTTCTTTACACAGTATTATAAAGTAATAAACGCAATTCAAACGCACCTTTTTCGGTTAGTTGTGCTAAATGTAAACGTCAACCAAATGTCAGCTATTAAAAGATAATTAGAAGACAGATACGACATACTAAAACGATTTCAAAACATTTTTACATCGAAAAAGAAAAAGAATACGCTTCCCTCATTTTCGTTTCTAGTTTCAAATAAACTAATAAACAGTAAGGGGACTAAGGGGTTAAAAATTTTAAATGTTATAAATTATATCCGAAGTAAATACTGGTTCTTGGTTTTTTAAAATTTTAAACACCCGAGGCGAAAGAAAAAATAAAAGAACGTTAATTGGAAGTTCCCTTCACAATTCAAAAAAAGTTTAGGTTTTTATTAACTGAAGTGCAAGAATATAATCTATACTAATATTATAAAGCTGAAGAGTTTGTTTGTTTGTTTGTTTGTTTGTTTGTTTGTTTGTTTGTTTGTTTGTTTGTTTGTTTGTTTGTTTGTTTGTTTGTTTGTTTGTTTGTTTGTTTGTTTGTTTGTTTGTTTGTTTGTTTGTTTGTTTGTTTGTTTGTTTGTTTGTTTGTTTGTTTGTTTGAACGCGCAAATCTCAAGAACTACTGGTTCGAATTGAAAAATTCTTTTTGTGTTGGATAGTCAATTTATTGAGAAAGGCTATAGGCTAGATGTATAAAATAATATTATCTGTCTGTCTCTCTATTCAAAGAAATCTCCAAAACGGCTTAACTGATTTTGATGAAACTTCACAGATATGGAAAGGAAGTGATCAAAAGTGATATACACTACTTTTTGTATGTCTGTATATACGTCCATCTGTCTATTCGAGCTAATCTCCAAAACGACTAAACCGATTTTAATGAAATTTCACGGATATGAAAAGGAGGTGATCAAAAATGTCATACGCTACTTTTTGTCCGCCTGTCTGGCTGTACGTCGATTTGTCTATTCGAGCTAATCTCCAAAACGGCTGAACAGATTTTAATGAAACTTTGCAGACATGAAAGAAATTGTCAAGAGTAACATCAGGTACTTTTTGTGCCTATCTGTCGTTTGTCCTCACTGATCTATCAGCGTAGATAAAGCCGAAACTACTGTCTAGGAAGCCAAAATTTGGAACAGTGGTTTATTTTATAACGTGAGTATTAATTTTAAAGAAAGAAATATTTAGAAATTTCAAATTTAAGGAGGGAGGGATGGAAGGGCGTTGTATGAGAGTCTTTGTTTTTTAAAGTTAGAAATATAAAAATTTTAACATAAATAAATAACAACGTGTTTCAGGGTTTTTGGATTTGCACATTTTAAGGGCGGGAAACGGGAGGTGAAAAGTATGGGAGTATCGGTTTTCTTAAAGGAGTGGGGAGAATGAAAATTGAAAGTTTGAATGGATGTACCCACAGGTGTACCCAATATTAGTTTCAGCAAAAAGTACGTATAAACCATTTCGAATGTTAATACTATCTAAAACAGGAATGTGTAGTCTACGCAAGCGAAGCTGCTGGCGGTCGCTAGTGATAAATAAAACTTATCTTTTGTATGACATTTTTCGAGCTCTATATCTTTGGATATTATATTGAAAATTGCACGGGAACCGTATACAATTATAGCATGGATGGTTACTTTGCAGCGGTTAGTGAAATGTATCCACCTACCTATTTAATCTACCTATCTGCATTCTCATTTCGATGTTATGTAGCTACCAACAGTTACAAAACTTTCGGCTCCAACAGTCCTTGGTAAACGAACACTAGTTCCGTTTGATTGATAGATTTATTCCTTCAGAACTACAAAGGCCATGTGTTGCCCGCGTGCGCAAACATCCGCGCGCATTGCTATTTAATTCAAAACATAACGCGGAGCGATGCACTGTATGCAACCGCTTATGACCCTCACAAATAATATTCCCCCGTATTTACACAGTGATGTCAATAAAGCGCTGCAATTCAACTTTCATGTTTGCGTTTAAAATAAACACGGGAGGAATTTGCAAAGTATGTACATACCGACGAGTATTTTAAGATTCCGTAAGCGCAACATAGTTTTATTTTTATTTTATTTTATTCGGGAAACATACAGTGATATATAACAAAAATAATGGAAAATAATTATATCTAAACACCATTTAAACGTTTCCACATAATATAGAAACTAAATATACTTATTTGTTTAAACATCTATATAAACATATGGAGTAAAGAACAGTAACGATACAGCTATCATTAAATAAAACATTCAAATATATACCCACAGTGGGGCTTTAAACTAACAGAGTCAGGAAATCACACCAAACCAGCTCTTCGAAATAATAGCTCTAAATGTACTTGGAGATGAATTGAACAAATCAAGTTCAGAGAATCCATCCAGTCCATTAACATGCTTTGATGCTCTGATAAAAAATGATTTTTGTCTATATTTAGTGGAACTATGAGGAAGATGAAGTAAAGTTGGATGTCTGATGGACCTCGTAGGGATTCTTAGACATAATTTAGACAGAAGATGCGGAGAATCAATAAGATGTAGTGCTATTTTAGCTATTAGAGTAATATCTGCAATCTTGCGTCTCTCATGGAGCGGTAGCATATGATGTCTCCTGCATCTAGCTTCGTAATTCATATCTAATTTTTTGCATTTGTATTCCAAGTGTCTCATGAATCGTCGTTGAATAGATTCTAGCCTATTAATATAATAGTGGGCACATCGTCTGTCATTTTTTTAAGTCATTTAACAAAATGTTAGTTTAAAACAATGGTAATATCATATGGTCTGTCTAATCAGTAAGCATCTTATTTTCCTCACGTTTCCGATGGTTTTGAAGTATGACATGCTCCTTGTGGATGATTATGCTACCCTGAACTACCTATGTAATCTTCGCACGGCTCCGTTGCAGACTTAAGGTGTACATACGAGCTTTACGAATGCAAAGCATGGCAGATATGAAATCGCCACAGATACCACAAAGAAACACTATGCACGTGAAACCGTCTCACATTTTGCTGATACAAAGGCTCCGATAAGACGGAATATTACAAGCTCAGCCATGGCTTAGCTTTTTGTATAATTTTTGCTGACAATTTCATTCACCATCATAATAAAACTTCTTTCTTAGCCAAGTAATCATACTAAATATATTATTTAATAAGTATTAAAACATTGTTTTAATTAAAAATAATATAAATAACCTCTATATAATACATCATGGCGCGTGCATTAAAACATGTAGAGTAGATTAAAATGCGGATAAGTTTTTTATTTGTAACCGGTTTGAGGGTTTTTCATTAGTGAACGTTATTGAAGTTATGGAATTCCTTTTTTGTCTGCTTCTTGAGGTATATTAAGATTGCTCGAGAATTATGCGATCTATTATTACGATTCGAGTGGCATGGAAAATAGAGCTTTTAACTTTTACCAGTTTTCTATAGTATTGCAATATATAATACGTTATAGTATTATAGTTTGAATAAAATGAATACCTTTTTACATTGTGTCCGTTATAATTTTGAAAAAATAAACAATAACTTGGAGCCGCCTTTATAAGGTTACGTTGATGGATTTTTATGAAGTGTCAAATGTGACTTTTAAAAATGGCTCCACAATAGCTACGAGTGTAAACCAACTAGCTAGAGTATGAGTGGTTAGACGGTAAGCGCAGAAGAAGGCTTCTAGTTAATTCGTACTTTTATGGTTTAAGGTAAGCATTGTAAAAGATTAATTATGAATATCGCCGTCTGGCTGTTACAAAGTATCTGCATTTTCTCAAAAAGTTGCTTTTCATTTTAAGTGACTGACAAAATATTTATTTACTTTAAATCCTTAGGCGCGTTATCTCAACTGAATTCCTTTCCAAGTGGTGTGACCGCACTTGTCCGTTATCTGACAGTTAAAAGCGATAAGATTGATCCTCCGCCATCTGTTCTTGTATGATTTTAAATGGGAGCATGGAGCTAAGCCAGCAGTTTTTGAGCTTCGCCATGCTGAAGGTAACAATAAGTTAAATTAATTTTGCATCAAAACGATATCCCTAGTCTTCGGGAGGTGTTGAAGTAATTGAAATCAAGTATTTGGAACGGCGCTTGTTCTTTAGGCCCATTTCCAGAATTTGCCATAAAACCTACATACAATTCTGACGTTTCATAGTTTGCGTGAGACAAACATTGTTTTTGGTTTCTTTTCAATTAATACGTGTCTAACCAAATGATTAAAAGCGTGTCGTTTTTGATCAGTGTTGTCGATTTCGTACAATCTAATCGGCGAAAATAATTTCGCATTATTTCAGGAATTTTCTTACGTCGAATTGCATTTAGGCGGATAAATGTTTATTTTCGAGATTTAAATCATATTATTTTGTAACAAATTATTTTCTACAGAACTACCAATACAACGCTTAAATTGCGTCAGATTAAATCATGTTTATGTTATTATTATTAACTTATCTTATAAAGTATTTTACTTTCGTTTGTAACACTGATTAAACATGAAATTAATTTTAATTGTAATTCTTAATGTTTATTAAAACTTTAATAAATTGATTATTTCTTATATGTGTTTTAGTTTTCATCTTCAATAATATATTTTTGTAACAACATATGTCACACATACCTAGTTTCAGAAGAACATATATCCCAATTTATTTTAGAATGACATTCATACCTATCCATTATCTGCTTTGCCCATCACCTAAATTTGAATATTTAGTATATGTGATTTGCAGTTAATAATAATAATGACATTTCAAATTATTAGCAGTCATTCTAGCGGCATAAATGAAAAGATTACTATTCACACAAAGAAACAAAAAAACAAAGTAGAGTGTGTGAGTGTAATATTAGTTTAGGAAAAAGAATAAAATAAGTAATCGTTTTATTCATTTTGTTTCATTAGTACTAAAATATTGAGATGTGGTGCCCCAAAGTTATAGTATTATCGAGGGGATGCGCGGGCAACTGACAATTAAGTCTGTCGCTCTCCCCGCTACACTCGCAGTCGCCTCTCTCTCTCCTGCGTAGTATTTATGTTTGTCTTAGTACCCACGCTATATTAATAATTATTTCAGGAAAAATATATTAATGTGAAAATTTTACCTACCTATTTTTTTAAAGGAAGGTATACTTTTTGTATACAGCCTGGTTTGTAACACATACTGGAAAATATTTTCCATTAGACATGTTGTTCAGAAATTATGCTAAAAAAACATTTTTTTGTATCTAATGAAAAGTTATTGCTTCATGAAGTCATGTTGTTTTAAAATCACATGATTTAATACCAGATTAACACTGTTTTCTATGTTATTTCAACGACTCACGATGTATTTTCTTAGGTACTTACTTAGTTACCTACTAAACAAAATCTACTGACACACATTGACACCAAAGGTCCTAAAGGTTAGGAGTTTTATCAATTTTAATTGAATACAGAAATTCGAATACTCTTGCTTGCAATAATATTTCCACAATTTTTTTTATATTTTTGCTCATAACTTTTGTAAACTAACAGATATAATGAAAACTTCAAAGGAACCACAATTTATATGTAATTATAGAAAAACAATCCAAATTATGTATTTAAACGAAAAGGTAGGTATTTGAAAATAACATGAACATTTTTGTATTCAATTACAGGAAAGTGGTAGCGTTATGCATTACCATGATCATAGAATAATTGCGTGGGGACGGGAGCTGTTCCCTTGCGGCGTTCATGCTTAAGTGGCTGTTTCTATATCACTTCACTGAGTTGTGCTCATTAGTCATTAACTCGGTATTTACTGTATTTGCATACAATTATTTATGACGAAATGTGATTCCTAACATTATTTGACATTTGGGAATTATTATTAACTAGCGACCGCCGGCAGCTTCGTTTGCGTAGACTACACATTTCTGTTTTAGGTAGTATTAACATTCGAAATAGTTTAGGTATACGTACTTTTTGCTGAAACTAATATTGGGTACACCCACTCAAACTTTCAATTTTCACTGTTCCCACTCCTTTAAGAAAACCGATACTCCCATACTTTTCACCTCCCGTTTCCCACCCTTAAAATGTGGTAATCCAAAAACCCTGAAACAAGTTATTATTTATTTATGTTAAAATTTTTGTGTTTCTAACTTTAAAGAACATAGACTCTCATACAAAGCCCTTCCATCCCTCCTTCCTTAAATTTGAAATTTCCAAATATTCCTTTCTTAAAAAATTAATACTCACGTTATAAAATAAACCACTGTTTCAAATTTTGGCTTCCTAGACTTAGTAGTTTCGGATTTATCTACGCCAATAGATCAGTGAGGACAAACGACAAACAGCCACAAAAAGTAGCTGATGTCACTCTTGACAACCTTCTTTCACGTCTGCAAAGTTTCATTAAAATCTGTTCAGCCGTTTTGGAGATTAGTTCGAATAGACACATAAACGTACAGACAGACAGACGAACAAAAAGTAGCGTATGTCACTTTTAAACACCTCCTTTTCATACCCGTGAAATTTCATTAAAATCGGTTAAGCCGTTTTGGAGATTAGCTCGAATAGACAGATGGACGTACATACAGACATACAAAAAGTAGTGTATGTCACTTTTGACCATTTTATTTCCATATCTGTGAAGTTTCATGAAAATCAGTACAGCCGTTTTGGAGATTTGCTCGAATAGACAGACAGACAGATAGTATTATTTTATACATATAGCCTATAGCCTTCCTCACTAAATAAACTATCCAATACAAAACGAATTTTTCAATTCGAACCAGTAGTTCCTGAGATTAGCGCGTTCAAACAAACAAACAAACAAACTCTTCAGCTTTATAATATTACTAGCGACCGCCCGCAGCTTCGCTTGCGTAGACTACACATTCCTGTTTTAGGTACTATTAACTTTCGAAATGGTTTATACATACTTTTTGCTCAAACTAATATTAGGTACACCCATTCAAACTTTCAATCTTCATTCTCCCCACTCCTTTAGGAAAACCGATACTCCCATACTTTTCACCTCCCGTTTCCCACCCTCAAAATGTGGAAATCCAAAAACCCTGAAAAGGCATCATTATTTATTTATGTCAAAATTTTTATGTTTCTAACTTTAAAGAACAAAGACTCTTACAAAGCCCTTCCGTCCCTCCCTCCTTAAATTTGAAATTTCCAAATATTCCTTTCATAAAAAATTGATACGTTGTAAAATAAACTACTGTTCCAAATTTCGGCTTCCTAGACTTAGTAGTTTCGGCTTTATCTACGTTGATAGATCAGTGAAGACAAACAACAGACAGATACAAAAAGTAGCTGATGTCACTCTTGACAACCTTCTTTCACGTCTGCAAAGTTTCATTAAAATCTGTTGAGCCGTTTTGAAGATTAGCTTGAATAGACACATAGACGTACAGACAAACAGACGGACAAAAAGTAGCGTAGGTCACTTTTGATCACCTCCTTTTCATACCCGTGAAATTTCATTAAAGTCGGTTAAACCGTTTTGGAGATTAACTCGAATAGACAGATGGACGTACATACAGACATACAAAAAGTAATGTACATCACTTTTGACCACTTCCTTTTTATATCTGTGAAGTTTCATCAAAATCAGTTTAGCCGTTTTGGAGATTTGCTCAAATGGACAGACAGACAGATAGTATTATTTTATACATGTAGCCTATAGCCTTCCTCAATAAATAGACTATCCAACACAAAAAGAATTTTTCAATTCGAACTATTAGTTCCTGAGATTAGCGCGTTCAAACAAACAAACAAACAAACAAACTCTTCAGCTTTATAATATTAGTATAGATAGTATAGATTTATAGAGCAGATATAAGACGACCACGTCTAAAAAACGTTTTCTTTTTGCATTAAAATAAATTACAGCAAGATGGAATGACGCAGATAGCACACCGCGTCGGCCGTACGTTGAGAACAAACGGTCCGAATCGTCCTAAAATTAAATTTTGACACAATTGTTTCGAAGTTCAAATGACCTGTCAAAACTGAACAGACTTTTTAGCTGCTACTTGCACCTTTTAGAATACTTGCATCGAACTGGTAATATATGCTGAGTACCAAAAATTTCTTGTACTTTTTAATACGTATAAAAAACATTTGAATTTTTTATTATTTTCCTCACTTGTTCTCAGGTTTTTCATTCAGGCAGGAAAATGAAAGGAACTTTTTTATTATGAAGGAAAATACACTTTTAATCAAGCGACAGAAACTGATTTAAAAATGTTCTATAATACACAACAAACATAAAATTATTATCTATTGAATTGAAAAGTCATATTAATTTTATAATGACGCTCTGAAAATAAAAATGGTTGTTATGAAATGGGACACCAATAGTATTTAGATACCCAAGTTAAGGCATGAACTAAAGGCTACACGAAATTTCGTTATTTAAAACTTATCAAAATACTGAAATCAAAAAAAATATTTAGAACACTTTTATAACATTACACTCGTATTTACGCATCTATATATATTTTAATACAATCTTATGCTATTTTGATATTGTTAATATTCTCGGAGTTCGCCTTTTATTTACATAAAAAATATTCTATTCCAGAAAAAGATGAAACATTTTACGTGAAAACGTTTCGAAGCTTTGGCAATGTTTGAGGATTTCATTCGACATTTCCTTTTCACGAGTGTAAGAGTGTATTTGAAATGTAGGACTTTTCCAGACGGATACAGGCAGCATTTAGCGGTTATCAACGAGAGAGATCGGACTTGGACATGAATAGCAGAACTCGGTCACACTGATTCGAAGTTACAGTCAGAGCCCATTCAGCATTTGCTTGAGTATAAAAGTGACTGAAAATCGTGAAACATGAAAGAAATTTTTATTATCTTTTATTATTTTTACATTGTTTGCTTTCTAAATTTAAAAACGGAATAAAAGAATATTCTGTTACCAGCCAGAAAAAATATATATCAAATTTCAATTTTCATACCTTTGACTTCACTTCACAAATATTTTTACAAATGAATTAACTAGAAATATCTGTTTTCTGATTTCGAAATAAAGACTTCTGCTCGTATACTTTTATTAGCACGTAAACTTTATGTGCACGTATTTTTTTAATTTTTGCCTTTCTATCTGTCTGTATATTTGTCGGGCAAATCTCCGAAACGGCTGAACCATTTTAGACGGAAATTACACTATCAGGTAGAGGACATTTTCGAGAATAAACTACTTTTATTCCGTATTTTAAATATGAGACCAGCTCGAACCAGGTTGACTAAGTTGGCAAGCACCGGCTTCGAAAATCGCCATTTTCAAAAATTTCTTTCATGTTTCACGATTTTCAGTCACTTTTTACAACTTTTTACATCAGCCGAATCGCTTTAGTTTTTCATTCATTCAGAATATAATTAATTAATATACGAAAAATAAAACCAGCGGTCGTAGCACGATTTGTAGCCAATTTTTTCGTTTTGAATTACTATACTTTGGTCACAGAGTAAATAAATTTGACAACAGAGTTTGGTTTTAATAGAGTCGGAAATGTTACTTCACAGTAGGTATCGAAAATGTCAAAAACTATTTCGCGGGGGTGAAGACCAGCGCGCGGGTATGCCGCCGGAATGATGACCGGCGTGCGGAAATCTAGTAGACTGAAACTCGTCATCTTGCACCAGCTAGCTAATATATGAATGGGTAGACGGTGCACGCAGAAGAGTGCTTCTAGTGAATTCGTGCATACTATCCAAATTTCAATTTTTTTTTTGGTGAGATTTTTTGTTTTTATATAATTATAAAATCTTTATGAAGTACACGTCTATGGAAAGTGAAATATTTTTTTTTTAGAATCATAGGTAACCTTAAATAAAATTTTCAGCAGAAAACACTTTATTGCTTTATTCAAATGGCTACTATAGTTATTAACATCTATAACTTAAGAAGATAAATTACGTAATCTATTTTCCTAGAAATATATTTTTTTTAAATAAATGTATGCTTTACTTTTTAATTTAATAAAATTTTGTCAACGCAATTCCTAGAAACCGACGATGTTGCATTTTTATTTGCACGCCGCTGGTCGCGTTGAGCGCTTCGGTGCCGCCGCGAGTACTCTTCAAACGGGAATACAGCTCCGTCGCGCCGTTGGCTCTGCTTTGACAGATCCTCCATCCTTTTTGTAATTAGTGTAGTGTTACTTACACTATCTACACTCAATTTTGTGTACACTTGGTTCTAAGTGTCCTAACTACGAACCCATAAAATATTTTAAACTAAAACTGCGTAAAAGTGTTTTTTTTTATGTGACCCATACAATATTATTGCGATTTAACACAAACTTTGTGGTAAAAAGGATACTACGAAAGCGTAAGATTGAGTGACAATTTTGATATACAGATGACGAAGTTACGACAAACAAAAAAATATATATATACATTCCGAAATTAGTTCTACAAAACTCATTTCTCTAGATTCATAATTTTTCAAAGCAGCTGTAATCTTTGTGGTTTGATTATATTATAAACTTAGTGAAAGGTGACTAAATCGAGAATCATCTTTGTTTTGGATCTGCGTTAGTAGAATAGTGAGTGCTTGTATTCCCTTCGCCGTTTGTATGAGGAAGTGACTGGGTGGTGACTGGCTAGTACAATCTTAATTACTATTTTTGAAGTATGACGTTTGTAGTGCGAGAGCCGGCCGTATGAAAGTCGTTTGGATCAGATCGGATCAGATAGATGAAAATTGTTGGCGTGTGAGCAGTATTGGCATAGAACTAAATGTCAGAACTCCAAAAATTTTCAATTTTTGCCCGCATGCAAAAATATTACGTCACTTCCAGTCATGAATTCAAATTTGGTTTTATCAGTAAAATTGCTTCACCACTCGCCACCTTTAGTCGACCACCAATGAAATTATTTAAAAAAATCGATTGACCCTGCATGCCATCCCTGCCATTTTACGAGTTCAAAGCGCTCGCATATTAGAAAGGTATTTAGTACTTCGTACTTAAAATATCGATTTTCGTGGTTTTTGAGTTCTTCGAGCTCATAATATTTATTTTCCGAGCTCTCTAAGGCCAAAAACAGAATTTCTATACATTTAGAGTTCTTCAAGCTCAGAAATCTGTGATAGATCAAAGAAAATATTATTTTGGAAATGTTTCCAAAATCATAAGAGAATCGTGAGATCGTGAAATCTCAAAGTAATGTTAAAAAAACATTTTCTTGAAAATTTGTAGACTGCGATATTTTTTGAACGCTTCGTTTGATTCTATTGCAATTAATGGCATTATATGTAATTTTGTAAGCACAAAATTTTTATATAAAGTCAAAAATCTATTGGTCGTAAAATCTCAAAGTTATGTTAAAAAACACGTTTTCGGAAATTTGTGAACTACGATATCTTTTGAACGAGTCGTTCGATTTTGATATTTTTGGCGACACTCGACGCAGTTTTTTATGTACAAAAAACGTAAATAAGGTTTCAAGTAAATCGGTCGAAAAATCTCAAAGTTATTTTAAAAAAACATTGAATGTTTTGTTTTTTTGAGGTTTATTTTTTGAATATTTTTGAAACAGCTCGACCGATTGACTTCGAAATCTAAACAGAATCTTAACCTAATTAAATCTTAGTCTTAATGAACCCTTTCAAACGCTGTATCACAGGTCTTAATCGGTCAATCCGTTCTCAAGATATCGTACGACAAAAAAAAGTTACATACGCACAAACACACATATGGACGTCCAGCCGAAAATGGTCAGAATGGCTTCCCTGGACCTCAAAACGTAGAGATCTGATAAAAATTCGATTTTCGAAAATCGGACCCAAATCAATAACTTCCCTTGGATAACGGGAAGTTAAAAAATCTTATGTCATCTAATACATCGACAGTTAAGTGTTGAGTTGTCTTTATAATCATCATCATTAGGATCTTTCATAAAATATTTCTGTGATTTGAAAACAATTTCGTTATCTTGCCAACTAATCAATTGCGCGATTCATCTTGAGTCTCCCAGGTACTGAACAATCTGCAATTTTATTTGATCACTGTATTTGAGAAACTTTCCGTTTAGTATAAAACTGTACCGCAAGAAGAATTAATAACGATATACTTACTATAAAGATAATAATATCTTTCATTTGAATATCCTACATCTTTCCGTTCATCTTGAAACAGTGCACTATTGTTGTAAACACAAATGTGTTCATTGTTTGTTTCAGTTCCAATCGTTCGATCAAAGGATGAGTGGGAGCATTGCGGGGGGCGGGGGCGGGAGACGCATCCCTACTCCCATGCCGCCGCCCAAGGATGAAGAGCATTACCGCAGGTAATTGGTCATTAACCAAATTCATTAACCTTGCATAAAAGAAGTATTTTTATTTTATTTTTCTCGGAAGAGAAGAATCTTTTCCCAGACAACACCGCAGCGTGACGATCTGCTGGTAGTGGGGCTGGGGAGTGGGGGGCTGAAACCATCTAAACTCTTCTCCTTGACATCTTACTGTCAGCCACGGGGCTTTCACAGCGTAAACGGGCGCTTTGGGGCGAACGGGAAGCTCGAGCCATGCGAAAATTGGAAAATCAGACTGGAACCAGATGGGTCCAGCGAAGTCGAAGGGGGTGTAAAATCTGTGAGTTACGTCAAAAAACGCCAAGCAAATCAACTGCCTTGGACGACAGGTGATGGAGGAGGTGGGCCAGTAAACCTATAGTGCAGAACGCGCACGCCTAGTCTGCGTCTACGTCTGGGTCGGTTTCTATACGAGGATCGTGATTGTGAGATCGCTGAAGGCGAAGAGGAGGGAACCTCGGGAGGATATAGCGCGGATATTTGGCGCGTGATGATGTCATCGGTCGTGAGTGTCGTGATAGCCCAGAGCGCAACGAACCTGTCTCAAATTTATAAGGCCATGGTTCGAATCCGGGCGTATACCAATGAGTTTTTCTGACTTAAGTACACAATATCACCACCGTGCTTCGGAGGGCACGTTAAGCAGTCGGTCCCGGACGCTGTCTATAGATGGCGGTCGTTACAGTTCCCAACCCGCAGTGGAGCAGCGTGATGGACTTAAGCTCCAAGCCCCCCTCCTCACCCTGGGGGAGGCCTAAGTCCCTGCAGTGGGGTAAAAATGGGCTGATGATGATGATGATGTCATCGGGGTCATTGAGTACGCTTTTAAGTCTGCAGTATGGGAATACTGGTGGAAACCAGAACCTAATCAAAGTACAGCGTCTTATATATCAAAACGATCGAAAAATGGAGCTCAAGGACAGATCATTTCATTCGTTACTATCATTCTTTCTCATTCCCACGCAACTACATAAGAGCGAAAGAAAGAGAGTGAAAATGACGTAATGGGCGGAGAAAAATGTTAAACATAGCTAAACATAACTACGATGCGACATGTTTATGTATTGTTTGCCTAAAATATAAAATTCTGAGAAATGGATTTTGCAATCCGTCATCGTCATTGTCAATTAATAATAATAATAATAACACACACAATCACAACAACGTCTAGGTCCCAAACTAAGCATTAGCTTGTATTTTGGGTACCAAACGAAGACACCACATACATATAACAACCAAGACCCGGTGCCAGTATTAATATTCATCATATAAATGGGGTCTCCATGGGGAGGTCCATGGCTACTCGGTAAGCCGGTATTGGCAAGGGGCCGCTCCAATTCCTTGCCATCAGATATGTTGAAGCGCATTAAGTAATCATATATGGTAAATATTGTCAAATATGTCAAAGAAAAATAAATACTGACCCGATCCGACCTGGGATTCGAACCCGGGACCTCCAGCTTCGCAGGCAGGGTCGCTGCCCACTAGGCTATGCGGTCGTCAAAATTGCTTTAGTGTGTAATTAAAAAAAAACGACATGATTTCTTTATTTATTTCACACTTAGGTTGAAGGGTAGAGTTCTGTTGATGATCAAAATTATTAAGTACCTCAATATCCTCGTATCGTTAGCATAATTTTAACAATTTTATTACAAAATAATTTATTTTTAAAGAAACCGGATTTGGGACGTTTCGACGTACCATCGATTTTGATTGAAAGCACAAGCGAACGAACGATGTATAAAAAATATTTGTAAAACATAATCGTATTTTTTTTTTAATAACACATACAATCACAACAACGTCTAGGTCCCAAACCAAGCATTTGCTTGTATTTTGGGTACCAAGCGAAGGCACCACATACATATAACAACCAAAACCCGGTGCCAGTAATAATATTCATCATATAAATACCGACCCGAACTGGAATTCGAACCCGGGACCTCCAGCTTCGCAGGCAGGGTCGCTGCCCACTAGGCTAAGAGGTCGTTGTATTGTATGTACAAACGTATATGAACATAAATAAGATTTTTAGACTTATCTTACTGTAGCGTTTATCGGAAGCTCATATTTTGAAATACTCCTTAGCGAAAGGGCTACCAGCGTGGTAACTGATATTTTGGGTCGCATTCAACTATATCGTATGTCATTGAATACCTTTCCCGTGATTAACTGCAGTCTTACAAGTGATTGAGACACCCTTCACATTCGTTAATTAGTGGCGTATACCTTTGTATTAATGTTACATTTATTTGGACAGTTTTATGATACTTTCCCAATATATGAGGACTTTCGTAAAGTACAATAATATTTTGTTGTGAAAAAAAAGCTACTACAGTTTAGTGTAGAGAAAAATGAGTGCAGCTCCACGGAAGCGATGGTAGTTGCGGAAAAGTCTCAAATTAAAAGAATAATAAAATACCTCAAACTATTAATAATAATAATAACAATAATAATTACAACATTATAATTATTATAATAATTGTAATAATTATAATAATATCATATAAATAATATTGATGTAATAATAATAATGATTATTATTATTATTAATTATTTTTTGGAAAAAAATACTACATGATTAATTCTTAGAATGTGAATCCCCAAACTAGCATTATTCTGTATTTTGGGGAACCACTTTGTGTTTAAAGTAACAAAAATAGAGTTCAAATTAGTATTCTTTGCCTTGGTGATACAATCAAAATTTATGGCGGGTCCGAAAGTAGGCACAAGTCGCGTCGCAGTAATCAATTTTAGGTGTAGCGGGACGCAATGGAGCGAGGGGTATACGACAGTACCTGCGTAAGCCCGCTTAGAACGCGTTGTATTCAGATCCGCCTTAACGTTTGACGCAATACTTATCAGAGCTTTATTTTCTTGAATTCCCTATTTGACAAAATCATTGGATAAAAATGATGGTTTAAATTTTATTTTACTCTACGGGGGGCATGTAAATAGTGTTACTAAATTCATTTTATCTTAAATAATAATATTTTCTCGGAAAATTAATTTCTTGCAGTCGGGCGTGAAATGTTATAATTATACTATTCTAGTAAGACACGTGTACGTTGCGTACACAT
Organism: Luffia ferchaultella; assembly: GCA_949709985.1. Taxonomy (NCBI): domain Eukaryota; kingdom Metazoa; phylum Arthropoda; class Insecta; order Lepidoptera; family Psychidae; genus Luffia; species Luffia ferchaultella. The sequence continues at coordinate 12,123,768 of OX453245.1, read as the reverse complement.
TTTGAATATAATTCTGTTTGTTTCGTTTGCTTTTACACTATTTAAACATATTGATTGCGTTACTTAAAACAAACTAAAACCTTAAGAAGAAAAGTATTACCATATAAGTAATACTTATTGTATATTTTTTCTTAGATGACATAGTTTTAAATTAAATGTGTATTTTTAGAACACCTAGGCTAAAAGTGTATAATTAAATTCCAAATTTTAAAAAGGCAAGTGCGATGGGTGTCACGTTCCGAACCTATATACCTATGAAAGGTATATTAAACTATCGATGTTTTAAAATTCACTGTATTTTCAATAATATCAATCGCAACGATGTGAGATAATATTAGATTGGAGTACTTTTATTGGACTTCCTTCATTTAGACAAAACCTGCGTCGTTGCTTCTATTTGGTGGAATAAGCGTTTATAATTGCAACAAGTTATCCGAATGTGAATTTTAATACAAAGCAATGTGGTTGTTTAAATAATCACTAACGACGTCAAGCGTACGTATAATTACAATATTTGGCGGTATATTGAAGCGAATAGGAAAATTCTAATATAAATGTTTACCCACCCCCACCGCATCCTTGACATATATTTATACTATACAAATTGTGATATAAATCTTCTGCAAATTTTTATAGTCTGCAAAAATTGCGTAGTGTCTGTGATAAACGTATAGCTAGATTCAAATAAAAAAAAACCAGCAACGTAATATTCCAACACTAAAGCAAGCATTTATTTAAAAAAAATTAACGCATCGTAGATCCTATTGGCGATATTAAGTTTTAGGTTTAGTATATTCTATGAGAGCTCAGCATAGTGTTCTACGATATTTTACTACCGACGAGTCATTTTTTACCGATGAATGAATAAAGCTGTGAAAACCTACGTTTTCCTATAGAAATTTTAAATGTGCTACATTATCTTATATCGAAAATCAAAAACTGCACTTTGAATATTATTCTGATTTCGTTGAATTTTCTTCAATGTGTCATTATAGAAGGATGGATGTTAAATATAGATGTTAACTTAATATTCTTGTATTTTAATGATTTTTTTTTAATATAAACAAATGTGTTAACTAGTCTAAATTTCTTGTAATAAATAAATTTACCCTGAGTTTATGTGGCATTCCCAAAATAAAAAAATACATATCGATACTTAAATTTACATTTTAACTTAGCATGTGATAAACGTATCCCATTTTGTGTAAGGTTGCGCGACAGCCCCCAGCTGCTACGAGCTTGCAATATGAAAAGTGCCTCGTCGGTAAGCTTCAAGTGCTATTTTTCTGAAGCAGGCTGCATTATGTTCCACCATCCTCATCTTGGCGCATTGAGATCGAGCCCGCTGTGATATAGAAGCCCCTCTCTATACAACAATACGCGATCGCTCCTTCATCACTCAACATCATCTAGTGTTTTCTCTATTTTTATTTTAACTTGTTTTTCTTTGCGATTCCAGCCGCATGGTTCACCCTATTACTATTATTAATTTTTAACGGACACAAATTTTCTTACACATCTCTTACACCATATGATATACAGGTTCTGGTACTTTCGCATTAATTTTATTTTTACCATTGAATATTCAAAGTTACAAGAAAATCGGTTTTGTGGTTATTGAGTCATAAGCTTCTAAACAAATAAACAGTTTAAAAAATTTTGCTCCGGGATGACATTAGCCGTTTTCTTCCATTACAGACGGCATAGCACCACATCGCAACAGTTTTATAATACCGAGGCCGACTTATATATAATAATAATAATAATAACACACACAATCACAACAACACCTAAGTCCCAAACTAAGCATTAGCTTGTATTTTGGGTACCAAGCGAAGACACCACATACATATAACAACCAAGACCCGGTGCCAGTATTAATATTCATCATATAAATACGGACCCGACCTGGGATTCGAACCCGGGACCTCCAGCTTCGCAGGCTTATAGAGTCTGGGACTAGCCATTTACATAAACAAAATTTTATACCGTCCAATTGCGTGTCGGACCACGTACAATGAAGTATTGCTTAATCGGAATGAACGGTCCTGGTTAAAATTCAAACAATAAATTTAAAAACAAAGATCTCAAAAAAACGCAACATATCTCATTCGAATAAATTTTCGTTAAGTGTTTTGTATTTTGCACTAACTTCACCTGATAATAGAAAATTTAAAAGGGGTCCCACCTTTTAACACTTTTAACGTCTGTCGTTGATAAAAGCGACATCTGGTGTACTTAAACATGCTCGACTATTATTCGCGAAAATGGAGGTCACTTTGAGCACTTATTGTAATATTATTATGCAATCGTCTTTAGCGACTGAACTGCAAGAAATATTCTTATAAATTTTCCTAATTATTAGTTTAAATAAAATTCTACATACGAACAGACTATCAAGATTCTTAATTTATTAGTATTTATTAAATCTTTGAGCTTTAATTCCATAACATGAGAATAGATTTTTTTTTTCAAAATCTGACCAGTTTCCCGTGTTCGGATTTTTTCGATCCAATAGAATGATTCTCCGGTAAAAAGCAGTCCATTGGTGTAAACATTTTTTTTTCAAATATATTTCATGTTTTGTCTCGTAACGATCGCAGTTGACCACAAAACTAAATAATAATATGGAAATTCAATTTTTGTCAAAACAAATAAAAATACCACAATTCTCGTATCTCTTACCTAGCTACCGTTTAATATGTGCTCATACTGACCCATTTTAGAAAAACACTCGGTTTGAACTAGTTTTACTCTTAGTATGATTTTCATCAATGTTACACGTAATTTGACAACTCAGCAGAGCCTCATTTTGAATTGTTTTTGACAAAGAAGCGATATTCACAGTTGGTTGCAGGATTCAAGCGCTCAGTAAGTCTCAGTGATGATGGTGCTAAACGTCGCCTTTATTAAACGTTAATATGACTTTGTGTGCACGGACATGTCTATTTGTTTCGTGTTTGGGTGTGAATTATCTATATATGTAGATATGTATTATGAAAAGTATTTAAGTATGTATATCAGTTCTTTGGTACCCGTAATACAAGCTTTGCTTAGTTTGGGACTAGATCGCACTGTGCGAGATGTCCCAGGTATTATTATTATTATACCGTTGTCAATAAAAATATATCTAAGCTGTTCCTCATTCGATAGAAACAGAGAGACATATGAGATGTCATGAGATTCCGGAATCCTTAGGCATAGGCACAATTTAAGATAGAATAAAATCTACAAAAAAAAATTGGCTGTAAGACAGCTGTGTTCGCGGTGGTGCCCATATAATTAGACTCCGACGTTCAAAAAACCTGCCACGTCCCTTGATGCAATCACATGCTTACCATATTCAATTACACAATACATGATGTAGATGACGTAAGGCGTAATAACAGATGATGACATGGATTTAATAATAATAATAATACATGGGACAACCCACACAGCGCCACCTAGTCCCAAAGTAAGCAAGAATTATGCTTGTGTTATGGGTTACTAGACGACTGATATATATACTTAAATACTTTTTTTTTAATAATATATACATAGATAAATATTATACACCCAGACACGGAACGAAATAAACATGTTCATGCACACAAATATTTGTCCCGGGCGGGAATCGAACCCATGACCGTTGGCTCCGCAGTTAGGGTCTCTAACCACTTCGCCATTCAGTCGTCTATGAATGGCTCAACTATGTGGTCAATTGCGTCGGATTTACACCTATGATTCAGAAACAAAGCAGCAGTCTACCATTTGGGTCTTTCAAGATTAGCCAAAAGCAACTGAATTGGCGCGTGGGTTAAGTGCTGCGAAGCGGATAACAACTTCAAACTTTCTTTAACAAAATTAGTAACACAGCAACTATTTGCTTTAGGGAATCGTCGTACCTTGAATACTGATTGGTACACAAACATTTTCTTGCCGGAAGTTATTAACGAACTAGGTAAAAAATATAGTATAGGTTACTTGCTAACTAACCAAATCAGAAGAAAGCTCGACCAGCTATACACTTAAAGTACATATTTATACCTATACGAGTATATAATAAAACTAGATGACACTTTACAATTATTTATTGTTAATATTTTTTTCTATAGAAAATACCAATTTAAACAGTTTTAAACTGTGGAAAGGGTTTTATTAGAAAAATCGTTTTAAAAGGTTTCAGTAAATTGTAAACGATTACAGAGTGTCAATGACCATATATTTTTTCCCACACTTGCATTCGTTCTTTCAAAGGATGAACTTTGTTCTCTGTTTCAAAGTTAATCGCGAGGTAATTCATTCTTTCAGGGTTTAAGCGTTCCCAATAATTAGATGTGCCTGGAGCCGTCGGTTCTCTGAAAGCAAAGACATTACAAATAAAATAATAGACATTATATATTTTATAATGTCTTGAAAATGTCAAGAAAAAAATTTTATACCAAAAAATTCCAATTGAATTGCACTGATAAGTTTCCGTACTAAACGTTGCATTCTATTAAAAAAATGTACCCTACTACCTCAGAAGAAGGGTAAAGTTTTTCGAATGTACGTCTACTTGGCGTTCTATGGCAACTTGTTGATTTTAACTTATATTATGAGGTGTCGTTAGATTTGTCTTAAATGTGGGAGACATAGAGTATATATTTAAATATGGCTTCTGCGAATTAAAAAAGTGCGATAGTCGATTTCAAAAGTATGTATATTATAACACTATGCTACCTATATATATTAAAATAAAATTGAAATGTCAATATATAAATATAATTAAATTAAATTTTCATTTAATAATCACCACCATAATTAGTTTGTCCCCTCTTGCAATTCTTTCAAGTTTAACTTATAGAATATTTGCTTAAGTACGTATCGAACAAAAATAATTGCATAATGCATTCTATATTGTTCAGACAAAGTTCTGTAGATTATTGAGCTCTTTTTTCTTTTTTTCAGTAAATTTTATTAAAAGTATTTTTGCAGTCGGGTTTTTTTAACATTTAAAAAAAGTTTAATTTCTAAGTATATTAATGATTTTCATTCAATGTAAAAGACATCTATCTGCACATGTAGAATATAATTCCGTTTTTACTAAAGTACACTTACACAAACAAATCTTATCAATGTTTTAGAAGAGAGGAAAAGATATTTTTCGTAGTTTTAATATTACCTACTGAAAAAAAGATTCCGTAAAAGGATCATCAAGAAAATCTGTAGTTACACAGTTTCTAAAAAGTTTAAAGATTAAGCAGCTTAGGAATAAAAAAAAATCGGCCTAGTGCGTGTTGGACTCGCATACGCAGGGTTCCGTACCACCATTCAGTATGAAAAAAATCATCATCATCATCAGCAGCCCATTTTACCCCACTGCAGGGGCTTAGGCCTCCCCCAGGGTGAGGAGGGGGTTTGGAGCTTAAATCCACCACGCTACTCCACTGCGGGTTGGGGATTGTAACGACTGCCATCTATTGACAGCGTCCGGGACCGACTGCTTAACGTGTTCTCCGAGGCACGGTATGAAAAAAAATGCGTTTCTTGTATTGCCCCCCCCCCCTTTATTTTTAACTTAAATTTTTTTCTTTATTTCTTGTTATAGCGGCCATAGTAGTACACGCTTCATGAAAATTTCAAGTGTAAGCAATGATTTCACAACCCTCAATCACCAAAAACGTCAAAAAACACGGTTATTGTATGGGGACTCCCCTTTAATTTTTAACTTCATTTTATTTTTTTTTATTTGTTGTTATAGTAGCTATAGTATTACACACTGAAATTTTCAAATGTCTACATATGACGGTTCACACGATAGAACCATGTGACAGACGGACGGCGGAGTCTTAGTAATAAGGTTCCCGTTGATACCTTTTTGGTATGGAACTTTATAAACCACTCAATAGTTAGGTATTTCCAAAAACAACAAATACGCTTTTATTTGTAAAACGCTTTGATCATAAAAATACGAAATGACTAGAACCGCTGTTGTCAAATTTATTACTCTATAGCGCTAATGGTATAACCATTCAGTTTTTTATTGATTTTGATATGGAAAACTAAAAAAGAGTACTCTATTAGGTATATAAACATTACATACACTTTAATTTGCATAAAAATAACTTACCCAAACTTAATGAAATCTGACCACATGTCTACAATGCGATTTTGAACAATCTTGTCATTTTCATCAAAAAATTGCGAATGGCCATTCAGATTGATACTCATTTCCGTTTGAGCACAATGCGAAGCACCTAATCCTGGAGTTATCAATTTGTGAAATGCATTCACATAAGAAAATTCGTATAAATAAACAGATCCAGCGTTCAACGCATGCTGTTGAGCAGATTTGATACACCAATAAGAAAAAAAGCTGTCTGTGAAATAATCAATAAAACCTCTTATCGAATCGTCGGTAATAACTTCTTCATCGAAGTAAGTTTTCTTTATAAAATTGGCAACTTCTATTTCGTCCATATTCGTATAAAACATCAAATTTGGTGGAAAGCGACTGCTAAAATTTTCGTTCATATCTGCCATTAAGATCTCTTTACTGTTATAAAAAAGTAATCCTTCTGAATCTGTGTACCCCGTCAATAACGGTACTTTTGCATAATCTCCTCTTAGTAATACCTCATAAGGTGGTTCAGTTATCACAGTCTCTTCTGTTGCATAATTGCTTTCGATACATGGACCGAATATCAATTGTGTAAAATCATTTGGTATTAATGAAAGGAGTTCACGATACGATAGGGATAGATAGAAATCTTCAAGATGTGTTATGTTATTAAAGTCAGAGACGCCATTTTTTGATGCAGTATTTTGGGCTAATTCAAGACCATTTGGATTTACACCCCAAGAAGCTATTGCATTTCCACTTTCTAGTATCACTTTATTGAATAGACCATTAGCAGCTGGCGATAACATTAATAGCTCGGTTGAAACAGACCCTGCACTGTAGCCGGCTATAGTTACGTCGTCAGGGTCACCTCCAAAAGCATGAATATTTTTCTTGACCCACCGTAGAGCTGCTAATTGGTCTTTTAACCCGGCGTTTCCGGGAATCTTTTCTGTGTTTAAACATAGAAAACCGTGAACGCCTAGTCGATAGTTCAAATTAACGGCAACTACATCCCTCTCTGCGAAATCATAAGGTAATCCAGCGTTTCCATAACCAACGATAAAACCACCCCCGTGTATATATACAACAACAGGTTTGAGGCCATCATTATTCTCTGGTACAAATACGTTGACTATCAAACAAGTTTCACTGAATTCAAGGTCAGTAATTTGTGGACAAAGAACGATATCATCTACCGCATCGAGAATTCCTTCCCAACTAGGTGCGGGTAACGGTGCCTGCAAAAAAACTGTATTTTTTTATTAATGAGCTTTAAAACTGTTTGTTACATTTTCACAATGTAAGTAATAAAAGATTACGTGGCTCAAAAGTGTTCTGTAAAGGTTAAGTCGTCCAAGCAATTTATGAAACACATCAAGCGCGCAATAATTTTACTCCTATAGCTTTCGAGTACAAATTATTTTTTTGTAAGTCTATACAGAGCTTATACGTAAATTATTAAAAAGGTTATATAATCTTCTTAATCTGAATTTTAAAAATAAAAGTGATATTATTGATGAATTCACACTGAAACGAAGCCACACAGTGAAGAATCAGTTTTTGGATGGTTCTTGGCGATAGAGACGTAAAAAGGGGCGTTACTTCTTTGTTTTCGATTAAGACTTCCTTAATATTTGAAATGCATTTACATTTTTTATACTATTTAATTCTAAATTTCAATCATAACATATTATACCTAATTGTGATGCTTCAGAAAATGAAAAGTTAATTATATTCCATGAAGATATAGCACAGGGAACGAAAAAGAAATTAATTGATGACGTAATAATTGTTAAAATAAAAAAATAAATAAACTATCAGCAATTTCATAAGAATGTGATACATAACAATATATATATTTTGTTTGTAATCAAAATCTAATGAAAAAACCAACCTTAAATCTATCTTCGCCGGTCGGGAGCGTGGCATATGGGATCCCGTGGAACTCATATAGAGATCGGGTCGGATGTTTGTGACCTTTGACTGTCCCTTGATCAATAGTTACGAGTAGCTCATCTCCACGAATCAATAGAACGTATTGTCCAATAAAGAGTAACAGAATTGATATCTTCATGTTTATTGTTCGAGGAAGAATGAATGTTCAACATTTCGTTTATTTCGAGTCTTTATAGAGATTGTAATTTATAGTTCCTTGCGTTTGTAAAACCACGCGCCTGCATCTGTAGATAAAAACATTTGAGTTAAATGAAGGATCGTTTATTTTTGAATTGGTGTAATAGGATGAGATTTTTAATAAAATTTATGACTTAAAAACCCAGGTATTGATTCGTAATGTGTTAGATAGTAAAATACAAACAATCACTGCGGAATTTTAAGATTTTTTTTAGTGTTTTTAAGTTTGATTGTTATCGAAGTTGCTTGTTGTCACCTTCAGGAGATAAAAGAATTTCAGTTGATAATATTGAATACTAAATCGCGATATGATAGTCTTATTTTATTCATAATATGGCATGAGAAACAAATCTTAGATCATCATTCAGAGACATCACTTAGGTAAAATCATCTACTTTGTCCAATTGGAATCAGCGTATCAGCGTGGTAAATTGATCTTGTGCTTCTTGGTTAACTATAGTATAGGCATAGGTGTAGTGAAAATTTATTAAATTATTATTACTAATTAAATTAGTCACGTAGCTTCTGTTTTTCTTTTGCAAATGTGAAAATAATACTACTACTAGAAAAAAAGACCAAAAAAATTACGTATCATATGTATGTACACATAAATATGAAATATTTATTTTAAAATATATCTTTTTAGAACTTTTATCTCTAGACATTAAAGCCAATATGCTTTATAAGTACAATCATACGAAATTTCGCGAGAACCACGTTCTAGGTTACGTTTGTATTGAAGTAACCAGTCTACCTCAAACTATATGTAACGTCACTGTTTAAAATATTTTTCCATATTTTCATAGCTACACGTATGTTTTTGAGATTGAAACACTGACGATTAGTTTTTAATTTTTAGCTCTTTGTATTTCAAATGAAACCTTGTTTTTAAAAAGGTCTTATAATAATAATTACAATTATAAAATAATATTAATAATTTTCGACTTTTTAGTATGAGAATACCCAAACTTATCCATATGTATGTGTTTAGTGTTCAGAAGTTGCTACGTTAGTGGTATACCATGTTTGCTACCCCTCGCGACATGGTTATCCCTAAATGCCATGCCGCTACCTTACTCAACCCGACCGACGGCACCACAGTAGATTTATGAGAAGCTATTATAGGATTTTGTAACCCACCTTCCAGCTCCACCATGAGAGTCTTATCGTCGTGCCCTTTGAAAAATGCTCGTGAAGACAAATCAAATAAGCCCATACTCGGTACGTTAAAATGTGTGGTCTCATAAGGAGACTATCCTATGCATATATCCTATATCCTTTAACTATCAAAATCAAAAGTTTATACAAAGTTTCGAGTCCATACTATTAACTGTTATGGGGTGCCCTCGTGAGAAAACAGTTATGGCTGCAGCATCAAGACATGCATATTTGAGTATTGTCGCCAAAGTTATATAGGTACGTGTTACAACTGGTCTAAAATTCAGTTGCAAGATTTGACAACATTATAACACGGCGGGTTAAATAATAGCTTGTAAAAATTTGTATAGTAATTGTTATAGTAATAAACAGTCATGGTATAATTTTAAGCATATTTTTTTATCAACTAGGTATTTTTTTTTTATTCAAGGTAAATTTCTAATAAAATATGACACTTTAAATAAATATTATATTTTTAAGTTTCATATCTACTTCACGCGTTGGTTTTGTTCTCGCCTCGTGTAAAAGAGGCGTGTGCTATGTGCACTACAGTTTCCAAAAATAGAGCGGAAACCAAAGTGTGCGCCCCTCAAGCCGACACGTGTAAATTTTCGCAATGATTTATAGAGCGTCTTTTCTAAGAAATTGGTCTATTAATAAATATCGACGCAATTGCCTCGTTTTTTAGGTTTAATAAATATATATGTAAAATATAATACATAGACCTTTCCAAAAATACACGATACAAACTCTTGAAATAGGAAAAACTGTATTACAGATTGATTGCCGTTTCAAAATAATTCAGCGGCCCTAAAAAGTTAAATAATACATTGTCATCAGCCCGTTTTTACCCCACTGCAGAGGCTTAGGTCTTCTCCAAGGTGAGGAGGGGAGGCTTGGAGCTTAAATCCAACACGCTGCTCCACTGCGGGTTGGGGATTGTAACGACCGCCATCTATTGACAGCGTCCGGGACCGACTGCTTAACGTGCTCTTGGAGGCACGGAGTCAGTGATAAAGTGTAAATAAGTGTAAATGATACATCTAATATTCATAAAATATACAATGTGACATAGTTATTTACATATTTTCTCACAAGTGAACTATATTTGGTAAAAATATATTTCTGACATAAATAAAATAATAATCTTGTAATATAGTTTGCATGCAAAATACGCTATTCAAATATGTATTTGGCAAAAGCAACCTACCCCGAGCTAGTTGAAGTGAAATCGTCCTTGAACAGGAAGGCGAACAAACGATATATTTGTCCTTACTCCGGACGAATGGGCGCCGCGCCCTGCACCGCCCGCGCTCCGCCCAGCTTCCGGCCTACGGTTCTAAGGCAATATAAAGTCATCGGTAGAAAGTAGTTCATGATAACAACATACGTTTTATTACCTTTCTATGAATAAATAATACTATTTGTGAAAGGTCTTATGTTATATATAAACAATGTATGTAAAATACGTTTCTCGAATGGAATGATTAATCTTTCCTCTTTTACTGAAACAATCATTGAGAAAACGTGTATTTTTTTGTATCGCATATCTGAATCAAGAAGGTAATTTTGATACAAACCTTTTCTTTCTTTAAACTTTTAGCGTTTACTGGTGAACGTTTATTATTTCAGTGTTCACTTCAGTTAGTTAGTTAAAATTTCGTAAAACAAATTATGATTCGTTTTTAAACATCCGAAACTATAACTTGCGTTTTTCGTTATCTTATACCTACAAAATTAAAACGTGGGCACAGGGGCTATTGATTTTGACTTTTTCTACACGTTCTAAAATAGATCAGTCCTAAATAGATCCCATCAATTTTAAGGTATATTGCCTCTGCGAATGAGCCTTTGATAGAGCGGTACATTCAATTTAAAAATTATAGAGGTGTAGAGATTTGTCCCTAAAATATTTGATATGGTTCTTATACAAATCTAAAAAAAACTCTTCTGAGTTTTGTCAGTTTTAATAGTTCTAGTTAACAACTTTATAGAAACTGAGTACTTAGTAAGAGCTTGTTTACAAATAATATTTATTTATTTATTAAAATAACAATATATTGCAGAGGCAGCTCGTTAGAAATTTAGTAAAAACACGTAAAAGTAGCACATAATACCGAAAACATTATTTTCTAGGTGTATTCATACTTAATAACAACAACAACAACAAAACACACATTATTTTGAGTTCCAGTAAGAAACGCAATCCCTTTTTATTTATTTCAACATAAATTAAGCTAAAAAATGTGTTGTCAAATATGGTAAGAAATAAGTGCATTATATTCTTTTATTAACGTGACATTGCATGTATGCCTGCATTTGTGGCCGCATGAACTAGAACTAGAACTAAATTTATGTTATTTCATTATTAAATTATATAAACATTAACGCATTCTGCATGGATTTTTTGGTTTTTTAAAAAATTCTCAAGATTTAATAAATAAAATCCGACATGGAAATTTTCGTAGATTCAAGATGTAAATTTAAAAAGAATTATGGAGTAAACTCCAAAATATTAAGGTCAACGGACTCGCTTCTATTGTATTTTGTACATTTTATACATTTACCTATTTCTAAGTTTGTTATCTGTTGCAGTATCTATGTAATAAATAAATATCTCACACCATATTTTTCACGGTATGTCAGTACCCTTGGGACAAATAATATTGTACTTAATTGTTTTTCTCTTCTGTTCCATGTATGCATACCAAGTCATCCATGCTAGTACGAAAAAGATTAAAATCAATGTCCATTATAATAAAATTTATATTTATCAATAAAATAGAAAACAATATATCATGAAACTATAAATAAGATCATGTTATTAAAGTTTTAGGTCGATATTGCAAAATCACGCTAAAATTTTCTTTACATATCTAGCAAATGTCCAGTAGTAATTTCTCTAGTTACTATTTACAAATGACATATCCAATTAAATAATTGAAATATAAATAATAGTACCTATCAATGACGACCGCTTAGCCTAGTGGGTAGCGACCCTGCCTGCGAAACTGGAGGTCCCGGGTTCGAATCCCAGGTCGGGTCAGTATTTATATGATGAATATTAATACTGGCACCGGGTCTTGGTTGTTATATGTATGTGGTGTCTTCGCTTGGTACCCAAAATACAAGCTAATGCTTAGTTTGGGACCTAGACGTTGTTGTGATTGTGTGTGTTATTATTATTATTATTATATAATGAGTATGTAAAATATCAGCCAATAACTTATTTGCATACAGTTTCCTCATTAAATAAGGAATTATAAAATTAATCATAATGACAAAACGCTTTAGGCGTTTTCAATTTCATATTTAGGTGAATTTCGACAGGAGGGATATGTGGAAAAGTATCCCTAATACTATGTATAAGTGGAATAATATTCCATTTTTCCATATTGGTATGGATGATCTGGTATGGACACATGGAACAGGGGGTTTTTCTGTTGTCACAAAGGCTTACTGCAATTTAATATATACCTACGTGCCTGACTAATAACACTATAAAGTGTTTTTCCTTATATAATCTCACATTTTGTCCTCATGCTCGTATAAAAACAACAGTCCAACGTCGTTTGAGGTAGAAGTAGGACATTTATTAAAAAATGGTGCTGTATTTTTGTTTATTTTTTATAATACAGTGTTTGTTGTCCGTTTATGGAAAGGAACAACTTGTAACAATTGACCAAGGAATAGTAAGGGGACACAAACATGCTACCCGTGACGTATACGAATTTCACGGCATCCCATATGCTACAGAACCCACTGGTCGATCCAAATTCAAGGTATTTGCTATTTATTTTTGTATTTTTACTGTAGATATTGCTTATGCCAGAAATCAATTTTGTTTATATAAAAAAAATCTTATATGTAATTTGAAAACGGAACTGACTAAATTACAGTGCGGGTTTAAGTTGAGGTACAGTTATATTTAGAAAGAAATACACAAATTACAATTTTATTAAAAATGTTATTAGTTGATAAAGTAACAAATCATCATATGCTTACCGCTTATTGTAAAGATGTGGAAATAAGGTTAACTCTTTTTATGATCTGAGATATATTTTAATTTTTATTCAATTTCAAACTGCTCTTCTTACTTACTTAATGCTTTTAAACGTTTACAGGAATCTTTACCAGCACCAAAATTGACAGGAGTATTTAATGCCACAAAAAAAGAAACTGGATGTCCCCAGGTATCTTTTAATGGAACAATAAATTGCCTCAGAATCAATGTAATTGTTCCAAAATGTAATAAAAATTTGAAGCCTGTCTTTGCGTATGTACATGGAGGATCTTTCGCCTATGGTTTTGGAAATATGTTAATACCATATAATTTAGCCGAGAGTGGTGTTATAGCCGTCACCTTTAATTATCGACTAAATACACACGGATTTTTATGTTTAAACACGAAAAATGTCCCCGGAAACATTGGTTTAAAAGACCAATTAGCTGCTCTTCGATGGATCAAACGTAACATACGTGCCTTTGGAGGGAATCCTAATGATATAACTTTAGGAGGATTTAGTGCTGGTGCTGCGTGCGCTGAGCTGTTAATGTTATCACCAGCTGCCAATAATCTCTTCAATAAAGTTATACTAGAAAGTGGATCCGGTATGGTTTCGTGGGCCGTACATCCCAAGTCCTTAGAATTTGCGCAGAAGATGGCACGAGAACGCGGTGTCACTAACGTTGAAAATATAACAGCTCTGGAAGAATATTATTTATCCTTGTCGTATAGTGAACTCAGTAGTATGATATTTTTTCCATGCGTCGAAACTGCACATGAAAATAAAGAAACCATTATTACTGAACTACCGTACAAAATTCTACAAAGCGGTAGATACACAAAACTACCACTATTAACTGGTTATACGGACGCAGAAGGTTTACTGTTTTATCCAGATAGGGCACAATTTATGGCAGAAATGAATCAAGATTTCGAAAAGGTCCTTCCTCCGAACTATTCGTTTCATGCTCACACGAGTGAAGAAGAAGCGACTAAATTAATAAAGAAGTTTTATTTCAATAATGAATTGGTAACTGATGCTTTATTAAGAAACTATACAGATTATTATACGGACAGTCAATTCCTTTACTGGGTTGTTGAATCTGCCAAACGGAACGTACATAATTCGGCACCAGTTTATTTATATGAATACTCGTACGTAAAATCTCAAATAAAATTGAATGGTACAGGATTAGGCGCTGATCATTGTGCACAGTCATTGATCATTAACGAATCATTTCCACCAATTGAAAATGAGATTTATGATGCTGATGATTTAATTGTACAAAATCGAACTGTGAATATGTGGGCCAATTTCATAAAATACGGGTATGTTTAGTTTAATCTCAAACGTTTTAAATAACAATGTACCTACTAGTTTGATTGCTCTTACACATTTAATAATTTATTTTCAGAAAACCAACGCCCCTGGGTTGTGAAAATTACTGGGAGCCTTTAGATGTTGAAAAAATGAATTATCTAGATATTAATTTGGATATCCAGAAGAAAACTTTCCCTGCAGCGGAAAGAATAAAACTGTGGGATAGAATTTGGTTTAAGCGAAATTAATACGTCTGTCTATTTACCAATCGTTTAATCATTTAATGTGGCTTTGTTCGCACAACAAGGTAAATTAGTAATTCCGTGGAAAATTACGACAGATCGGTAATACCAGGTCTCGACTCAGAACTCAATAATGTAAAATAGCTTTGTTAGTCTAAGACAAATATTTTATTAACCATAATTCGATTCTTGAGTTTGCTTCATACGGTTAAAACTTAATAAATAATTTTTTCGTATGCTATATTACACTATTTCCCAGTTTAAAAACTTTAGTTTTGCTTTGTATAATGATATGAAACAGAAAAACGAAAAGAATATCTAAGAATTATAATATTTCATAGTTTATTGTATGTGATGACCGCTTAGCTTAGCGGGTAGTGACCCTGCTTTCGAATCCCAGGTCGGGTCAATATTTATATGATGAATATTTATACTGGTACCGGGTCTTGGTTGTTATATTATTATGTATGTGATGTCTTCGCTTGGTACCCAAACCACAAGCTAAGGCTTAGTTTGGGGCTCAGACGTTGCTTCATATGATTTGGTAAACAGCTAGGCTAAGGCCATAGTAACATTTAGATGTCATTGCTACCGAGCAATCACATAACTAGCGTTGATTAGAGTTTCCTTAATAATTTTTTTTTTCGTGTAGTAATGAAACATTACTCATCACTGATAAGACGTACCTACTATCTGTCCTACATTAGACTTTTTATAGGTATTATAAAAATGGATACAAGACGTACTATGCCCTAAAAAAACATGTCCGCGAGGTCCCCGCGCGCTGGTTTTCACCGTCGCGAATTTGCTGTTGACATTTTCAATACTGTGAAGTGCCATTTATGACTGTATTAAAACCTCAGAATTACCCACCCAAACGCTACTGTCAAATTTATTTTCTCTATGTTTAATACATACATTTAAAGGGATTTATTTTTCGTTTTATTTACTCTTGGATAATGTTTTTATATTTGTATTTCAATATTAAAAAAAAGAAAACTATAGCCCTAAAAAGAAAGAAACTATAATGCTTTCAATTAAAGTCCATGCTTCGCAAAGAAATAGTTATTTGTTGTTTTTTTTTTCAAAAAGTAGACTTTGTAATTGAATAAAATAAAAGTAATTTAAGCACCTTTTAAGTAATAATCAACGATTTTTTTTCTAAAGTGTCAAGACTACGAGGACGACGAAATATCAAAATGCGTGAAATCAAAGTGTACAAGATTTTGCGAAAATATTCGAAGTAAAATTAATAAACATTTAGTATATTATACATAAAGATTTAAAAAAAATATTATATTAGTTTTCGAATACTGAATAAATTAGTAAAAGCGGACAAAAATTCGGAAAGTTTGAAACGATTTCACCCAAAAGTAAGTCGGTTTGGTAAAAAAAAATTTTGGTCACTTTTTCAATAGTAATAATGAAATCTTATATTAAAATGTACCAATTATATTGACCTGATAATAAATAGATAAGTAATGAATGAAATCCAATAATTTAGATAAGTATTATATAGTCGCGTTTTTTCCTACCGGCATCTTCCCGACATTCAATTTTGTAAAAAGAAATTAAATATAATCATCGTAATTAAAGATTATTCTACTGAAAATTTATTTTAGTTCTGAGAGGCAATCGGATGGCAAGAGAATCAATTATTGTTTGAGGTTTTTCTCAACTCATATTATTCATTTTACTTTTACTTAAGTTTTACTTGTGTTTCACTTACTTGTTTCCTTTTGCTTTTAGAGTTACGTACCTCAAATGGAAAAAAAGAACCCTTATAGAATGACTTCTTTGTCCGTCTGTCTGTCTCTCTGTCAAGACCCTTTTTTCTCAGGAACGAGTAGAGGTATCAAGTTAATTTAATGCTTCCAAGTCAACGCAATTAGAAAATACGGTAATATATACTGCATATTTTAACTCTCTAAACTAACTTAAATTTCATAGTTCTAGGTCAACGAAAAGTATTTTATTTTTTTAATATTATCTTGTGTCTATATAGCGAATATAAACAACGAGCTTCTTGACTAAATCGTGTATACTGTAATCAGCGACGGGCTCCCCGACTATAACTTGTTATCATACACTTTTATAGTCAAAGGTTTATGATAACTAATATAGAGAATGTATGTAGCACGAAAAAAATTTCACTTCAAAAGTTCATAATTTTAGCCACATTCCTTTGTTTTCTTTTCAAATACTGAACCCCGAATTTCAATTTTGTAGGTCTGCTAGGAGTATTTTAAAATTTTGTTGAATGGGGAGTATACGTATAGAAATAGAGCCTATAAACCATGAAACTGCAATTAACGAATTATCTTACAAAATATTACAAAGCGCAAATTAAGTATACTAAACTACCGCTATTATTTGGGTACAGAGAAGGAGGAAGATTATTTTTATATGATGATAGTCAAGAAATGATCCCACAAATAAACGTCTTATTCCACAACGGGTGAATAAGATGCAATAGAATTAAATTTTTTTTTTTAAATATGGATTTCATAACCGAGGATTTGATAAGAACTGATATTCTGTTTTCTTACTGGATATTAGAATCAGCTAAAATAAATGTACATAATACTGCATCAGTTGTCTCTTGGAACACATTTACGTTGACATCAAACAATAAAAACTTGGTCTAAAAAATGGTGACCATTTTAATCAGACATGTGCCTCAGAAATTGAAGTGATAACGGTTTGATTGTATGAAATCGCATTGTGAACAAGTAGGCTTACTTCATTAAGTCAATGTGAGTGCATCAATACAATAGTATTGATGCAATATAATGAGCATATTTTAGTAATTTTTTCAAGATAGCCCGTAACTTCAAATAACCGTTTGACTACCTTGGTGCTTTTAGACATGTGTGGAGCTTTAGACAACCTAACCGTGGAACCAAAAGTCGCGGTTTCGATTTAAGCCCGGGACAAATATTTATGTGCATGATATGTCTATTTGTTCTGTGTCTGGGGGTAATAGTATCTACATATGTAAATATTACAAAGAATTAGTTGTCTTGTGCATATAATACAAGCATAATACTTGCTTACTTTGGGACTAGATGGTTGCGTGGGATGTCCCATGTATTATATGATAAATAATCTTATAATTGATTTGAATGTTGAGTTTTAAAGCAAAAGTAACTATTACTTCCGATACTAAAATGTTATTTATGCAAACACAGTTCATACTTGCAACGACAATATGCACGCAGCATCCGCCGAACGCCGTTTGATCTTTCCACATGTTTCCGTTCGTCGTATTTGACGCGTTTGCAATGCGTTGAAATTTTTGCGATTCGAGTTTGCAATATAAGTACTACGAACATGGTGATTCGTACGCATGGATTTTTAAATGGAAAATAGTATATGTAATATTCATATTGAAATAGCTTACTTGATGTTATTAAGAGGGCGTAGAGCGTTTGACACGGATGCTGTTTAGGTATTTCGCTAGACGTGTCAATGTCAAGTGTGCCCAGCTTGACCGGCTGACCGGACGCAAAAGAACGTAACTCAAATTTCTCTTAAATTGAGTTTTGTAATGATATGAGGTAGTATAATGTCTTGTAGTAGGAAAATTCTATAAATATTTGATTTCACGTTTTTATATGAACCATGACTTCGGATTCAAACGATGGAAATGCGTAATGTGTAAGAAATTTTGTTTCGTTTCAGTATGTATTTGTGTATATCTTTAAGTATGTATATGTATAGGTATGTAGGCTCTTATGTACGTAATTCGGGTAGGTAATTAATTAATATACGAACGATGATATGCTTATTTTGAACCGACTTCAATAATAGGGGGAGGTTCACATGTTCACAATACGAATGCATTTAAAAATAATGATTCCTGAAATAAAAAACCAAATTACTAGTAGTTATTCAAAATAAGTAGTTATCTCAATCACGTGTTAGAAATAGAAATAATTTATTTGTCATTAATATTAATAGAGTAGTTTTCCGACTAATTCCCAGAGCAGTTTTCCTGATTTCCAGGGCAGTTTTGTTATTTATAAGAAAACTAGCTTTCTCGTCGCGGTTTCGCCCGCGTGGAATACACAGTAGAACTGGGAAAGCTGAAGAGACGCGACGCTTTAGGACATAGTGTGACTTTCTAGAACATTTTGGAACTTAACGACCTAAGATATTTTAGCATGATTAATAGCTATCCTACAAGAACCATGCGTTTTTCCGAAATGAAATTTATACTGTGTAAAACGTTAGAAAAAAACTGAAATAAAAAACAGTCTATGTCATTCTTGATGAGTTTCTTTTCATGTCTGCGAAGTTTCATTAAAATCTGTTCAGCCGTTTCGGACATTAGCCGTCCAGACAGACACTACATAAATACATACCATAAAATTACACACAGTGTGTAAAACATGAATATCGATTAAGAAGTTTTGAAGTTCATCGTGGACAAACATCGTGACACGAGATTTTTATTTTTATCACCAGCCAAATTTAATCTGAGCTTTAGGTATAATCTAAAGATTCCATTTATAAAAAAAGTACGTCAAGTTTTATCACAGTAAAAATGTTTTTCTAGAAAGAATTGTCGATACAGCGTGGTCACTAAGTTAAATATTAGTGAGAAAGGTGCAAACGCGGGTGAAGATGAAAAAGTTTTCCGCCGGTGGCCGCTGATCGACACAATTAACTTGGTCACACTATATGAAATATTTTGGTACTGAGTGTCACTAAAAGATACAACTCGTGTTTCATTGTTTTCACTAAAGATCCTACTATTAAAATTTAGATTGTGATAAAAATTTCACCCTGAATATTAAGACTATACCCTTTAAATATGTTACTATTAGAAGAACTGACCTGTTCTTTATCAATATCCGACTGGTTACTAATCTTCCTTAATTACGTAATTTTATATGCTAAAATATTAATAATTTCAAGTTTTTGTCCCGAATTAATTGTTAACACAACCTTAGTTATGGTTAATATAATTTTTGTATATGTACTGAATAAATACTGTTGATTTTATCACCTCAACCGTACTGCCTGTTTTTATTTTTATTTATTTTTTTGAATATTCTTAAGGAAAAATTTAATATTTTGGCACATTTCACTCTACACAGTCTTAAAATGTTTGTTTGTAGGTTCCATACGTCCAAAATTAAAAAACGGAACACTTGCAGGTTTACTTTGAGGTCTGTCGTTCCGTCTGTCATTGCCTATTTTTCAATGGACGACAAAAATTGAATTTTGATACATATACAGAATTTGGTCACCCAGTCACTAACGTAAAGCTTGAAAAAACGAAAATTCTCATTTTAGGCTACATCTACAAAAATTTAAAAATCTTTTGTCGAGTGCATCAAGCATACAAATGGGTATTTGTAAATATTTGTGCACAAAAATTTAAACTCAGTATTTGTTAAGTGTATAGTTGAAATGATATCAAAGAAATATACGCGAATCGAGTATTTTCCCCTTATCTTTGAAGTTACTAAGTCTAAAATTTTGTAAAAATACTGAATATTGGGCCTCATTCGTAGTGTACAGGAAAACCTGTTAGGTATTATTTATCGTTTTTTTTTTTTTTTTAATGTTCTCAGTTAAAACGTTAAGAAATAGATAGCTGTTTAACTTTACTAGTTGAAATTATCTGTAAAATATGTTTTGTCTGTTTTTGTTTGTTTGCAAAATAAATAAATATATAAATAAACGTAAGCACTAAACTAATTTTCGTTTCGGAGGGAAAATTCATTTGATATGTCACACGACGCACACAATGAAAGGGGTTTGTTATGGAAAATATAAATAAGGTTTTTTTTTAAAATTATTTTCAAATGTATGTTGTATAGTAAATATAATATTAAAATTTAAGATTATGTATCTGTGTCTATTTTAAGTTCGGATTTTCGTTTTTTTTCGATCGACAAAATAATTATTTTGAAAAGGGCAGTAATGGAAATAATTGTTAATTAAATAAAAAATATAAGCCGACATGTTACCACACAGTGCTTTTTTTTTAACTAAAATGCCATTATTCGAATTATTTTAAGAATTTCCTTATTTTGTGCACTGTGAATGAGAAGCCCTGTGTGAAAATCAACTCAACAAGTGTAATCACGTGTTTTCTTAACGCTAAAAAACTTAAAGAGTACTTATAAAAAAAAATTATCCTTTATATACGTTACCCGAATTATATCCTTATAGATCCCGAAGACAAACATAGGTTACTTTTACCGTGAAGGAGTATAAAATAGGAGACATTTTTGTAAACTGACAGTTTTCTTTTGCTTTTTTACCTTTGCCGACCGTCTTCAACTAACAGCTGTAATGGTAGATAGACCTAGGTCTCTTTTCGATTCTATAAAACGGTTAAGTGACTGGCGGAGCGTGAGAGGGTGGTTGGTATATGTGGACGTTGTGGAATCTTCACTAACAATGTTTCAGTTTTCTCTGAAAAGTTTCAGAATTTTCTAGAAAGTATAGCTATGCTCTGGAATTAGCAAGAATTTACAAAAAGCAAGTAATTAGATATTCTCATGTCTATGGAGTCCATCTGATGTGAATGTTTATAAGCTTCATCACATCGATGCTCATAATAACGCAATCATTTTGATACGATCCAATTCTTTTCAATAAACACTATGCACATTAAATCGCACAAGACATCACAACAAGTTTAAAAGCTCCAATTTATATATACAAATTACAAATAAAAAAAATTAAAGTGTCTGTCTGTGATTTCGAAATAGAAACATTTTCTTATTCTCACATGTTTGCATGTAAGCTAACCTAAATATGTATGCGTTTTTACAATTTGTGCGTGTCTGTCTTTTTATTTGCCCGTGCTAATTAATTCCTAAAACTGCTGAATCTATTTTGACGGGACTTTTACTGGTAGGCATAGAGGAATTTTTTAGAGAATTTATATAGGTTACTTTTTATTCCGGAAATATTTAGGTTTCAAGACGCAAACGATTTCGCTAGTTAATTTAATAAAATAGAAATGATTAATAATATTTTATGGCTGTGATTTTTTACATCTAAATTGTCAGCTCTTACAAAAATGAATAGTATAGTGGTCGAAAACAAATGCAATGTCATATACGAATGATTTCCTACACCAGTAAGTGCATCTGTCACACGGCGCAGTGCGTATTCAAGAGATGGGGGAACTCGAATCTCTTAATTGCCCACGAACGTGATACTACGCGCTACCCAGACTAGCCTGGATATGGTAAACACAGGGACTGTTTCATATTCTTTTAATGATGACTTTCATTAAACTGTTGTGTTCCTAAATTACAATGCACTGCAGACCCCGAATCACAGTACAAAAGAGAGCGTTAAGAACGCAGTGTCATATCCTTCTAGATTGGGACTTGATATATACATATCCCCAAAATACTTGTATCTGTAAAAATATTGATGTGACAGATATTGTTCATTGGATTGATATTGAATTAAGAAAATATAAGCCTAGAATAGATGTAATGAATGATTTGCAAAAAAAAAGGTCTCCTTTTTCCACATGAGAATCAGTTTGAATACAACCTTTGTTAGTGTCGACGCTATCTACGGTTCGACGAGTGAGAACACTTAGCCACTATGAGTGGAATTTAGAGTACTTAGGTAAAATGAACTGCATCTTATAAGCAGCAGTTTAGAAACTCTAATTATCGACACGTAAATAAAAAAATAAAGTTCCAGAAATATATTATCATCTTTTAGAATCGTAGGTACGTACCTATTTTATTTCCTATATTTTGTTTGTGTTTAACTCGGATTTCCAAAACACATTTAAATAGCAACCGTTGACTCTTATAGGTATTATGTAATTTTGAAAGTGAAGATGTCATAAAACAATTATTCGCTTTCTAAACTGTAATTCCGAGAAGTATTCTAGTGCTAGTTGGATTGTCTCGTTGAAAACTCCTAACAAAACGCTACACTTTAAAGTTAATACACAATATTTTGAAATAATAATATGTTATAGATTGACGCAACGTAATAAACCAAACTTTATATAGGAACAATGCATTTTAATTGAAAACCGAATCGTATTAAAACTTAAAGGAATAAGCAAAACAATCCAATGACGATAATGATTCATTTTGATGAACACGTTGTTGTTTTTTATTAAGTGTAAATCAATTAAATAAGCCTTTAAATCAAAATCTTTAGTAAATGCCTGATTGCTGAAAAAATATTTTTTAAATAAATTTTGTTCTCAACCTCCGAGAAGAAGAAGGTTTTTAAAAGGTTATTTAAAGATGTAAGAGCTGGAAAAAAGTTATTAAGAAAAATTGTAAAGCAGGCGAATTTACATGATAATAATTTCAAGTTTCTACATTTCATCCTTAAACTTCAAGTCGCCCTAACTGTAATTTTAGTAATAGAAAAAAATATCAACTTTTTTCTTACTCTTACCTCTTTTAAATAATCTTTAAAAAGCGTTTTCTTATTTTGCTAATTTTGCATATTCGGGGGTTGAGAACAAAATTATTTTCAATAATCGTTTTCAAATACTCCAATAAAAAACATATTACTATTATAAACGAAATTCCGGCATTTCCTCAGAATATTGATTTAAAGGCTTATTTAATTGGACTTAGGTAGTTTACTATTTCAATGCAATGTACGTATAAAAAAGTTAATTCTCATATTTTTAAGTATTTTCTTTTAGAAATTCCAAGAAATTGCAAATGGGAAAAGCTTCTGCGCAACTAAAATGTTCCAGAAACGAGGAACTAAATTAAAAAGTAGTCCAAATAACCTCCATTCAATTTTAAAAGATCCTTCTGATGATGATCGTTTATGAGGAAAAAATAATCCACATTTCTTTATGTAGGTATAGGAGTTAACATTAAAATACCGTTTTTAACATAGAGTAAATAAAGACAGCAGCGTTTTTATTCATCATCAGCCCATGCTACCCCACTGTGGGGGCTTAGGCCTCCCCCAGGGTAAGGAGGGGGTTTGGAGCTTAAATCCACCACGCTACTCCACTGTGGGTTGGGGATTGTAACGACCGCCATCTATTGACAGCGTTTTTTTTAACAACAAAAAATGTCAACTCTCCTTGTTCTGCACGCAGTCACCTATCTATATAAACATAACGATAATAAGGGCGCGACAGACAGGCAAGGCGTGCGTGCAGACGGACATGAAAAAAATACTTTAAAAACAGGAAAATATCTTTTCGGGATATTGACTTGACTATGTGATTTCACATCGAAAATGGCAATTTCCCGGAAATTGGCAAAGTTAGTATGCAATCATAAATTTCAGGAAATGTGCGATATTTGAGGTGAAAATCATGTTTTCCTATAATTTCTACGTATGTTCGATGGTAAAATTTTTCATGAATTAGGTACCTGTAGGTACATTAGGAATGAAGGGCATGTAGGTACTTGTAGTATCTAACATAACTACAATATATTCCTGAAGATTATGATTTATGCGACATCTATTAATGAAATATAGAACTAGTTCATGCAACTTGCGAGAGCCCAGCTCATAAAGTGCAGGAGTCATGTATGTGCCACTAGATGGCGCTTAAAAACTTTCTTCATTTCAGTTACATTCAGATTACTTTTAAAAACTGATTGTTTATTATAAACAGCTCAATAAATATTTATAATTTAAAGGCGACCACATAATACAAATACTTAATTATCTAATTACTCTAGTAGCAATATACATCCGTTACAGAAGGACGCCTAAGGTTTCGTTGTATAGTACTAGCGATCGTCGCAACGAAGGCGATCATGAGAAGAAGAAGGAAGAGGGTTGCTTACTTCCTTCCTTATCACTTCTCGCACTTGTCATGACTCGCGCTTGCTCCGACCGCGACGGTCGCCAAGATGCAAACGAAACGTACCTAAATCGACCTCTTACACTACGAATTTAAGTTATCCCATTTAGCTCTAACCGCAGATAAACTTTGCTTACATTATCAAGGTTACGGTCCCCGTGCATATGATAATAAAACTATTAAATGTTTTGTCTGTAAGCATCTTTGATAGCAAAACAGGTCCATATGTTAATATTTTCCTTTGAGTAAAAAACAGAAGAAAAACCAATAAATAACAAAACTACGAAAACGGTTTCGTCAGCGAAAAATAAGAAGCAATAAAAGAGAGTGAAAGCTTCAGGGATCAACAGTCCAGTATGATGAAACTATTAAGTAGTTAAAGTTCACAACATCATACTATATTATGGTTACTGTCCTGTTCTGCTTAAATTTGAGAGTTATTATCTACTTGTGTAGCAATACTTTTTATCATAATAATACGTTGTACTTTAAGGCTGAATCGAATAACATATTTTTATTCATCCAACTGAAATTGTATGTCTCAAAACGCGTTTTGATGGCTTGTCTGTTCGCTCCCCTTCGCTCCTCAAATTGACACAAACAAAACCTAACCTAACCCAACCTATTATTTCTGAAATCGTAGACTATCAACCTATCTTGGTCGAATTTCAAAATTGGTCTGTATACTGTAACCAAAAAAATAAAAATATATTATTTGTCCAGTTACCGGATCGACAGTCACTTCTTTAAGTGATAGTTGCATGCAAAACTGAAATATAATTTGCTATTTTAAAGGAAACGGACGATATTTGTTTTCATGCGAATGTGTAAAAACTAATATAAATTCAGAATAAACAAAGAAACGATCCGTGAATTGATTATACTTCTTTAGTAGGGATACAACCCTAAAAAGTGACACACAATGTATCAATTAAGGAACCTGTAACATGTCGCGCCGAAGATGGATTAAATGGTATAAAACAAATGATCACTTGAATAGCCACCATTAGTGGTACACGGACCGACACTGAGCTCACGGCACACTAGCATTATTTACCATTAATTATAATGAAAACTGCCGCACGCGTATTTAGTTTGATAAACGCAATTAACTGTACCTACTGCTCCGTAAACGTATCATTTTTTTTAAAACTTTTCAAGGACTGAACCGCAAGGATAAAAGATAATGGGTATTATAATACCTATTGGACACGCGTGGAGAGGGTTACGACTATAAATCAAAACATTACCTATTATGTTTTTTTTTAAATCTGAATCAAAAGGTTAGAAGTTGATTACTCCCTCGTATAAATAGGTTACCACCATATTAACCACTGAATAGTACCCAATTGTACTCATTAAAAAAAAAATCGGAATATAGAGCCTCACTCATATAGTTTCAGAAATAAGAAAGGCAATGGTCAGTTTTCGTATATTTTCTTTAATATCTATCTATCACTATGCATTTAAAAAAATAAAAATAAATATATTTGCTTCTGTGCATGTCACAGTTGCACTTGAAAAAAAAAGAGTTCTTAAAATTCCCAATTTGCTCCCCACGAGGATATAAATCATTTATCGTTTCGGATTTCCTGAAATATAAGTAAAAACCTATGTCTTTTTTAAATTTTAGGTTCAGTAGTTTTGGAAATAAAGGGAGGGAAAATGGTAAATTTTCATATATTTAACTTAATATTTTTGAAAACAGGTATTTTTAAATAGCAAAAAAAATATACATATTTCTATAAACACAATGTGTATATGAACCCAATTTTAACTTTTGTCATCCAGTGTATTCGGAGAAAATAGATTGTGACAAACGGACATACAGACAGATACCAGAAGAGTGATAATATAGGGGTTGCTTTTTTCATCTTGGATGTACGGAATCCTAAAGAATAGTATATTACAATAACACCCTTGAAGTGTTATCAGAAATTAGATTTTTAAGGGGAGAAACAAGCTGACAAAAATTGTGTTAAGGCAATTTTTTCAACAATATCTTCCACACACAATATTGGCAATACTGTTGCAATATTCGAAGTTACTAGTAGTAATTCAGCAATATACTAGGGAGACAGACGTATAAGGAATGGCGACCGGGGCGAGTGGTCGCGCCGCGAGCGCCAACTCGTATACTATGGCCCCTCGGTAAATCTGCCGAGAGTGGCTGAAATGTTTCGTGATAATTTATTTCCCAGATTTAATATTGGCCATTGTACGCCGTCGATGGGAGACTTGAGCGATACTGGGTCGCGTTTTCAATGCACTATCGGTGAAAGATTAATGTTGATTTGATCAACTTTAGAGGTTTAGATACCTCGCTTACTTTATTTCATACTAAATTTGTTATACAAATACAGCTTTATTACGCAATTTACTCGGCTAATTATTGCTTAAAAAATTACAAAGGAATATTAATGATCAGCCGTTTGAATAAAAATACGATCTATATGGGTCAATGAGAGTTTTTAATTATAACTTGAAATTTTATATGGCGCGCAAATGTGTGGGTAATTTTGTAATATTGATAATTTTGCATAAATTGTTAAAAGTATTCAATTCATAATGATTAAAGCGTTAATTACCTAAATAATTACTGGGTTGATTAAGCTAAAACACACTACTGTACTAAATAAGTTCAATATTTGAATTAATGTGAAGGATCTGGTGGAGTACGTACTTTTGTTTTACATAGTTTTCCATATAAATGTGAATTCAGTGTTATTGTTAAAATAGTCGTGATAGCCCAGAGCGCAACGAACCTGTCTGAAATTTATAAGGCCCCATAGGGCCATGGTTCGAATCCGGGCGTGTACCAATGAGTTTTCTGACTTAAGTACACAATATCACTGACACCGTGCTTCGGAGGGCACGTTAAGCAGTCGGTCCCGGACGGTGTCAATAGATGGCGGTCGTTACAGTTCCCAACCCGTAGTGGAGCAGCGTGGTGAACTTAAGCTCCAAGCCCCCCCTCCTCACCCTGGGGGAGGCCTAAGCCCCTGCAGTGGGGTAAAAATGGGCTGATGATGATGTTAAAATAGTACAATAGTGTACCAGTTCTAAAAGTACCAAAGCGACAGTACGAATACGTTTGCACAAAATTAAAAATACATAAATAAATAAATACTATTTATTAATGCTCTTGAAAAATACATTCAAAATTATTTTCGAAAATTAAAATCAGGGGATTTCTTTTGTTCGGTATGTTTTTAAGAAAAATAAAGCCCCTGTTCAACGATGAACATAATTCTCAACAAACAATGTAAGCATATTTCTGTTTGTGTAAAAGACTAAACAAACATACAGTGTCCATAAGGGTTCCGTTTTTATTGAGGTATTATAGTTCGCCTCAAACTTTATGGCGGATCAAAACACAACGCTATAAGCGTGCTTGCGCAGATACATTCATTCATATACCCCTCGCTCCACTACGTCCCGCTACACCTACAAATGGTTACTGCGACGCGATTTGTGCCTATATTCGGATCTGCCATAAAGTTTGTTTGGGACTGTACCGAAACTTAAAAATATATGTATGTGTCTGTACGTTAAAAACTCAATATAATGTAATCAGTTCGGTAATATGTAAACAGATTTAATATGAACTCAATTTCATTAGAAAATTAACGTGAACGTTTGTGAACGCGCACAGGCGTTGCAGATGCGATTTGAAATCAAGCGATAAACTTCGTATGATCGATGAAGTAAGCTCAAGTACAACGCGGGAGTTTGAATTGAAGGTAGTCGCAGTGATGGACGGTCGCCGCCGATTGTTTAGTTCTATTCCTTTTGTGGTCAAGCGAGCGAGCTCAGTAAATGAGGTGCCAGAATACGGTAATATTACCCTCGCCTTTACTGATGATCTTCATAAATGCTTGGCATAAACGCACAAACAAACACAGATGTGCAGGCTGCGTTTGTCATCGACTTCGAATTTTTTTCTAGGCATTAGGTATTATTTTATTATTTAAAAGAAACGATTTTTGAAGAAAAAGAAAATTCTCAATAAAATTTTTTTCACATACGATCACTTTCATATTAGCATTTTAGATTAACTCAAGATTTAGTGCTTGGTAGTACAACGGGCAAGTCATGGAATTATCGGTACAGCCTGGTTACTACATCAAACCTTAATATTACGCACGTGAAAGGACGCCCGCGGTTGTAGTGGGAAAATATCTCCCAACGACGGCGGCTGACTGACTGACTGACTGTAAAAAATATTCTATGGCGTCATGGAAGGTGATGACAAAATGACCTTTATGGTATCATAGAGACTGTATAATATTATAAAAAAAAAATAAAAAAAAAAAAAAAAAAATATATATTAAAAATTATTTAATCTATTTATAAAGTTAGAATTTCCATCTAAATAATTTGCAGGAGAGTTCGATATAACCTACCTACTCATTTTCCTTACAAATTCGATAAGAGATTATAGTAGATATATACGTGAGTGTTTTTTTACTAAGATTATTGATTCAGGCACTGGGTATTTCGTTTAACTTTGGTAACTTGTGAGCTTTCAAGTTCTTATCCATTATTTAACTCACTCCGTATTTCTCAATGATATAAAGAACACCGTTAAGTAAATTATGTCATGACGCAAGTTGAAAAAAAAGATACATTTTATAATACAAAGTAACTCGTGGTAACACTTTATCGTTAAAAGTAGGTTGGCGATACTTGATGACGCACATCGCGTTTACTCAAGACGATTTAAACAGGTTTAAATATTTAAAAAAAATACTACAAAATTTATCTATATTTTATGCAAAGTTTTTAATAGATACAATATTTTGAATTACTTGAAATATTCTTAGTAAAATATCCCAGGTAATATTATTATATTGCAGAAACGTAATTTTTTATATTTAGAAGAATATAAATAAATTCGACATAAGTTCAAATAAAATAAACTCTCAGGGATAACATTAGTGGATAGGGTTGCTCATTCAAGCGTAAGAAAATGATCGGGAATCTGTTAGTATTTATTTATTTATTTATTACCATTTTGTGAACGAAATAAACCTGATATTACAATCATCTATTCCATTGCATTCCATTCCATCCGCATTTTTTATACCCCACTGCAGGGGCTTGGAGCTTAAATCCACCACGCAGCTCCAATGCGGGTCGGTGGACAATCATGTATACTGATGAAAAATACATTAATTAAAATATGTTTTTCTTTTGGAATTAATTGTGATAATTAAGTGTTTTTTTATCTTCTTCAATCATTGGCTTCAACAGCTTTTCTTTACAGTATAATTGATTATTTCTCAGGAGCCCAGCATAGTTCCAACAATTCCATATTCTACACAGTATTCTTCCATAGACCTATAAAGTCATGTTCATACAGTTTGTATTGACCCCCGTGGCTCGGAGGGTCCTATTTCATATTTTATGCTTGTTGAATTTACGAAAAGTGTATACGTAAAAATTGTACTGATTGCATATAAGAATAGTTTTGGTTTGTATTCATTATTTTACTTAAAGTTCTTCAGTCTAACAGTAAAACCGAATTCAAGTACCTAATTTACTATTACATGTTTAAAAGAGTAAAACCTCTACGTTTTATAAAATTATCTTAAAACACTTTCGTTCCCTTATCTTTTAGTCTTTCTGTCAAAAATTTTTTATTTTCGAAATTGCAATTAATGACAAATATCAAGGTAAAATTTGTGCCCGTACATAAAATTCGATGATACACCCAAGGATCAATGACCAACTAAAATTGACTAAAGAAATCCTGTAATGCGTTATTCAAATTGAAATATGTAGCGAATTGTTTAAAATAAATTAAATGCAAAAACCATTTCGGAAAACAAAGTCTTTTTATTTTTTGCGTTTTGACCCTGTTACCGATTTAGTCGTTGGTAAAAGTCCGAATTGAAGGTAAACTAAAAACGAATTAAATAAAATTCATTTCGTGAAGGCCACAAAACCCCAAATTAGAATTAATTAAAAGTATTAATTAATCAAATGAAAGATGTAATAGATAAGGAACATAAAGAAACCGCACAAGTAGTGATTTAATTTAATAGCACAAAAACAAGCCGAGAAAGGCGACAAAATGTTAAGATGATATCGCTAAGCTCCCTACACTCAATAGAATAAAAATAAACCGTAACAAGGTCGTTCTATATCTGGAAAGTGTAACCCATAGTATTATTAGAATAAGGAATGTTGTGACAGACGGATCCCTAAGTGGCAATATCGGTTATTTTTTGTGGGGCCTGAATAATTGTCACTCTCCGTGGGGGTTGAACGCTATGCAGTTATAGACGATTTAATGGCGACGTCAAATCTGTTTCCAATGTAAATCTGGAAATGTGGTTATATTGTACACACAATAAAAGTAAGTGATCATTGCTTGTTCAAAGTGTTGTACAGTTTCCAAAAACGTGGACCTAAAAGCTTATTTATCGTTATTAATGTTTATTCTTAAACTTTTATGTAAAAACCTACGCTTTTTTTCTGTCTAGGTCATAAATCCTAAATGCAGAGTTAGTACGAAAATGGGATCTGGTATCCAGATTTGGCAAGGTTTTTTTCAGATAATGTAAGGGTAATGTTTTTGTTAGTCTGTTCAGGGTCATCTTTTTGTTTTATATAATACATGACATGCTAAAAATCGTGATGATATCAACTATTTCATTTAAACATTTATTCGAAGTCTCAAATAGTTGTCAAATTAGAAAATTCTTAAACTTCAAGAACATTAGAGAAATGTTAAGACTTCTATAGTGAAGGGATTGTCTTTATTAGCTTTTAGATTTTGATTTTATTCGTGTTGCCAGTTAATTCATCTTAGCGCGTAAACACATTGACAAGCACACTATTTACTTGCAAATGCATAGGTACTAACCTAAAAGGACTGGTTTAGTGTTCGAAAACGTTGATGGAAGACTCAAAGGTCGCGGGTTCGATCCCCGCCTGGGACAAATATTTGTGCGCATGAACATCTCTAATTGTTTCATATAAAATATCTATACATGTATGTATTATTTGCTATATATATTTATAAATTTAAGTTTGTACAACAGTTCTTTAGTCTTCTTAATTTGGAATTAGATGACCACTTGTGAGAGGTTCCAGATACTACTTATTATAATGTATAAGAGGAAAAATAATATTTTCCTAGTTACAAATGTATAATATTTGAGTTCGTTGATGATTCAAGATTTTATTTTTCAGTTACTAAAACTTAAAGTTAATGCTCTGACATTTGTTTATTCAACATCATATCAAGAAACTCAACTACGAACCATTAAAAGAAAAAAAAAATAAATCACACGCTGTCATATTAACGTCAAAACATCTTCTGAAGCACATCGACTAATATTTGTGACCTACATCTTTAACTGGTCTCCGTAAAAGACACAGAACATCAATCAATTACCGATACGTATTCGTTGAACTTAAAGGTCAACGGTATAGCCTATTAGAGACTCACGAAACAGTCGCCGAAAACAATAAAAAGGTAGAGCACGATCACAAAATGGTTACCACCTTTGAAACAATACGATACACTCGTGTATTCGACACGGGTGTCCTCAATTTTGTAACTTTTACGGACTAGTTCGAAACTACTTACACACTAGTAACTGAAAGTAAAAATAATAAAATAACTAAGTACTTTTTAGAATAGAGTTAGATAGATAAGGAGTTTGATTTTATAAAAAAAAATACCGAGAAATAAATGAAATGTCTCGTTCATTTAAAGACATTGATGGGATGGATAATTGAATTATGTTTTCGATTACAGCCGCGTTTGAACTTTTGAATATTCAGTCTCAATAAATTAAGTTATTACAAGGAATTTGAGAGAAAATTGACGTCGTTTAAGCTGGTACTGTAGGTGTATAATTGACTTTGATCTTTGATTTTTGCGTACAGTTTAATTTGGGTGAAGCGTTATGAATGTAATATTGTAACCGGTTTTTTTATTAAGTAATTTTGAGAGTAAGCTGTGATAGTAATTTTTTCGTTTTCTTTGACAACGGAAAACATAAAATAGTAAGAATGTTTACTTATCTGTGTGTACGTTTATTTTAACGTGATTTCAATAAATCAAACGTATCAATGTCGTTTCTGAGGTTTAGGTGGGAAAAAGCAGCAAACATATAGACATTTCTACAATAGAAAGTAGCCTTTCACCATCTTTTGGATGCACGCTATCTTTCTATCAAGTGCTATAAAGATTGGTTCACTTGATTATCCCTGTAAGCGTACCAAACATACAAACACATTTCTGCATTAAAAAGTAGCCTATTTTCTTTCTCACGGTTGAAGCTTATATTATAATTAATATAAGCTAATATTTATATACTTACCAATTTTCATTAAAATCGGTTCAGCGGTTTAGCCGTGAAAAAAGTAAAAGAGACAGATAAAGACACTTTGGAATTTATGATATTATAGTATAGATTGTACGGTAAGAATTAAATTGCTAATGTTCTCTAATTTCAATTAGGAAATATTTGTTAGACTAGTCTTGTTGAAACCCCTGAAAAAAAAATATCGCCAAATAATTATTGGAGCCGCGTGGTGGACTTAAGCTCCAAGCCCCCCCTCCTCACCCTGGGGGAGGCCTGATGAAAATAGGGCTGATGATGCTGATGATGATGATGAAATAATTATTAGCTTAATTCATCTGATAATAAATGATTTCGTATTATTTAATTATGCCAAGCAAATTTTCATGTATAGCCAAAATACAGAATGTCATAAATATAAAGCTTTCGTATATGAAATATTGCCACCCTATCGCGAAGAGACAGTGTATTGTTTCACGTGAGTAACACACCGGGCGACTTACGTGTTCACGAAGCAGTCAGTAATGAGCGTGATATTTTGCCAAGCCATCTGTCGACACGTCTCGATGCCCCGATTTTACCTTCGTTGCTTTCTCAAAGGGTCGCGACCTCCTGAATAAACAGATTGTAATAGTGTTGACAGGACAGATTTTGAAGAAACTCGGATGTGTACATAAAGAAAAAATATGTCCTACCGTTGATGTAAAAAGGAATTTTCAATCCAATTTATTGTTATGTTTGTTCAAACAAGTGTGTTACAAATCACTGTATGGTCATAGGTTTATTATATGCTAAGGCCCACCGAACAACGATAAGTATCGTTTACTTTGAAATTTGTATAATTTTTTTTTGAGAATGGAGATAAATAAGTGATACTTCAAAATGATCAAAAAGGTGAATAGAATGTCAGGCTCAGTAATTGGATAAACTATAAGTCATTATCATTGTTTTAAACAAACATTTTGTTAAATTACACATCAAATGTAATTTCAAAATTTTCATTTTCTTTCCAGTACGAATTTTACATTTATGTCACACAAAATGCCACTTCAAATGAATATTTCAAAACATCAAGTGGCGTATATTTGGTCTGTGGCATATACTATTTTTTCCACGTTTTTATTATCACAATGCGGTATACTTATTTTCACTTTACTTCATTAGCCTATTTTTATCCCACTGCAGGGGTTTAGGCCTCCTCCAAGATGAAGGGGACTTGGAGCTTAAATCCATCACGCTGCTCCACTGCGGGTTGGGGATTTGAAACGACCGGCTATCTATTGACAGCGCCCGGGACCGACTGCTTAACGTGCTCTCCGAGGCACGGAGTCAGTAATAGTGTATATTCGTATATAGCAGTATACTTGTATATTCATGAATATAGTATATGAACGAATAATACAAATATATTTTACAAATATGTCATTTGCCTATGAACGTACTTTATTGACATGTATTTCTTATGTTAGTATTAATAAATCACACTCAATAACATTTTGAAAGTGGTATCAGTGAGTACGTTTTCAAACATGATATCAATTTTAAGATCGTGACTAATCAATAAACTCAACTCAAGTGTTACTTAGTTAATATCGTTCTCCAGTGTAGTCATAGTGTAACCAACCACACTCCGCTGATATGTCTGAAAACGCACATAGTCTGTCTGGGGGTACAATACCTGTATATGTATGTATTATAAAAAATAAAATATTGAAGTATGTGTATTAATCATCTAATACCCATTATAGTGGCGCTGCCTAGTTTGTGACTAAATGGCCGTGTCTAAGTCTCAAATGTCCCAGGTAATATTATTAATATGGTGACCAGGTATTCATTTTAACAACACTCTCATGAATTCAAATGACACACATACTTGACTTGCGCTCAGTCATGTACTCAAGATGTGTTTATGAATTAGTACTGAGTGAAGGTATGAATTTCTAATGTGTCGAAGAATAACAACTCAAATCGTATATATATGGCAAAAAATATTTTTACAATAAGTAACGTAGGTAGGTAATGTCTTTTTTAATAAAAAAAATTACTTAAATAGTAATTCAGATTTTTTTTTTAAATAGGCTACTTATAACAAATTAATGAACGTTTCAAATCTGCAATTATACGGAGAAGGCTTTACCGATGCGTGAAGTCACGTCTTGGGACGGTTATTTAAAATATTGTTCAACTATGTTTTTCAAAAAGAGACAGTATAGATTTAATTTTTAATTATTTCATTAAGATTTATTCAGTGTTATTTTTCAATCCATTTTGACTTAGTTTTTATATTTTGTTTATATATCAAGTCTACTTGTATTTCAATATTATTTTAAGGAAATATATTTCCAATATCAGTCTCCTTCTTAATTGTTATTACTCTAAGTTCTAGTACAAGTAATTTATTAATCAATTCACAAATTTATTATAATAACATACAACATTTTAAAAACTATGCAGTCTATAACATTCCTATGTATATAGTGTTACATTATTGTGATACAAATAGGTACAAAATGTGGGTATGTTTACCTATTACATATATCCATGTTACTACCATGTTATTACCATGTTAGAATAAGAAAAAATAGAACAGACATCATTCAATGATGTACAAAATACAATCACTATACACTCTCACACTATATATTCACATATAATAAACTAAAGTCCCCCGCGGCGTCTGTCTTTCCGTCTGAACGCGATAAACTCAAAAACTACCAAACGGATTGGCATATGGTTGACACTACTGGACGGAGTGATTCAAGAGGAAGGTTTGCATGTATAATTTAATAATGTTTTCTGGAAATTAGTTAAAATATGACGATTGTTGTCGAAGAAGTCAGAAAAAAATTTAGCCAGCTGGAAGCTTTCATTGAAAACGCTGCCTCATCCCTTTGAGATATAACAAAATAATGTATAGAGGAATTGTGTATTTTTTATAGGACTAAAGAAAAGTCCGCGATGGCATATATCTATTTTTTATGTATAGCTTACTATACCTATTTTTATGTTTAATAAAATGGTGTCATATGATGAGGTAATTGGAAAGCAATTTATACGGATACTTAATTAATCTTTATCAAATTAAGTACGTTATTTACCTTTAGCATTTCATGCAGATTATAATTTGCCCTTTATACTATACAATTTAAATTAATATTTTAGGAATTTTCGCGATATAAAAAACTATCGCGCGACAGCGGTCGAGTGCCGCACCAGGCATCCTCCCCATACTGATGCGACACTAGTGACATGTGTGGTTAGGCCGAAGTTATCAATGTTGTATGTACTTAAAGAAATATTTTAGTTAGTTTTATGTATATATTCTTTACTTTTGCAAATATTTACAGAATTGGAAATAAAATACTTTAAAAATACTCAAAGTAGGATGAACTTAGGTTACATTTAAATCTAATTAAATCTAATCCACATGTTCGACGCAACGATGTGATAAGACACTACGACAGAAAAAACACTACGGCTTTTATATGCTCTGCTACCCGTGCGAAGCCAGGCGGATCGCTAGTGTAATATAAAATACACATAAAGCATTGTTCAACAGAGGCAGTGAAAACTTGCCCCCGGCTGCTCGTGCCCTGGGTCCCACTCAAGATAATTATTGTGAAATTAGCGATGCACCGGCCTCCGTGACTCGTTTGCACTTTATAAGTAGTTCTCTCGTCTCAATAAGTGTAAATGTCTGCAAACAATATCCCATGAACATGATATTTTTCAATATGGTTTGTGGTAGATACTAGCTTTGGTGCTTTGCACATCGACTATATTGTAATAGTCTAAGATCCGGTAGTGTGATAAGCACGATAATTTTTGTGACAATAAAAACAATCTGGAGTATTTCAGTAATTTTTTTTTTAAATTTCATGTATATTTTTTCAAGGATCGGTCATTTTTTCGAAATTGATAGCTAATAACGTCTCTATCACTAAATTATAGCAACGATTTTCTACGTATTGCATGTACTTGTTTGCACACTTGCTTATGGCGGTCGACCGCTGCATGTGGCGCCTCCAAAACATTTCGTATTTTTTCTGTTCAACAAGGACACCTGTTCCTTAAATATAATACACGTAAAAAAATGAACTATCCTAGAAAATTTTCAACAATGACTATTCCGCTCTGTTCGACCGTCCGGGTCCGTATCTCTGTATATTATAGGCTTGTATCTTCGCCATTTCCCACCGTATATAATTATTATTTAGGGGTGGCTTTTCGTAAATGAAAAACACTTTTCAGATCGGATTAAACCTTTTTTAGAAAGATAACAGACAGAAAATTTTATTTTACATTGTTTTTTTCTTACAGTGAATTGATGCTCTTGTTGGTACCTTAGGAGCACCTTGCTTAAGCAACTAGGATAATCTAAATCTCAGACATGGATGATAAGCACCAAACAATAGTATTTCAAATTAAAATAAATTAATGAGTAATATTTTATTATTCAATGTTATTTTTAATTACGTACCTAAAATAAATAAATGAAAAATTCCCAGACTCCGTACAGATAGGTACAAAAGAATGGCTAATGCTGCTATTTCTATAATTTTTTTCAATTGTTTTTTTGTTATTTTGTTGTTTATTTTCATTGTTGTGAAGCATTATTGCTGCGTGCTGTGTTGTATAATAGAGAGCAATTTGTTGCTGCTTGGCGCGAACTCTACAGGAAATGAACACATTTGTCTTGTGTGACCGCTCGGCCGCGAGGTACGCCAACCCGACCTCTTGCTACGACTATGTACTCGTTATTAGAAATTCGTTTACGTGTAATAATTTACATTTCTACATAGGACTATGAAGCGATTCTCAAACACAGTCCTATCGAAATTATCCCGAAGGGCCCGAATACCCTGCTTTGACTCCGGATCGGGTTTCTGCAGCAACAGTATCTTATTTAATTAAAAAACTAGTTTTTTGTACATTACAACTACATCCAACTACTATACTACATCAGACTCGTGAAGGTCAGGCCTTGGGTTACTATAATTGGAGTCGACGACTGTGCGAAGTACAATGTATGTTTCATGAGCTTATTTTGTTGTTAAATAACATGTATAGGCATGCCAAAAGTTTTTTGAAGCAGTTTAATATGTTAACACGCAAAATTTTTGTGATTGAGTTTTGTTTATTTATAATTTATTGAAATAATTTAAAATTACGAATATACTTTTGTAAAATGTGATTATGTTATATGTATAAATAAGTTATAAATAGATAAGTAATAAACTTAATAATATTAATAGATAATATGCGTTTACGTGGCATTTTAGTGACGAGTAGTGCGGTTTAACATGTCAAAGGGTCCGAGTTTGACTCGCATTTGACCGGATTTTTTGTTTTGTTTTATTACGAACTTAGTTACAAATGAGATAAACCGACAACCAGCTTGATTTTGGACTCGCGCTAACAAAATGGCGAATGATTCGCCGTTTCGCCTTTCGTTTGGCGTTCGCCGTTTGTGAATGAACGATGGAGAAGTGATCGTATAGCGCAACCTGAAATGGCTAAAATAATAATCGTTACTATTTGTTATAATTGTATCATACTCATCGAATCTAAGTTTAGGACAGTTAAGTGTTTAGAATAAGAAAATCGTAGTCAAGTGATGATAAATGTTAATCATAGCTTTATTTTTTACAGATCTGCCCCGAAGTTCGTGGGTTCAGAAGCTTCATACAGACTGAGCGCTTATGAGCTGGAGGCTCTCAATGCTGTGAGTAACAAAAAATTCATAAGTAAAACCTTGTACAACCTTGTAAAATTTTTACCAGCTTTGCTCATCTGTCAGCTGTCATCCACCTAGTTTGCAGGCGAAAGCCCGTTTCTTTTTATGATCATTTCGGTCTTACACCAGGGAATATTATGATATACACCACGAGTGCTTAGTATACATTAGAAAAAAATCTGTTGTTCGACTGACCGGTTGGCCGAGTGGTTAGAGATCCTAACTGCGGAGCCGACGGTCGCGGGTTCGATTCCCGCCTGGGATATTAATATTTGTGATAAATATTTGTGAGCATGAACATGTCTATTTGTATCGTGTCTGGGTGTAAAAGTATCTTATATATATATATGTATTTAAAAAAAGTAGAATATTTAAGTATGTATGTCAGTTGTCTGTCTCGTACCCCATAGTACAAGTAAAGTACTTACTTACTTTGGGACTAGATGGCGCTGTGTGTGATGTCCCAGATATTATTATTATTTGTTTCTCAATGGATATGTTAATTTGGGTTGGTTTACGTCAGTACGGAGAACAAAACGGAGCGGAATAATGAGCCATCCAGAAGTTTTCGACCATTTTGAAATTTGACCAAGATAGATTGATGGTCCACCATAAACTTGTAGGTTAAGTAAGGTTTGTATATATAAATATGAGAAGTGAAGTGGAGCTGAGCGATTAGCCTCCTGGAAGTCTTTTCATAGGAATACGATAATTAATTAGTTTTAATTAAGGGGCCCTTTCGTGAATCGAGGGTCGGGAATGTAAGAGAATTATATTGAAAACGATGTTCCACGACCTTCAAAAAGTCACACAGCTAGCCAATGAATGTTACTTATCCTTGAAACATTCGAATTTAAGATAATGCTTATGGATAAGTGTAAAAAAATTAGAAAGAAAAAGTATTTTTTTTTGAGCTTTTTATAGTTTTTTTAATTAAATGAATTTGGAGGGTGGAATGCACTGTCATCATCTCACAACTGACTTTTGAACATTAAAATGTTTTAAAATGAACCATTTTTAGTAAATCTATGTAACACTTCACGAAGGTGGTTTTCGAATGTTGACAGCGTTAAACGTATCATAATATTTCTGTAGGCCATTAAGTTGTAGTAATAACCGAAGTCAATAAGACGTGCGAATAGAAAAGTAACAGAACAAAAATAACTAGCATGTATGGAAACATGTTAATTCACAGAAGAAGAAGATTGAAAATGTTACTAAGACATTTCAATAAATTTTACAATATTTAACTTTTCTGTTGCCACTGTATTTATACAACATGTATATATCTATATTTCTCCATTACTAGCACTGAGAAAGCTTAGTGAAAATCAAGAAAAAAATTAATTAATCCGAAGGGAATTTTTTAAAAAGCGCGAGTACGTCCGAACCTTCGTATGTAAGAAATGATTGCCAAACGAAATGTCAGATTGATATTGAGATAGGTTTGAAATGGAAGTTAGTTGATAATTAAACGTCAGTTAACGGAGTTATCACTGAGTCTTAAAATGACGTTTGGATTTTTATATCATTGAATTGCAGTGCGTCTTACTGGTCGTATTATACAGATAAATCGGGGTCGTAACCTACTAATAAATCTTGCATCGAAGAATGTATTTAAAAAATATCGCATAACAAGGCCCGGGAAGACCAAATTTTCGAAATTCTACACTTGTTCACAAATATTTGATTGGATTGGAATTACTTTATTTGATCCACGTAGTGTACCCGAAAAAATTGTATTTCACAGAAAAGTAATAGGTACCTACGCGTGATGATTGGCAATGAAGTAGGTAATACTCAAACAAAGTTTAACGCGTCTGAACTTCGAACGCATAGCGTATTACCTTAAGTTATGCTTAAAGTTCCCGCAACGAGCTTTTGATGTAACCGTGCACAATTCAAAGCTCCGATCGAAATTAAATCTGAATACAAAGTAAACATCGTTATTTCGCTTCGCTTATTACGCACAAGATAAATAAAGGTTCCACGTACCCGCCCCGTACCTTCGCGCAACTTGTCACAAAGAGAATGTTGCTATCCACGTATTTGTTTTACGATATTAGTTTGAGAGCTAAGTCCGCACGGAAGTAAGGCAGCAGTTTACTCGGTTAGTGTACGATTTAGTTTCAAAAGCTTGGAACACAAATATGACGGAATGCTTAGAACCAAAATATTAGTAATCTTACATATGTACTAGTGACCGCCCGTGACATCGTTCGCCTAGTTTTT
Organism: Luffia ferchaultella; assembly: GCA_949709985.1. Lineage (NCBI taxonomy): Eukaryota > Metazoa > Arthropoda > Insecta > Lepidoptera > Psychidae > Luffia > Luffia ferchaultella. Next base: position 12,082,728 of record OX453245.1, on the reverse strand, counting down.
ATAATTTCCAAAGTTTACTCAGGAACTATAAATATCTAGAATGAAAACAGACAGACAAAAAAGTTGTCTATGTCACTTCTATCAACTTCTTTTGCATGTCTGCGAAGTTTCATTAAAATAGGTTCAGTCATTTGGAGATTTCCGAACAGACAGACAGACAGACAAACAAAAAGTAGCATATGTCACTCCTTATAACCTCCTTTTCATATCTGTGAAGTTTCATTAAAGAAAGTTCAGTCGTCTCGGAGATAAGCCAGAACAGACTATAATTGTATTATATATATTATAGTATATACATATACAACACAGACAGCGACCTTCCGCGACTTCGCGTGGTTTTTATAATTTCGAAAGCTTCTCTATGAACCCTAAATATTTTCGGAGTGAAAAGAATAAATGGTCTAGCCTTTTCGGAGATTATTCCGGACAAACAAACATATAAAAAATAGCCTAGCTATGTACCACTTTTTCAAATCTGCGAAATTTCATTAAAAGCAGTTTAGCCGTTTCGAAGATTAACCAGAACAGACAGACGCTATCATTAATATATAATATATATAGATAGATTATAACGCCAATATTCAAAATGGCGCAAGTACTTATTTAATTAAAACAATTACCTATATTTTCTACGCATTTATGCCATCTACTAGGAGATTATGAATGCATTAGCGTTAAAACTATTAGGAGTAAGCGACTCATCATCATCATCATCAGCCCATGTTATCCCACTGCAGGAGCTTAGGCTTCCCCCAGGGTAAGGAGGGGGTTTGGAGCTTAAATCCACCACGCTACTCCACTGCGGGTTGGGGATTGTAACGACCGCCATCTATTGACAGCGTCCGGGACCGACTGCTTAACGTGCTCTCCGAGGCACGGAGTCAGTGACAGTTAATGTACTTAAGTCAAAAAAATCATTGGTACCTACACGCCCGGATTCGAACCATGGCCCTATGGCCTTATAAATTTGAGACAGGTTCTTTGCACTCTGGGCTATCACGACACGCATTTAAGTTCTAAATTGTATTTTCATAAATGTGGTTGTCTAATGACAAGGGACTGACAAAATGTTACTTTCTCTAAAGTGTAAGGACACTATCTCTGGATTTTAATTTATATATAACTCGAATAGCCTTTTTCTGCAGAACAAATATTGTTCGAATGTCAGCGGCCTTTCCCCTTAAATAGCACAATGCCATGTGACATCATGCTTTGAAAGTAGCTATGCGATTGTGCTAAATGCGATTTCGACTGCTTCATTAAAAAAAAACACTGTCAGTTTATTTAAGTTGCCGAAAAAATGACGGTCGGTAAAGGCCAAGTTCGAAGAGTACGTATATAGGATGACGGAGGGTTTCCAAGTGTAACTCCAGTGGCGTTGAAATGGTTTTTCGTGCAGTGTCTGTTAACGGGAAGCAACAATGGTGAAGATTCTGCTGAACGGTCGGGGCTGTTTTTCTGCCAGTTTTACTATCATTGTCCCAAGTTCTTGGTAGACTTCAGCTGTTGTTGATACACTGGATCTGAGATGGCTAAAGTGGATAACTAGTACATTATCAAACAGACAAAAAATCAACGGATCTCCTGCTTTCGCACGAACTTCTTACGACATTGGAAATAAACCTAACGGAATAAAATTTGGATACACACATACTTTGGATAATATTTTTCGAAATAAATTTTATTCGAAAAAAGAAATAACACAACTGTATCTCAATAAGCTTAAAACTTCGAAATATAACATTCTGTTCGACATTTCGATCGAACAAACCGAATTAGTACGAAATATAACATCGACGCATATCCGACTTCCAAATAAGGGCACCCTCAACCACTACTTCCGGTTGTCCGATTCTAACAATTTTAGTCTCAATCGATCCCCCGTCTAATTACCCCGAGCAGTTTTTTTATTTTTTTCTTATTCGAACCTAGTTCTCGAGATATCGGGCTCCCAAAATGAAAATCGGGGAAAGAAATTGCAATTTTTTTTCGTTTTTTGCCGATAATTTTTTTGTTTTTGAACTTTTTCCAAATTTTCTTTTGCCATCTTATATCATTACATTACATCTGTAGAGCTTCCCAAGCTGCGTCTTTTGACACCAAGTTCAACCCGATATCTCGAAAACTCTTCGTGCAATCTGCCTGTCTCACAAAACTCCCAACTGACCCCCTATACTTTAACGAAATGAAAGTCATTTCCAGTGACAAAAGAGTATGGTTTAACGCTAATTCTTTTAATTACGCTTCATAGTACGCTTCATAGCTTCATTATAATTATGAAACATATTTTTTAACTAAATCATTGAATCTAATAATCTATGTGAGCTTGCTTAGTAAAATTGCCATATTTTTTAATGCAACTGACTTAATTACAAATAATAATTTTTTACTAAGTTAGTGATTTTAGAAATCTGTGAATCACGAAAAACAAGATTTCAAAAACTATAAACTAGACTAGAATCGATAACATAATATAGGTTTGAACAGTTTTTTTTTCCCGTTAAAATGTATACATTTCCGGCCGTCTGCTTTTACCACCTTTTTACAACTTTTTTAGAACTTCGGTCAGGTGACGTAAAACCGCTTCTAATGTAATTACTTAACACGAACGTTTCGCGAACGATTCGTAACACTCTTGGAAATTGGAGAAAGCCTATATATCGTTTTGGTAGTTATTTTTTTTTTATGAGAAGCCGAATTCTACCGAAATTCGCATTACAAGGAGTTCGTTATAAAAATGCCATTACTCCGCATAAAATGTAGGGAATGTTAGTCATCGGCTCTTTTTCGTGGAATTAGAAAAAATACGAACAGCAACGGGAAAAATATTTTCACGTGTTGACAAAAGGCAAATATTTAAATTCAATGTTCATTAAAACCCCGTTTGATCCTTTGGTCGGAACATGTTTATTTATCTGTATTCATATAGGCTTTCGTTGAACAATGAAATATATATTTAGGACTTTTTAGGATATTGTGACGCTGCGCTGTGTTAAAAAATTAATATACTTGTGATGTGAACTTACTTTAACTCTCCGTCTGCTTACCACATAGTTAAAACATGACTGTAACTAATTAATTAAAAATAGGTTTGTAAATTTCTACACTTATAATTTTGAATGTACGGGAAAAGTAATAAGCTTGCATCACATTTATTTTTAAGCTCCGACGTTGAAAACGAAACGTAGAATGAGTTTTGAGGCCTATGTCTGTTTATATATGTGTGTGGCATCTTGGTTCCTAAACAGACTTATTTTAATCGTTTTTTCTTTAACCGAAAGTAGATTAAATCGAGTTGGTTTTTAGCTAAATTTTTATCTGTCGGCCTATCTGTGTGTCTGTCTGCTGCATCGTACCCTGAGAAAACTGTTCATCTTAAGTCGAGCAATGGATGACTCCTATAATAAAAAATGAGGAATATTAAAAGGGAAATAATATGCGTCAGTGAAAATTATGGTTCCTGTAACGTAATGATGATGACGCGTAGTTTCTTTTCGGTTTCCTCGTATTTATGATGATCTCGATCAACAATTTCTCTACTGATATCACTATCAGAATTACAATAGAGAATTCAGAATTCTCTAAAATTTGAATTCTCTTAAGTACTTTTCTCAGTGTAGCTTCCAAACTGATAAGCCGATTATAATATGGGTTTCTATAAGTTGGAAGCTGGTGTTCCTGGATTGTTCTCAGATACACTTCTTTCTGTTTGTCTGTTTGTGGTATTGTAGCTCCCAAATTGATGAAAAGATTACAATGCCGGTTTTTTTACTTGTTTGATTTGAATAATCCTAAAAAAAAGATTCAAATTAAGTAGCTTCTTGCTTGCAAACTGCGCTTGGAAAGAATGTCAGATATTACAATAAACTACTTTGGTGTAGGATAGATATAAAACGTGAATCGTTGAAGAAACCTATTCTCATGTACAATCTTTCTTAGACGACGAAGAAGCTATAAACACTGAGTAAAGTGATCGAGATTATCATAAATACAAGGAAACCGAAGAAGAAATATTATGCATCATCATAATTACGTTACTGGAACCATAATTTCCGCTGATGCATATTTTTCCATCTCCGTATTCTTCCTTTTTTAATACGGGGGTCATCTATTGCTCTGTTGGTGATGAATACTATTCTTAAGGTCGGGCTCAATTTATATTTGGATGTCTTGGCCTAGCTCTGATACGCTCTTATTGACTTATCTAGCACATAACACGATATTACTGAATTGCATTTACATAAATATATTTTACGATGTTATAGTCTTTTATTTATATATTTGACGACCGCTTAGCCTAGTGGGTAGCGACCCTGCTTACGAAGCTGGAGGTCCCGGGTTCGAATCCCAGGTCGGGTCAGTATTAATTTGATGAATATTGATACTGGTACCGGGTCTTGGTTGTTATATGTGTGTGGCGTATTTGCAAAAATATTTATATATTATAAAGAATATTTAAGTATGTATATCAGTTGTCTAGTAACCCATAATACTTGCTGACTTTGGGACTAGATGACGCTGTGTGGGAAGTCCCATGTATTATTATTATTATTATTATTATTATTATTATTATTATTATTATTATTATTATTATTATTATTATTATTATTATTATTATTATTATTATTATTATTATTATTATTATTATTATTATTATTATTATTATTATTATTATTATTATTATTATTATTATTATTATTATTATTATTATTATTATTATTATTATGTTGGTGCATTGACAGTAATTATATTGCTAGCAATTATGATGTTGGTAATATTGTTCTCTATGACCCTATATCAATACATACACTTTTAGTTTAGGTTTATATAGGTATTCGTATCTAAAAATGTTCACTTAATTTGATGAATTTTATGTAACAAAACGGAACAAGCGAGAATAAAATGAGATCCTAAATGGTGGTTCCCATAAAACGTTAAACGTGCGGTTTTAATATAAGTAAGCAACTCTAACATATTTTATATCTGATCATCTTACCAATTATAGAGGCAAATGTAATTAAAACCCTATATACACGACCGCCACTTACCTTAAAAGATGATGGCGCCACTGTGTTGGGAAACAATAAAATTATCTCTTCCTTGTAGGAAACAGCGTGCAGTTATCTGCAGGCGCCTATCTTCATATGTTGTTTTATATTATAATAACAATCAAGTTCAACGCGTCAAAATCCCAAAAAACACGACCTGTTTTCTTAATTGGTCAATTAGTGAAATGACGTGATAGAATTGTTTCGATCGTAATAAGTGCAATAATAATAATAACGTATACATGATAACAACGTCTAGGCCCCAAACTAAGCATTAGCTTGTGTTTTGGGTACCAAGCGAAGACGCCACATACATATAACAACCAAGACCCGGTACCAGTATCAACATTCATCATATAAATACTGACTCGACCTGGGATTCGAACCCGGAACCTCCAGCTTTATAGGTAGGGTAGCTACCCATTAGGCTAAGAGGTCGTCGATGAACAATACAATAGTGTTGTTCGGTAAGGGGCGCACTAGAAAAATGTATATTAACCATGTGGCAGTATCCAAGAGGGCCAAATTGTTAGCACCTGAAATGGACAAGCCTGGGTGAAACGATTTCTAAAAGTCGATGAAGCGTAAGAGGTCACGAGGACCGCACCAAGTGGAGATCTATATAGTCTCTGCCTAAATCTCTGGGAAACAAGCGTGCGTTTATGTGTGTAATATGTTCCTTCTACAAATATTATAGATTAAAGTATTGAAATCCCCCAACTAGTTCGTTTGTTGGTCTGCCTGTCCGTATGGTCTAATTTCAAAAACCACTGTAAGGATTTTGATGCGGTTATTATTAATAGATATTTAATTCACGAGGCGGTTTTGTGTACATGATTTATAAATAATTCATGCAAAATATCTAAATTATTATGCCTGTCAATTGCTGTTGTGAGCTTTCCTGGCCTGTGGTACTAAGTCGTGTAAGTTGTATCAAAGTGATGTATGGAGCAATCGTTTGTCTCTAAAACTTATAAATAAAGGCTTATTCAGGAGGCTAAATGAAACATTTCTTTTCTCGATTGCCTGTACAGATTGAATCTGTTACTGTTTGAATTTCTAAAAGTTTTATAATTTTCACACGTACTTTTTATAACCCTGTATATTATATAATCTTTTATTTTTGTACTGTTTAATTTATGTTATTTATAATGTATTATCAAAATTTGGAGTTGTTTTTTGTATTGTAATCATTGCTTGGTAAAATAAAATTACCACTCCGTTAGACAAGTCGTTCTACAGTATATACTTGGTACACGTTGGAAAAAGTTTATAATTGCCAGATATATCACTATCTATGATATTTCCAAAGGAAAATCTAACGGATCTAACTAGACTGAATTTCTGACATTTCTATGTGGCTTCGAAATCTGTGTAATTCTCGAATCATTAAGCGGGGATAATTTGCGTCCCCCGGGGTGTCTATGAGTGGGCCGCGGTTAGCCATCTAGTCTTTATTGCCTCATTAAGTCCCTTTTGTGAACGAATCGAACGGAAACTCGGCGGGGCTTTGATAAAGAGCGCCGAAAATGATTTGTCACTTGCAGCTTTTCGAGTTATTACTACGAAGTTTTTAATTTAATATTGATAATTTATGTGACCGTGGAAACGGCGAACTGTTGGCGGAACTAACACATTACCGCGTTCCTGGAAGTATATCTACTTTGTAGAGATTGAAAATAAAATGGTCATGTATTGAAGGTAGAATTATCTCTGAGACTTCACTTCACTTCACTTCATCGGCCCATTTTTACCCCACTGCAGGGGCTTAGGCCTCCACCAAGGTGAAGAGAGGGGCTTGGAGCTTAAATCCACCACGCTGCTCCATTGAGGATTGGGGATTGTAACGACCGCCATCTATTGACAGCGTCGGGGACCGACTGCTTAACGTGCCCTCCGAAGCACGGAGTCAGTGATAGTTATGTACTTAAGTCAGAAAAACTCATTGGTACACGCCCGGATTCGAACCATGGCCCTATGGGGCCTTATAAATTTGAGACAGGTTCGTTGCGCTTTGGGCTATCACGAAGATCTCTGAGACGGCAGGACAGAAAAAATAATTTAGGCTACCGTGGTGAAAAGTTTAGGCCGCAAAACTGTTATATTGTTAATTTTAAAACCACTTGATTGTGATTGAGGCTGTGAAAATTTGTATGGAAAACTATAACTAACGCGCATGTCAATTGGATATATTTCACTCACAAACAAATAGACATAATATTTTCCAATTAATTTTAAAATGTGGCTGTTTCTAATATTGCATGGCATATAATGCTCAATACATACCTGTTTTCGCAAAATGAAAATAATGGAACTTCGCTATTTTAGGTTGGTACACCCGAAACGCCTGCCACCGCGTGGGATCCGCTCCCCTTCTATAAACTTCCTTTGCTATTTGAAATTCATTCTTCACGGGAACGTGTGATGTAATAAAAATAGCTCGAGATATCAGCGCGAAGTACTCGCCCGTTATAAGTTATGCACCCCTCGATTTAAAGATTATTCGCACGACTCGTTTACGTATTTTTTTTTTCATATAATATTTCATGCAGTTTGAACCGGGATAAGTATTTGAGATCGTTGAATATAATCAGCTCTTCATAAGATTTCTTGCACATATATAGGTAATATTAGTTTTTCCCGCGGCTGCATAACAAGGCTTTGCTCGTGATTTAATTCTAATTCCTTGTTTTGCATCTCATGAATGTTTTCCACCAAGATAAACAATAGCCTATGTTACTCTCCGTCCTTTTAAACATGCCCGTGAAAAAAATCACATAGTTTCGTTGCCTCGGTATATTGTGAAGAAAAAACAAACCAACAACATATTTTTCTGCAACAAATCGTGTGCGATTTGATTTCTGAGATTAAATTTTGCTAAATATTGTTAATGTAAATATCTACTTATTTTGCTAAGAAATAAAATTTTTAATTGTTCAGTTTCAAATGTTCACACTCACAAAATTTTGTTCTCACCAAATGAATTAGGCGCAATTTATTCCAGATGTACGTTTAATTGTATGGACTTATTTTTACAAATGTACTGCGAATCCTAAAAAAGCTGCTAACGGTGACAAGCTAAAAAGCCAATAACTAAATCACAGGAATCGCGAAATATTAGATCACTCCAAGAACATTGCTATTGTCATAGACATTATAGAACACTGTTCTTTGGTGGATTTACAGGGAGCAAAAATTGTTGCTATCTTTTTATAGAAATGCATATCGGTAAGGGCATGCTTACTGTGCTTAGGGTAGGGTATAGGTACTGGTATAAATAAAATTCGAAGCAAATTTTTTTTACAGTTTATTGTAGAAAATTACTATGATACTACATAATATGTTTTGAACGGTTTTACCTTTGGAAATGCATCTGTGATATTATTCATACTTAAAAAAATCATTACATCGTTTTTATAAATAATTTGTATACAAGAGAATTTAGAAAATGTTTTCGTTTTGTAACTACATACAATTTGCCGGCGCGCCTACTTAACCAATTTGGTATTTTCACCAATGTATTTATTGGAAAAAAAAAAACACCCCATTGCACGTTTTTTTCAGTTGGAATATTTTTCTAAAAGCATAGCATATACGAATAGTATAAATGACAAATATAAAATGGAAAGCAAACAAGCCTTTATGAATTTAACAAATAATTAATTAGTTGTACCACGAACATAGATGTTAACACAAACGCTGTATTAATACAATTTCTATTTTCACGCTCTTTGAACTCACGACTTGTGTGTTTCGCTCAAAGCTCATTTCTCACTAATAAGGAACTGTTTGGTCTGGTTTTTCTTTTACAAATCAGATAAATACTGCTGTTTTGCCTTGTATTGCTATTTCGTGTATTTTCGATTCGTATAACAATTTTATTTCCGAGAAGTCATACCAATTATAACACGCAGGTAAGAATTTTCCTATTCAAAGCTTTCTCGTAAGAAACTAGGATAAATTTATATATATATAATAATAATACCTGGGACATCCCACACAGCGCCATCTAAATCCAAAGTAAGTCAAGCTTGTATTGTGGTTACCAGACAACTGACACCATACTTTATAGATATGTCACATCCAGACACGAAACAAATAGACATGTTTATGCACGCAAATATTTGTTGCGAGCGGGAATCGAACTCGCAACCTTTAGGTCCGCAGTTAGGGTCTCAAACCACTCAGCCAATCGGTCAGTCTATATACATAATACGTATGAACGAACACGCCATAGAGTAAATGAATTTGAATGCAGCGTTTGGATTTAATAGAGTCATAAATTTATTACGCAATTTGCGGGGTTGAAGATCGGTCCGCGGGGACCTCGCGGACTGAAACTCACCATCTCGCACAAGCTAGTAGAGTTTGAGTGGTTAGACGGTAAACGCAGAAGAGGGCCTCTAGTCAATTCGTACTTTTATGAAACACGCAATCACAATGACATCAAGCCTTTAGAACTCATTGAATTTTGAATGTAGCAGACTAGAAGGAGAAAATCAACGACTCAAAGTCGACTTTAGTCAACTTTATTTACTTTCAATTTTTTAAAATCGTGATCTGCTTTTCATTTAGTATTATGTGACTAGGTGTGACGGGTAATACACAATGACCTAGACACAACACGACATCTTGGTTACCAGTCGCGTGCACCATACGCACCTCCTGCCTCTCTCCCTCCCTCATCCTATGTCTCAAATGTGATAATTTTAGTTCACAAACTAAACGGCCAGAATTACTCCTCTATTGAACTCATTAAAAGCTCGGTTTTGGAAATGTTTTAGACAAGCTTATGACGAGCTTAATATCGAGTTTTCGTAGATAGGATAAGTAAACTAAGTAATGGAGTAATTATTCATTATCATCATCGTCATCGCCATAATTTTAGCCGCCGAACGTCCGCTGCTAGGCATATAATACGTCTCATGACTTAGATACATGATATAGAACATGATCTTGGACCACCTACAAGCAACAACAGTCCGTCAGGTCATTAGTCCACATAGTGGTAGGTCGTCCATGTAACTACTTTTGGTTCGTGGTTGCTACTCGAGAATTTTCCTTCCCCAGCCTTTATCTGTTGTGCGAACGATGTGGCCTAGCTATTACCACTTGAACAAATTAATAAAGCTATATCATATCGGTCACTTCAGACACTCCAGTTCTTATAGTCCAGTAAAAATAAATTTTTGGATTGCATTAAAGACACCTTAAAAATTTCTTTTTACAATAGTAATACTGCTGTATAGTTATGCACTCATTATGCTTTGGTTGCATTATGAGTGTTGCATGTTGAGAAATACCTAAAGATGTGTTTGTCTAAATTTCACCCTTTACATTAAATAGTGGGTAGGTGACAAATTAACTGTATATCTATGGTAGCAATATGAATTTGATTTAGAAGTAATCCCCAGTATACATGTTATAAATACTGAATATTACGAGATTTTATTTAATTAAAAAAAAAGTTAAACTTACAAAATCGCACTTTTGGCGATTTTCTGTTTTTATACTCTAGATGTAAGCCATAATAGTTTATTAAATTATCACCTATGTGACTTCTCAACAACCATTAAAAAAAGTCTTTTTTATTAATTTTTACGACGCGCATTAAAGACACTCTAAATATTTTACTTAATATGAGTCAGTTTTAATATTCTTCATCATAATTTAATATAATCCCTTATTTATGTCAAAAGCGTTATTCATAAAAACGAATAATTTCTAATTTACTCACTAAGATAGGTAACGTACTTTTAAGTCTGACTATTTACGCATGACCTTGGTCGTCTGCCGCATCTCGCTAACATTGAGAAAAAGGAACGGCAATATCTCATATCAAGTATTTTTTTGAGCTATTTGTTAAGTTAGAAGCATGTCGATCTCTGGTTAGAAGTATTATTTATATTGCATTATTATTATTCTTCATCATAAATTGATATAATCCCTTATTTATGTCAAAAGCGTTATTCATAAAAACGAATAAATCTAAAGTACCTATCCAGTATAGGTAACGCCCTTTAAACTGTGACTATTTACGCATGACCTTAGCCGTCTACCGTATCGCGCTAACATTGTGAAATAGAAGTTGCAATATCACATATTTCTTGTGCTAAAATCTGTTTGTCGTTAATGTTAGTTAAAAGTATATTGTTAAGAATATAACTATTGCACTTAGTGTCCTTTGAAACGCCGCGCGCCGACACCTCAAAGACAAAAAATTCACAATGAAAGCCGCCACACGTGCCGCCGTCACCAAGGAAACCGACAGTATTAGTTATTACAGATGCGGCGTACAGTTCCAGCGAAAATTAGTCGGTTCATACCGACAAAGTTAATGGTTCATCTTTATGAATATATTTTAATTTGCTTGGAAAGTATCGTATAAGTTTTGATTTAGTTGCGAGTGTCAAAATATATGACATATTTGACCGTATTATTTATTGTTCTAACGTAAACGGTTGATTTTTTTTACAGTTACAAAGGACCATTGATTTATCTTTTGATATCAATTTCAACTTGATACTTCTAATCGTATCATTTCTGAAAAAAGGGTATTTACTAAAAACAAAAAAATTATATTACTTTAAATTATAGATTTTCAGTTTTTTTCCTTTACTCGTGCTGAGCCTTGTTTATTGCAAATTTCATAATTCTAGGTCAACACGAGGTCTGTATTTCCAAAATCGGTCAATATAAACATTTAATTTGCTACTTAATTTTACAAGACATTTTACAAATTTTCATAACGGGTGTAGCAAACTCGGAACCCTTATAATTTTAGAGTAATAAAAATAATAATAATAAAGTTAGATAACATTAAGATTTTTTGTAAGTTATTTTTTTTTCAAAAGTCAATGGTATTTATGCGTTGAACAAATCTAAGTTTAGAGTCATACCCAATGGTCGGATCTGTCTTTGTTGGCTAGGATAGAAAACAAATAATTTTAAAAAATTTAATATTTCTTATATATATAAATACTTATAATATTTTTTTACGTACGAAACCAAAACGTTAATTTACGGTACATAATTCAATATTTGAAAGAAATACAACACATAATGTAACACCGACTTTATATGTAAGTACATATTTTAAAAATATATTTTGCATTCTTTTTAAACAACAACGAAACGTTAATTTTATTTACGAGACTTAATTACATAGATATTTGCGAAATATTTATATATACATACTCGTATAAATATATAGTGAAATTATTTTTGCAAGGACGACTTTAATGTTGTATAACTTCTTTATTTGTAGATATATTTTTATGATTCACACTTTTGTTTTATTTAGCTTAAATTTTAATAATAGCGAATAAAAAAAAATTTGTAAACCTCTCTATTGTGCTATTTACTTAAAACATGTTTATTTGCCACTCTTTACACACGAAAACAAAGCGTCTCGAGGAACATAAAGCGTGGTGATCTTTTTTTGTGCTCAAACCTCATTAATATTATAAACGCAAAAGTTTGTATGTATGGATGTCAGGATGTTTGTTGCTCTTTCACGCAAAAACTACTAAATGAATTTTAATTAAACTTTAAAAATATAGCTTATACATCAGAATAACACATAGGTTATAACTTATAAAGATACTAGCTTTCTGTATGTGCACTCCACTCGCGTGGACTACACAGTTACACGCTGATTTTATAAATTCTTTCACCTATAGAAAGCTACATTATCAGTGAGTAACATGGGTTATATTTTATTCTCAAACTAGCTTTCCGCCTGCGGCTCCGCTCGTATGGACTACACAGTCGTACCGGAACGGCTACAATTTTTCACATAGATATAGTTTATATAGTGAAGAATGACATAGGCTACTTTTTATCTTGAAAAGGGGTCCCGGTACGACTGCATAGTCCACGCGAGCGGAGCCGCGGGCGGAAAGCTAGTTAAGTTACTAAATAAAACAAGGTGCGGTGCGGGCAGACGGCCCGCGATTATTGCTTCGACGTAACTCGCCCCGCGCCACACCGCACTGCCCGCCGCGTGCCAAGTAGGTTTTTAATTATTATTTTTGTAAAATAGCTTGTAACGCTCAACAGATCGATAAGGGATTTCTTTTAATTAAAGTTAAAGATAATTATTGGAGCATAAATATACAAAAATATTCAAGGTGTAATTAATGCTAGAACCCAAAAATTAAATAAATTTTCACCAAAAAAAAAGTAAAGTAGTCACGTAGGTGATAATTTACTATATTGTATACAGTACATATTTACATGAAGTGCCAAAATATCGTCAATCCAAAAATTGTTGTTTTGGAGTTATCTTTTATTTTATATAAATATATAATTATCTACCACATATTGTGAATAAACCTGGGGATTCTTCTGAATTTACACAGAGTGTATTGGAAAAAGCTGTCGTATAGAAAATCACCCGTTTTTAAATTTTTGTTCACACATAAATATTTTTTTTAAATTTTATCGGTTGATTCTATAAAAAATAATTATGATAAATAAGGGATTATTATGTATTTATTATCCGTAAATATTTTCTTTATGATATTGTAAATAATCCCCTAAAGTGCAATTAATGCAATGTGCTCCTAACAAACTTTGCTATATTGACTGGAGTATTATGCGGATTTCTTCTTTATGAATTTTATCTCACAGAGAAACTTCAAAGTATAGCTCTTGTAATCAAGTTAAGCGTCTCTTAGCTTATTAACAATAATAAGCTGAGTTAAGGATTACAATTATTCATACTTGTCGTTCGAAGGGTGAGGGTTCGTTTGACAACACAACGTATAAAAGAAGTTTTTTTTAAAACTTATGTATACAACACTAAAAACAACAGCTTATTAATCCAGAAATATTTCTAATTTCACTCTCATAGGTACTATAGAGAGAATGAAAATCGTGATATACGATTGGACTGTAAATTATCGTTTTAAAACAATTTATAACTTAAATTTGTAAATATTTTGTTGTAGTTCAAGGCGTTTGGACACGATGTAAGTAAGACACGCAACACCTCGGGCGTGATTTATACGTATCGTGTAAAAGTCAGAAACGTCTACACGATATAAGTCGCAAGAATATTGCGAAATCGGATTTTCCGTAATATTCCCATTAATATACAGATAATTCAAAATTAAATTTTACGATCTTCCTTGTTGTGGCTTCATAAATTTCTTAGGCTAGTTATGAAAATCCGAATTTGACTATATTCCTACGACATCATTTACATGCTTGACATAAACATGTTTCTTCGTAATGGTACACACCATTCAAACGCCCTTAAACAATGTTCCCGTTAGCTAATAACAAATATTTATATATATTTCATAGTTTAACATTTGTTAGTTTGAATTGCAATTCCACTTTTTGAGTAAATTTGTATGATTTTCATCATGATGAGATAATAATAATAATGACGTATACATCACAACAACGTCTAGGCACCAAACTAAACATTAGCTTGTATTTTGGGTACCAAGCGAAGACACCACATACACATAACAGCCAAGACCCGGTACCAGTATCAATATTCATCATATAAATACTGACCCAACCTGGGATTCGAACCAGGGACCTCCAGCTTCGTAGACAGGGTCGCTACCCACTAGGCTAAGCGGTCGCCGATGCACAGCATGTTCTGTTTATGAAAGGATATTGATTATTTACGATTTTTGAATAAATATATTTGACCAATAAATCAAATACAGAGATTTATTCAGAACTCGTGAAAAATCAGTAACTTCAGTTTTTATTAAACGGAGAGAAGTATTATTGTATTGATTTTCTTCGTGTAAAAGAAACACAGTACGAGTTATATTACACATGTGAAGAACTCGTCTACTAGTGGTACGCGAAACGCGTTATTTAGGTTAATTCCGGGATATCAGCAGCACATCAGAGCAGTGCGCCCGCCGAATTTAAATAATCCCTCTTAAGTTGTCGCCACGGTCTTACGTAACGCCACAGAGGATTATTCATGCCGACAAAATTTTAATTTGAGGTAACATTTTACACAACTTGATTTAATTTGAATTAATAAATAATATAATAAATGGCTCTCACTGAAAAGATATTAACAATAAAATCATAATATATTTGATGAACCAAATCAACAACTCTATTTTATGAGATGCACCTACCCAAAAAATTCTTAAGAATTTTTTTTTACAATTTGAAAATTCATTTTCAAATGAAAGTAAAAATATAAAAGTTAATAAAATAAAGGATTACGAGGCTGAAAAAACTGATAAAATACATGCTAACAAATGGACGGAAATAGCAAGTAAGGTTTTTAGGGGCTACGGAATCACAAACACTAATGACTGTACAATGATCCGTAATTAAGGAATGATTTCGTATGAAATTATTGAGTAGTTTAAATGTATGGATCAATAAATTATTTGAACGTAATATATAATGCCCGCAATGTCATAATGTAAACCTGGACAGTATGAAACGTCCAAATTAACCGGATAAAATTATAAATATTGTTAAAAATATCACATTATGCATAATGTCCTTTCTATAGTCGCCAGTATGATTAAAACAATTTTCGTAACATCCTTTTAATTAAACAAATATTTTTCATGTCAATTTATTAAAAAAAAAAACAAAGAAATTCTAACATAACCTACCAATATCGCAATGGTGAAATGTTATTAACCTATCTTGACCGAATTCCAAATTTATCAAAAAGTCGTTTTATGTGGTTCGTCGCTCCTCTCCGATCCAAAACCTAACCTAACCTACTTTATAAATTGTATTAACTAAGTTAATTAACCTCCAAATGATCAAAATGGATAACTAAATTGTAGTACTGTTTGATAAAACGTCACTTAATGCACATCATTTATTATATTGCCTCATTTTACTGATCATTATTATTATTCATTATTTGACTTTTGCAAAGTTAAATTTAATCATCATTATTACATACATAAATAATTAAATAAATGTACATAATTAGGCCGATTTTATCATACCTTGCCGAATTTTTTCTAGGCATTAGGTATCATCTGAAAACTCTATTTTAGAGAAAAAAAGTAGGCAGGACATTGTTACATTAGGTATAATATTTTTCTTTTAATTCAAGAACATTGTGAGGCTATATAAATATCTCAATCTTTTAGTACGTGTGGTAAAGAAAAAAAAACATGTATTTCATTATTTACATCATAGATCATACAATAATAATTTCGGAGATGATGAAAAATCACCTGTTATACTAGTAGTGATCAAAAATTAGTGAAAACGACATATATACTCCTTGGTAAAAAAAAAAAAAATAGTAGCAAGCATAGCTCAGATATTTGTAATATTAATAAATAAAAAGTCTTCGATTCTCTTTTATTTTTTTTTTCTGAATGTAGTCATTTGTTTGCTTCGTGTCGGAACGTTTTCTCGCAAATGGAGAAAAACGAAGTGCGAGCCGTTATTAAATACCTCTGTTTAAAAAAGTTAACGATTTGGAGGCAACATTAGGAGAGTCTGCTCCGCCGTATCCCATTGTCGTAAGGTGGGCTTCTCAATTTCGAGTAGAGAGAACAAGCACGGAAGACGAACATCGTTGCTGCCGCCCATCGACGTCAGTCACCCAAGAAAATGTTAAAGTCGAGAAAAAAGCATTGAGCGATCGAAGAGTTACCATCCGTTACTTTGGTCAAGAAACGGACATTTCTTATGGAAGTATTTAATTCATATTGAAACAATCTTTAAATATGAGAAAAGTCTCCGCAAGATGGGTGCCGAGAATGTTAACAGATAGTCAGAAACAAAATCGACTAGATATTTCGAAAACATTGTTGGACAAGTTTCAAGAAGATTCTGGAAACTTTTTGTCTTGTTTCGTAACAATGGACGAAACATGGGTCCATCATTTTGATCCCGAGACAAAACAGTAATTTTCACAATGAAAATGGCCATCATCACCAACCCCAAAGAAATTTCGTGCCGTGGCATCGGCTGGCAAGATTATGGACTCGGTGTTTAGAGAGACTCGGATTTATCAATAGTCATTATACTCTCTCTCATTCTCACTACTTTTTGATTTCTCCTCGTACCTATCGTACTTTAAATACCTACTTAAATCATAAAAGTAAGAATTGACTAGAAGCCCTCTTATGCGTTTACCGTCTAGCCACTCATACTATAGCTAGCAGATGTAAGATGGCGAGTTTTAATCCGATTTTCAGTGCGCAAGGTCCCCGCGCGCCGGTCTTCAACCCAGCGGAATCCCCACGCCCCGTTTTCAACCCCGCAAAATAATTTATGGCTTAATTCTCTTACGCATAACAGAAGACGTAAAAACGATGAGTGAGAATAGATAAAAATATACAATGAGTGTAAAAGTCGGAACGTTTTTACTCCCATCCAAACGCACCATAGATGATTCACTAAAAAAAATATAGCTATTTACGCCTCAATTCACACCCAACAGTTTTTTAGTAATTAATTTTGAATATACGTGTATCTATGGAGAATCTATGTCGCTGCTTATCAACACATCACCAGTCATAATCTAGCGACACTTGACAGTAATCTTCTTGCCACATGTTGATGCACATCAAACTGTCAGTTAGTGATATACATCTTTTCAATTTATGCTTTTAGGATCTGTTGACTAAATGGAAATTATGTAACTTATTATAATTAATAATAAATAAAAATAATTAACTGAAAAAAAAACAAGCTCTGCCATCTATATAATTTTGTTTGAGCAATTTAGAATGCACTATGCAATGTTTATTGTTCGATACTTAAACAAATAATGAAATATACAGTCATGTAAACAAATAAAACTTGGAAGTTATAAGGTACTGCAAATGACGACAAACAATAGCCAAAATATGTTTGGTAGTGGTCTTTAAGTGAAAATCTATTTTGATTTTACAACAAATATGTTTTATAATTTTTTGTTTGTCCCAGGTTGCAATACCTTTTAACATTCAAGTCATATTTACATGTTAGTATAATTTATTATTTGCGTAGTGCATTCTACACTGTTAAAAAATTATGTAGTTTATGGGGCTTGTTTTTCTTTTTCCAGTTAAAATTTTTTTAGGGTTTTTCAGTTTTTATATTATTAAATACTGTTTTTTCGTGAAACTAATAAAATAAAGTATATTAGTATTTTAAAATCAGAAACACTGAAATCCGTCAAAGAACTAAAGTTGTCAACATAGCCGAAGCGATCAGCAAGCTGAAGTGGCAATGGGCCTGTCACATTTGCTGTAGAACTGATTACCGATGGGGTGGACGAGTTCTCGAATGGAGGCCACGTACCGGAAACTGAAGCGTTGGACGCCCCCCGGCCAGGTGGACAGATGACCTGAAGCACCATACCGGGGGTAGTTGGATGCGAAAGGCGGAGGACCGTGTGTGGTGGCGAGCCGTGGGAGAGGCCTATATCCTGCTGTGGAGAGACACGGGCTGATGATGATGATGATATTAGTGTTTTTATTCGGTTTAGAGATACGTAAGCCTAGATTCTTTCAAATATATGTGTGCTGATATCCACAACGATCCGTTCCAGTGTAGTGATAGTGTGAAAGTTTACAGCCCATGCAACTAAGTATTAACGAACTGTCCTTCCTTAAGTACTTTTTTTGTAGTGTGTGTGAAAATGGTAGCATAAAAGTGTTGTCACTGTATATATATATATATATATATCGTGGCCAGATCATATAATTTATTATTTTACATGTTCGCTTTCGGATTTATTCGAAACTTAGCCAAGATAGGTTGATGGTCCACCATCGAACACAATCGATGAATTTTAAGGTATGGCCACGACATATATATATATACAATCGTGATCGACTAATTAGTACTAAAATAAGATTTTTCTTCTAAGCTGCGTAACTAGTGTATAATACACTAATTAATCTTGATTTAATACAAATGTTAAAGATATTATTAATATCCTCAATTTACGAATAGTTAATTGAAGAAATAGCTGCCTAAATAACCGTATTTTATTGAAATTTAAACATAAAGTCAAAAATTTTAAATTCAATTTTTTTGCTTTACATGTCATTTCACTTTGGCCGCCATCTTGAATGTACGTTGTTCTTTCACAAATCATCATAGTAATTTTTTAAATACCAAGTTGAAATAAAAGTTATTTTGTTACAATGAGAAAAGTTATAACTAATTTCGATTCAAAACATGCTGCGAAATCTGTCAAAGCTTTTCGTTTTCTATAGCTTCTCAGCGAAGTCACGTGTCGGCAGTAGATTGGCCTGCATACAGTAGATCTTAACCCCATTGAGCACTTGAAATGAAAAAAAAGTTTTAATTCAACGTACTGGCACAATAAACCAGCTCTATGGTACATTTCAAAAAGCTTGGAACAACATTGTTAAGAAACGTAATAAGCTGACATCGTCTACGCCGCGCCGATGTCGAATGTTTATTTACAATGGCAACTACACCGGATATTAAATTTCACATTAGTTAAGTCGCCATTTGAAAATACCTTATCCCATTCCTTTGTTACTAGAATCCTGGGTGGTGAACTAAGCTAATCTAAGCTAGAAACAAGTGACTTTAGCTTGCGGTCGAACCTCAGTATAATGTTTTACTCCACTTTACGTGTAGGTATACGTGGAGTTCCACAAAAAATATTTTCAGCAATTATGCTATGCAAATCTAATGAAACCTGAAAAATAATTTAGAATCAGATGGCGAATAGTAGAATAAAAAAGAGTAGTATATTTAAATTTCTAACATTTATATCGCATTTTTGTAGTTCTCTGCTTCTGTCGTTTCGCTTCCGAAACAATATGACTGTGTTCAGAAATTTGTTTTCGCATAAAATATAAATTACTTGATAATGCCCACAGCTAGGATAGATGCATATCTAAAACTTTTAACTTTGCAATCGATCCTTTGTGTAAATCGCGGAAGATGGATAAATACAGCCGAAACATCACACGTGTAGATCAAAGCGAGTGATCCGTCTATTGTCGAAGGGGAGCTCAGTTTTTGTTGCGGTCGCGGAGGTGCCGGCTCGCTAATAGGTGTCGCAAGTGAGCTCCAGTGTGAAGAATTCTACAGTGGAACTGCTGAAGCGGAATATATTATATTGTTCAGAATTATTAATAATTCTTGAAATCTATTTACATTGTTCGCTCCAGAGCTTTGAAGAAAATTCTATTTCAACTTTATGTGTTTTATGATATTGTTATTAAATTAGATTTTTAAATTATAGAGCATCGTCCCATTCCTGTTTTTTATGTACATATTTATACAATTGTTTTCATGTTTTAGTGAAATAAAAGTGTATTAGTTTAAAAAAAAAATACACATATTTCTGTCTGCCTACTCTCCTCTATCCCCTTTAATACATAATGTCTTTCCGTTATAATGTGCTAAAATATACACAAAAAGAAATTTTACGAACCATCCAACATTTTTCTAGATGTAAGGTATTGCCAATTAGAGCCCATTACATAAATAAAAAATATGGGTTTTATAACGCTTGGTTGTTTTTTTTGAGACGACGCACCCTAGACTTGAGACCGAGTCGGGGCGGAACGATGACTTGAGTTATTGGTTTTTTCGGGAAAGGTTTGTGTAACCATATCTCAACATTTTTCTGTTAAACGATACTAAAAGGTGATAAGGCCGCCATTGATTTTTCACCAAAGATCATTTCATTAAAATTTGGATAGTTGTTAAAATTTCACCTTGTATATTGCGAAACATAATTTTAATTTATAATCAATAGTTTACTACTGACTGATGTCTACATAATTATTTTCACCATATAGCATATCATTTATTTTATAAACATTTTATAACCACGAATTTCCGTGTTGATACACTGTAGTATTTTGCCACTGCGGGCACGCCCCGCCGCCACCATTCATTACGAGTGGAGTTGCATCTGCGAGCCATTATAGAGGTACCGATGGCGGATTTGTCTCATTCATAGCGTGTTTATTTGTGTTGACATTGATTAATTTAAAAAAATATATATATATGAAAAATGATTCACATACAATACTGAATTCCATTGATGGTGATGCGTTTGAGTTGCTATCAATAGCGATTAAAATTATTCATGCAAATCTAATAAACAATACATGACAAAAATTTCACATTTAATATTATTTCAATTTAAAACAAAACTTTCTAAAACTGGGTTTAGGGTGTTGAAGTATTTTTACAAAACCAACACAAGAGCGTAATTTTCGAACCAAGCGATCCGTTACACACTGGCGATTTAGGAGCAGTTAAATCGTGCGATGGTCGTGTACATAATTTTTAACTCTAGAGTCTATACATATTTCCTCATAAACAACGGCGTAACTAACATCCGAATTTGGAAACGTTTGTCAAAATAATCGTCTGTTAGAGTTTAACCAAAACGTTCTAAGTCCTTAATATCATCGAATAGTGTACTTCTCTGATTAATTGATTAATCACTTGTATACTTGTTTTTGTCAAAATTGCTAATGTATAAAGTTTTAGAGTTTACACCCAAAATACAAGGTTTACAAATGAGTCTAAATGAGCCGTTTGCAGTGCTGCTAACATCGGATATGGTGGTCGGTCGACCGACTCGGCGACGCTTCTTAGTGGTGTTGCGCCGACGCCGGTGTTATGCCAATTTGTAACTCGTCTTACAATCAATAAATGTATGTCTAAATCCGATAGTGATTAGGGAAACGTTTTATCGTTGTCAGCTATAACTTATGAACTCAGAAATATAGCCAAAAAAGTATGAAAATCAACCTGTATTTCCTTGTTGGATGTGACGCTGGCAATGTAAATACGTTTCGTTTCATCTGTCGCGGTCGCACCCCGCACATCAAATTATGGAGCTGGAGGCATTATCACTGGGCTTCCCCCAAGCAATCCGCGAAACGAATAATTCCATCTAACGAATGTATGCGTTTTGTCTTTATCAGCTTTAATATCCTTGTATTTTTATCCATCGTGGGTGTATTAAATTATGAAATTCTAATCATATACATGGATTAGATCGAGATTTTACAAATAGGATTGTTTCATGCAGCGATATGGCATTTATATGCAAAACTATATTTTTCCAGCGGTACCTTACCTGGGCGTATGTGGGTGTACCTGGATATACGTAACTTCTTTATATCTAGATTTTCCTGTTTACGTTCTGACAGCGGTCTCAGTCGTTTCTACTACTTCATTCCTTCATTTCTATTCCCACTACTATTCTATTTCACAACTATAATAGACCGTTGGCCTAGGCCGTTTATCATATGTACGAGTATATAATACGGCAGATTGGTAAAGCCCTCATATCATCAAATGCGCCCATTTTTTCCATCGAAGTTACTCCTATCTCGAACAAATAAATCGCATTTGAAAAGTCGCGTTTCCACTAAACTTGTGGTGGTCGGTGGTCGCTATGAGCACAGTAAACTAATATAAGTCGTATTATAGTTCGAACCAAACTTTATAGCGGATCGAAATACAACGCTTTATGCATGCTTGCGCAGGTTCAGTCATATGCTTCTCGCTCCACTGCGTCCCGCTTCACCTAAAACTGGTTACTGCGACGCGACTTGTGCCTATGTTCACCTCCGCCATAGAGTTGGTTGGAACTATACTGATAGATAACGCTTATTATTCCAGTGCCGACTGAATTGCAATATTAACATAAAGAATAAATTAAATGCTAATTACTAATAAGGATTATTATTGATTGTCATTGATGTGATATTTGGTATTATGATTTGATAGATAATCATCGATAAACAAAAGTGAGATTTCAAATTGTGATATTATTTCGTAACAAGGTTTATAAGATTACAAGATCGACCAATCACCGACCAATCGTAATTATAATATTGCAATACTTTACAATCTATAATAGTCTATGATCTTTAGATAGACCGATTGGCCGAGTAGTTAAAGACCGTAACTGCGGAGCCAAGGGTGGCGGGTTCGATTCCCGCCCGGGATAAATATTTGTGTGCATGAACATGTGTGCTTAAGGGTGTAAAAATATCTATATATGTATATATTATAAAGAATACATGTATATCAATTATCTAGTACTTCATAATAGAAACATTATACCTACTTGCTTACTTTGGGACTAGATAGATAGCGCTGTGTGGGATGTCGCAAGTAGGTACCGATGTCGATTTTTTTTTCAGGGTCATTAGATACGACATGTAAATAGAGGATCAATTTAAATAAATAAATAAATGTCTATTTGTTCTGTTTCTGGGTGTGAAATATCTATAATTCATAAGGAATATTCAAGTATATATATATAGCAGTTGTTTGGTACCCATAATACAAGCTTGTTTAGTTTGGGACTAGATGGCGCAATGTGGGATATCCCGAGTATTATTATTGTTATTATTATTATTTGCATGTAGCACTTTTGAAATGACGTTACTACATAAATCTTCTTCAATGGATAGTAAGTTTTACAGCATTAGGCGCGACGTGAAGTCTAATAAACGACTTCGGCCGCTTTGTTGTTTTCTCTTAAATGATAATTAATTAAATTTGTAAGTTGATTAGGTTTGTATTCTATGGGAACGTTCTTACATAAGAAATAGCTGCCTAAACTTTAAGTCAGAAATATACTAAGCTTTTTCATTAGCATTTTTTAAGTAATACTCTGTAGAAGATTTTCTATATATCAATGTAAACCTGATCCCCCTATCCATACACGGCGTGACGAATATGGTAATCCTTTTTATAAGCAAAATATCGCCATATATCATTTATGATCCGTATTTGTATATTTTCTATACAGACTGTAACCTCCATCCGGCGTAGAATTACAAAAATCACTTCTTAAAAGAAAACTTGCCGTCACAAAAGAGAGCTTCATAACGATAACATAACTTAATAATGTTATAACTTCATAAAGTGTCTATACCTTCGATGATCAATGCGAAGAATTAAAAAAATATGTATTCGTCGTAGGATTAGCACCGGAAAACGAAATTAAATTATTAGTTAAATTGTACTGAAAGAGCCGCGTGGTGTCAAGAGTCCGGTTAAGAATCCCGCGTTCGGTCCATCTAGCTCGGCAATAACTTCCTGAACTAAGGTTGAAGGTAACAAATGAACGTTCCGCATCAATTTGTCTCGAAGTCGTTAAAATCGTGTTTCCTCTTATTAATTTTTGCTCCCCTCTCGGCGCGTCGGCACGCACTGTCTACTTCCGGTGGGTGCACGGCGTCCGGAAACGCGTTGTTATAGATAAATTTACGATATTGACAAATGTACCGCCACCGACAGATATTCCCATAATAAACGATGAAAAAAAAAAATGACTAAACAATCCCCCGCCGTGATCGATTGTCTGGATCCGGATTTGACTGATGTTTGAATCTAATATCGTCCGCGTTTTAATCGTAATAAATACGTTTGCGTTTTGTTTGCGGGATTTCCTTCTTGTATGCATATCGTTTGTGTTCTGAATATTATTTTTCTAGTGAAAGTTCTAAACTCGAAAATGAATCGGTGTAAGAAGTAAAAAATGGGAACTATAAAAACATAGATAAGCGAACACATCGGGTAAAAATCATCAGTATTGTACGTATGATGTTGGTTTACCTTATCTGTGACCTTAAATTAAAAAAAAAAAAAGAAAACAATAATTGAATTTGTCGATTAAGTTTAAAAACGACAAAACTAAAATTTTAAAACTTTTTGGCTTATCTAAGTATTATTTCACTGAGGCATAGTGTCGATGTAAATAAAGCAAGTCTGATCCGTTTTAAAAAGAGTTAAAACGTCTTCTCATTTAGTATCTAAAACATTTAAATTGATTTGAGATTAATCATGGGATGTATTCAAATGATTCTCCATTTGGGTATTTGATTAGAAAAAAATGTCTCATATTAAATTATTTGGATTACTACTACATACTAATCAGCGAAACTATTAAATTTTTCAGCACAATAATGATATATTTCTTATTTATTCATTTATCTATGTATTTAATTTTGGTTAAGTAAAAAATTAAAATGAGTTCTGTGATAGTTGCATGAATCACGATATTACCAGCTAGCAGTTCTGCTGCAAAGACGCGGAGGTTCGAGACACCAGAAGAGACCCATAGGACGGAATTAGGTAGGTAGGCTGCAGTCAGGATATAGGAATGACAACGTAGCAGCTAAATATAATACGTATATCTCGGGAAACATTTAGAATGAAGTCTAAATGTATAACAACGTTTTACTAATAAAATAAAGACTTAACTTTTAACTTTAACTTTTATATTTTATACATAAATATCTTCGAGACAGCAGCTCGCAGGAAAACAGCCAAGCACATGGAACTTTTAAATCGTTACCATTTCATCCCTTTTGCTGTCGAGACGATGGGTCCCTGGTCCAAGGATACCAAATTATTTGTCCACGATTTGGGTGTCGCGCTGTGTCTGTTGACAGGGGATCCTTTGAGCAAGGAGTACTTTGTTCAGAGGATCAGTGTCGCAATACAGCGCGGCAACGCGGCAAGCATCCTTGGTACCCTGAACCCATCGTCTCTTTAAAATTTTGTCATTTATCATAATTTACATAGTATTTTTTAATTTGTAAATACTTTTAGTTTTACTTTTTATATAATTTAGTTATAATTTGGTTTCTTCTTGTTTTTATTATTATTATTATTATTAATTGTACTAAACCGTAAGATGTATTTGAGTAACATTTTCGTTACTAAATATAAAACGATTGAACGAAAGCATGATTAATTACTGTTAAATAAAAATTATATAATCTTCGATGTTAAATATAAATTTATATAGTGGTACAGGAAAACTTCTGTTGACAAATTCTATGTTACGTACCTACTAGGGATGAAACGAATATTGTTTGCTTCATTACAAAATTCATAAAATGAAACTGAATATTTATTTATTGACGATTGATAGATATTTCTATATTTATTGCTGTAATTTCTTTATGTTTACGACGTAATTTTACATGCCAAAATTTTCGTTGTTTTTTCCGCTGGCGTTCGTATTACGAGCATTACATAATTATTCAAATAGAGTTTATTGCATGCCAAAATGAATTTCATAGCTTACAAAAATTTTATTCAATCTGACTACGATTTGGCTAGTAATTATTAATATTGCTGCAAACATATTTCGTTAGCTACAGAAACAACTAAACAAAGCCTTTAATATTTTGCTAATCGTTTAAATCCATAGCCTTTTATATACCATCACATAAAAAATATCACTTTGTGTTTTCATGCTACAATTAAATAACATATTGATTTTTATGGGAATCGCACCTGCTACATAATATCAGATATGTCCCCCTTCCAACGGAGACGAGTGTAAATGTTTTTTATTTGATTTCACGTCTAATTTATCTGGTCGCGCGCCAGAAGCGCCGCACCCCGGATGATGGAATATTACATTGCACTACACGCCACGAGCCTCCTGCCGTCCCCTGCATCCCCGCTGCGACGCTTTTTCATAGTGGAATCTCTTTTCATGATTTTTTTTCGTAACCTGTGTAATGTAATGGTCGCTTTGAGTTTCAATCGTAAACATTTTTTGCTATTTAATTTTTGGAAGTAACGACTCAAGTAAAATATTTTTTTGCTGTTCAAAGCGGTCTTCACCAAAAAAGTTTACTGACTTATTTTTCATTATAGTTTCGATATTTTTGAAAAGGACGCTGATAAAAAAAATGAAATACAGTTTGTGCTTTGTGCGAGGTAGTGTAAGAAAAAATATTTATTATACCATGTCATGTCCCGTTATTAAACGATGTAATATTGTAAACAACTGTAAAATGCTCTACGCAAACAACAATTCTTTAATATCTTACAACTTGAGAACCAAAACGTGAGTACAGACTGGGCAATTTCTTTACTCGTAACGTTTTAAACTCAAAGAATTTAACTCTTCGGTTTCACTTTGTGATTACTTCCCATTTAAAGATCGCATTCCAGGGGTCGTGAATCATAAACGTTGTATTCCCACTGCGGTTATCGCTCCCAGTTTCAACCTCAGCCTAGGTCTGAATCTCATTACCTATTACTTCCTTTTAGAATATAATCTTCCGTTTCTTTTTTATAAAGTATATTTTTTTTAATGTTGTCTGCAGACAGATTTACCGCGTCTGCACATTCGTTATTTATCTGCAATGGCACTGCCATACTGCTATTTTGCTACAGCAACGTTTCCTGTAGACACGAGTACACATGCGCCTTCCATAATTGAGGGATCAGGTGCGTCTGAGTCGGTAACAAGAGGTCGCAGATTACTACGTTATTATTTTTGTCGAACTTCACATATGAATATTTTACTTTTAGTCGTAAGTCGTTTTTTTGTTTCCACTTTATATCTCGGAATTTGTGCCCGAAACAAACTTTACAATCTTATCAACTTTACGAAGCTGACTAGGAAATAAATTAGTTATTTACAAACTATAATAAACATATCCATATTTTCTTTCTACATTTAATTTTATGCCAGAAGGTCTGATAAAAAAAATACTACTTGTTTCTTGCAATGAAAGTTTCCTTTAAGTTGGACTTAGTGAAACTGAGTGCATATATCAATTTGTTTTAGTATTTGATGGCTGTAAAGGACTTGTCCAAGATTTAAAACAAAAATATTTTAGTTTATTGTTTAGGCATATGAAATTTTACATTATTTAAGAAAACTTACTGCTGTAGTTACCACATTATAAAACTTATGAGTAAACCAAACAATTACAAGTTTTCACATAATATCTAATGGTGCGTACTTAAACAAGTTGCAGACAAAATATTAAACATTAAGCCGTCTACATATATTCTTATTCTATCCTAGTCACCCTCGTAATATGAAAATTCATCTAAAACTTTGGCAACAGCTGATTTTTTATTAAAGAAACAAAAAAACCTGAAAAATGACTCTCAGCTATTCCAATTATTCGTTTAGGAGGGCACGATCGCTCGTCCCAATTAACGGCTAAGCCTTTCGGAGGGGGGCTGGACAAAGCTTTGTGGGTACGTGGAACGTCTATCTCCTATGATGTTTGGACAGTGATCGAGGCAATAGGGATAGAGATTGAAACCCTTCAGTTCGTGTCATGTATACTGTTAAAACTGACTTCCAAATTATAATTGTTAGATCAATATTGTAATATATAAAATTTTTCAAAACTTAAATTGATATACGCGTATGACTTAAATTGTTAGAAAGTTTTGATGACCACAAAATTATGAGGATACATTTTGTAAATCCATATCCTTTGGCTTTAATTAGTCATTTTTTTATCATCATCATCATCATCATCATCATCATCATCATCATCAGCCCATTTTTACCCCACTGCAGGGGCTTAGGCCTCCCCCAGGGTGAGGAGAGGGGCTTGGAGCTTAAGTCCACCACGCTGCTCCACTGCGGGTTGGGCACTGTAACGACCGCCATCCATTGACAGCGTCCGGGACCGACTGCTTAACGTGCCCTCCGAAGCACGGTGTCAGTGATATTGTGTACTTAAGTCAGAAAAACTAATCGGTACACGCCCGGATTCGAACCATGGCCTTATAAATTTGAGACAGGTTCGTTGCGCTCTGGGCTATCACGACATTTGTCATTTTTTTGCTGTTTGTTATTTGTGTTCCAATTAATACTTCTGAATCTTGTTATGATAGTTATATTAGTTACATAAATATAATTTTTAAACCTTATACCAATTATTAAATAATATTTTAAAATATGTTCCTATCACTCGAGATGCTATTAAAAAATTGAAATAAGTATGACATGTAAATATATATCCAATATTTTAGACGGTAATATTATCTGAGTATTTTTCTTAATAACTTTTGTAGCGATGGTATGGAGTTGGAAATATTTCGAGACTGAATTTAAAGTAAAACGCTAAGGAACAAGGAGAACTTAAAGTTGAAAGCAATGCGTGATCTCAGATGTACGTAAGAGTCACAGTGTAGTACCTAATAATATACTCGAGGGGCGAGGGGAAAGTAAAAGACAAAGATGTAAAACCCGACTACGGTAAACAAAACAAAAAGTTTAAACTATTATTCTTACCGCTCAATA
This sequence comes from Luffia ferchaultella, assembly GCA_949709985.1. Taxonomy (NCBI): domain Eukaryota; kingdom Metazoa; phylum Arthropoda; class Insecta; order Lepidoptera; family Psychidae; genus Luffia; species Luffia ferchaultella. The sequence continues at coordinate 12,053,664 of OX453245.1, read as the reverse complement.
CGTTTAGGCTTCTAGTCTCCACCATATTACATTTTCATCAACGTCATGTATCCTAAAACAATCCTCTGTTCATATGTATCGGTTGGCTGAGTGGTTAAAGAGCCTAACTGCAGAGCTGAGGGTCGTAGGTTCGATTCCCGCCCGGGACAAATATTTGTGTGCATGAACATGTCTATTCGTCCTGTGTCTTGGTTTAAAAGTATCTATATATGTATATATTATAAAAAAATATATATATTTGAGTATGTATATCAGTTGTCTGGTTTCTCATAATACTAGCATAATACTTGCTTACTTTGGGACTAGATGACATTGTGTGGGATGTCTCAGATATTATTATTATTATCTATCACCATCTTAATCAATGAAAGCAAGAAAAACCTTACCTTCCATTATCACATACCCGTGTCACATACATATAAGTATGCTTATATAAATATATACACAAATTCTTATATACTGTCAAACACATCGCCCTCCTTTTGGCCCTCCGTCGCTGTTGGATCGAAATAGATAAGTTGTGCATTAATTTCATATTGACGTAAGAACATAAAAAAATGCGTGGGCGCAATATATTGAAGTCGCGATTGGCCGTCGTAGTTCAGTTTTCCAAATTTAAAATTCTAAAGCTATCACAATGTAGAGTCAACATCTATATCGAGAGACCCTAACGATGCACGGGAGTGTTTTAACAGCAGTTGGTTTCGTTTACAAAAAAGAGGCTTTTATTTCCGTCCGTAGCACCGAAATCCGGTGTTCGCGTGCGCGACAATACAGCTCTATACGTCGACGCGCCAATTATAATTGATAAATTAATCGCCGCGAAACGACCGCCCTCGGGCCGCGTTACTCAACACACGCGGATTTACAAATAAACGAACCCTTTAAAACTCCATCAATAATTCATCGATTTCAGTGTCTGTTCGCCCTTTTGTATGTAAAATCGCTACGAAGCTCGCGATCGATTTTGTCTGTAATGTAAACAATTCGTGTAAGGTTTATTGGCAAAGTGATAATAAATTAATTATTATTTGAATGAATGGAATTATAATTTAATAAGCCCAAATAGAGTATAAAAATACTTATGAACTTCTACCGATGAACTTTCGAAAATGAGTAAACCACTTCGACAAATAGACAACCGCTGCTGCCTGAGAAGAAACGCCAAGAAACCAGTTACATCATTTTAATATTTAAATTACATTTAAATAAAGTATTATACATGTGTAATACTCAAGTAATTGTAAACTCAAGTTTACAATAAGTACTTGGCATGAATGTTTTTATTTGAGTGGCAAATTCAAGCAACTTCGTCATTTGAATAATTCAGTACGGCAGCTTGAATTTGTAAATTTCTTTATGAACGTTTTATAAACACGCTCAATCTTTCATATGTGGATTGTATTGAAATATCCTCTAACAAATATTAAAAAATATATTAAAAACACGGTGGACGGTAACCGGCGTACCAACAATCGACATAAATAACCTAGGCCACCAACTGCCGTCCACGAATGCTGCCCTAGATTATAGTGCCAGTCATACTACTACCCACCCTACGAAGACTATATAGATCATAATAATAGGTCTATATTAAAAAAAACATTTTTTTTCTAAATATAATTCTAATAATAATATATCTAAAAAAAATTATTTTATACGTCAATGTGATATCATCTCTTCCAATATAATTGCAGATGAAAAATTCGCTTATATCTCCTTAATATTTGAATACATAAGGCATAAGGAACGAACAGTTCTAAACACCCAAGGACCAGAATAAAATCAATAACACATTTAATTCAGTTTGACAATGTGTCAGGCGTTAGATCGGGCGAAAATTTTATTGCCACAATATGTTTGCTCACCGACTGGACAATAGTAAGAATATTGCTCTTAGTGGGGAGCCTGTATTGGCGACCCCATACACGTCACCACTAAAACTTATCCACGTAGGCTATATTTATTGCTGTGTGTGTGGAATAGATACGGTGCGTATTTGCCCTGTAACGAGATGGTAATAAAATTTGAGCCCCTTGCGTCGACGCCCAGCGGGCTAGTTCGCCATTAATCGCATCGCGTACTTCTAATTTCCGAGCTTCTAACCATTAATTTTACTTTAGAATTGAATGAATTATTATTTACTAGCTTTTCGGCCACGGTTTCGCTCGCGTGGCCTAATTATCCAGTTGTGCCGAAACTCAAAGGGACGCAACGCTCTAAGAAATTGTGAGACTTCCTAGCTTAACTACCTAAGAAAACACTATAGCAAATTTCATAAAAATATGTTTAGACATTTAAGCATGAACTGCGCGGCTATCCTTCAGGAATTTTGCCTTTTTCAGGGATAAAAAGAACTCTATGTCACTCTCTAACTCATATATCATATCTATGCAAAAATCACGTCGATCAGTTGATTGACTACCAAGCATCCAAACATGCAAACTTTCACACTTACAATATTACTAGATATGTGCCCCAGCTGCGCACGGGTAGCAGAGCGTATATGCCTAAATTTTTTTTCTGTCTTAGTGTCATGTCTTGTTGCGTCGAGCATGTGGAATAATTTTAATTAGGTTTAAATTTAACATATGTTCATCCTACTTGGAGTATTTTTAATGTACTTTATTCCTAATTCTACGAATATTTTGCTTAAGGTGACTAACATATTCAATTTGATAAGGATCAATATCGTATCCGTGTAAATAGGTTTCCAATTACCACTTTGTATTCCATTCCATCAGCCTTTTTTATATCCCACTGCAGGGGCTTAGGCCTTCCTTCAACATGCGGAGGCTTGGAGCTTAAATCCACCACGCTACTCCAATTAGGTTGGCGGATTTTAACGACCGCCATCTTTTGACAGCAACCGGGACCGATTGCTTAACGTGTTCTCCGAGGCACGGAGTCAGTGGTAGTTAATGTACTTAAGTTAGAAAAAACTCATTGTCACACGCCCGGATTCGAACCACGGCCACATGGCTTTATGGATTTGAATTAGGTTCGCTGCGCTCGAGCTATCACGACACTTTGCATGTGATCATTAAAAAAAAAACCGGCCAAGTGCGAGTCGGACTCACGCACCAAGTGTTCCGTACAAACCTGTAGGTATATAAGTGAAGGTAAGTTTGATTTTGTTACAGCATAAAGGTATTATAGATCTGAGTATTTGATATGAATTTCAGTTTAATACCTCTACGCGTTCATAAGGAAAGGGGTAGTAAGTTTAAAATTATTATGAAAAATATTTTTATTATATAATATAATGTTACTAAAAATTTATGCTTTTGCACAATTTTCCAAGACCATTGAAAGAATCTTGAAATTTACCAAATTTTAAGATTCTAAGTTTACGGTAAGTACCTACCCTGTCGGTTTTGATTCCCTTGCAAGTGTAGAAAATTTGCAGCATAAACGGCTGTATCCTTTGATTGCGTTGGCTTAGAAATTTCATTTTTTCACAGCTCCAAGGGACAGTAAACTTGAGTATTTGATATGAATTTCAGCTTGATACCTCCACGCGTTCCTGAGAAAAAGGGTCTTGACAGACAGACAGACAGACGGACAACAAAGTGATCTTATAAGGGTTCAGTTTTTTCCTTTTGAGGTTCGGAACCCTAAAAACAGGTACAGTACAGGTTATCCTTAAAAGATGTATATATGTGCTATCGCGGACTTTTCCTTAGAAATATAAAAGAGGAACCATTCTTCTCAAAACATTATTTTTGTTATATGTCAAAGCTTTCATCGAAAACGCTGCCTAACCTCTTCAGGAACCGCTTAGAAAAGCGGCTTAATTTTTTCCGACATGAATGACATTTTAACAATCATCGTAATATTCAACCAATTTACACAAAACATTAATGAATTATACACATAAACCTCTCTCTTGAATCACTCTGTTAATTGGTGACAACCGTATGAAAATCCGTTTGATAATTTTATATTGTATCGCATTCAGACAGACAGCTAGGCAGACAGACAACCAAGCAGACAGACGCGGCGAGGGAACTTTGTATTATAATATGTGGTGATAGTAGGATGTAGGAATGTTTTATACGTATGATGTGGTATTGACTCAATTGAAATTTGCTGAACCGATTCAATTGGTATTTAGATTAAAAATGTTAAATTGGTCATTTTTTGCAAATCAGTTTAACATTTGTAACTGAGAAACTATTACAAATAAAATTTTAAAACAGTGAAAATATTTATATTACAACCTATTGATAACAAAAATACTTTTCATTTTCCAACAAGTACCACTATAACCATCATTAAGCGAAATCGTGCTATACACGAAACTAGAAACACATCTAAAATCTAGCTCGCATATTTCTGAGATATTTGGTTCGTCCTTAACCCTTAGGGTGCGTATGGTACAGCATCTGTTTCAGTTAAGTTTTTACGCGAAAATGACCCAGTGGTGTGCGGTACATACGTTGGTACGATATATACGAGAATGTGTCGATCGGACGCTTTTCCTCAAAGCTAAAATATCGTGTGTCATACACCAACAACCGTATCTATTTATACGACGGTCACGTGACGTCAAAGGTTAAAGGGATAGTCTTTCTCTCCGCGGCTTCGAATTGGCATTGCAATCTCCATATCAATCCCTCTTCCCCCATCTGTTCTTGAGTGACAGAGATGACAAGAGCTAATTCCCAAAATCACCTATATATTCCGGTCAAAAAAGCTTGCAGGCCGTGACTATTTCCACCCCTGAAATATGTATGAAATGAAATCAAAATTTGCAGGGTCTTTAAAAAAGGATGTCCCTAGGGAGATACTTTTTTTTTTTAAATTCACATTTATATCGAATTTACAGCTCATTATTTTCAAAAACGAAGAACCGACGGAAATCATGTTTTTCAGGAATTTATTCTATAACAACTAAACAAGATATTAAAGAAAAAAAAATACCACCCTGTGACAGTATTTCTCCTATTACATATATTTTTTCTGCAAATATTGATACTGAAATACAGCGAGGGTTAAACACGGGCCAAACCTTCTTTTAGTATGAAAAGCCTACCTTCTTAAGACATTGATTGATGGTTTTAACTTTCTTTACATAAAGGCTTCAAATTTTTAATATTTATTCTAAACAGTAAACTAAATATTGTATTATGCGCTTGCAAGTAATAATGGGATTTTTTTTACATATTCTTAATTTCCTTCCATTAGAATTGTTGGTTTTCAATTTTTTCAATGTACGCTCAAACTCAGTGATCGGCCAGAAAATCTATAACGATACTGTTGAAATACCTTCAGAAGCGAGTTTAATAAATTACTAGTACCGCGAGTAAGGAGGGGAAGACTTGCCACGTCGGATTATCAAGTTATCGCGGGTGAACTGCAGAGGGTTTTACTGTGTAACTTCACGCGATGCAATATAATAAACGAATATTATAAGACTTTAAGTGAAATGAGCATGTCCTCTCCGACAAAATTATGCATCATACGCTATTTCACACGCTAGAGTATAACAAACAGATGACTGTACTTTTTGAATTTCGGTAAAATACCGATTACTACCGGAGATATAACAAAGCAAAAGGTCGTTTTTACGACCCCCTCGTCACGTCATTCGGTGCACGCTACGTAAAAACGATCCACGTTAGCTCATAGTAATTAATGTAAACGAATGACTTTATTGGACGATTTATTTTAAAAATTTGTATCTTCGCCATTGTTGTAGATATCAATAAAATTCTTCCGCTTATTATTTTTTATTAACAATTATAACATATTAACATTAATATATAACATACAAAATGCATTCATTATTAAATCTGTCAAATAATTCAATTTATAAAATAGTTCCGAAGTGTCTTCTCAAAATTTTTGAATTAACTTAAATATCGTCTGGGTTGAGTTACACCTTTTGTTAGAAAAATATAAAATATGTAATGAATTCGCATCTATTTTCGTTCTAGGGTTGATATAAATCGTTAGTCGTTTGACCCTCCGTCACGCTGAGCGCTCGGTCTTCGGAGACGCAACTTTAGACGCCGTACACACAAACCTTTGCATTGACTTTTAATGTAATTACATAACACATTATTTTAATATTTCCTTTTAGATATACCCATAGCTGCGTAATGAAAACACAATAAAAATGGGTCTATTGTTTTTGTGGTATGTTTTAACTTCCTTCGCATAGAAGAAGAAAAACGCGTAGAAGTATGAAAATGTAAAGATCATCATCACCATCATCATCAGCCCGTGTCTCTCCACTGCAGGATATAGGCCTCTCCCAAGGCTCGCCACCACACACGGTCCTCCGCCTTTCGCATCCAACTACCCCCGGTATGGCGCTTCAGGTCATCTGTCCACCTGGCCGGGGGGCGTCCAACGCTTCGCTTTCCGGTACGTGGCCTCCATTCGAGAACTCGTCTACCCCATCGGTTATCAGTTCTACGGCAAATATGACCGGCCCATTGCCACTTCAGCCTGCTGATCGCTTCGGCTATGTCGACAACTTTAGTTCTTTGACGGATTTCAGTGTTTCTGATTTTATCCATCAAAGAAACACCGAGCATAGCCCGCTCCATAGCACGCTGAGCGACTTTGAATTTATGGATCAGTCCTGCCGTGAGAGTCCACGTTTCGGCACCGTACGTCATTGTAGGTAGGACGCATTGGTTGAAGACCTTGGTCTTCAGACATTGTGGTAGTGGCGACGACACGCCACGGCAGCGGTCATGGTAACGGAAGGGCAGGGGGTGCGAAGAATCCCCGGATACGATTCGGCTGCCAAAATAAACGTTTATTTGTAGCAACATTAAATAACAGGACTCTGATGCGAGACGAGCACGTTGAGGAGCTGGAAGTAGAATTGAGCAGGATAAAGTGGCATATCCTTGGGTTATCTGAGGTCCGAAGACAGGGGGAGGACACGATAATCCTGAGCTCTGGTAACTTATTCTACTTCCGAGAAGGCGATCAGCCCTCCCAAGGTGGTGTCGGGTTTCTTGTCAACAAAGTCCTTGTCAACAACGTAGTGGAGATCTCCAGTGTGTCGACCCGGGTAGCATACCTTGTACTGCAACTAACCGACAGGTACCGCCTAAAGGTTGTACAGGTATACGCACCAACCTCGACTCACTCGGACGACGAAGTCCAGGCAGTATATGACGACATAGCGAAAGCTATGCATCATACAAGCCCGACTCAGTTCACCGTTGTTATGGGGGACTTCAACGCCAAAATGGGAGTACAGAAAAGCGACGAATCAAAGATGGGGCCATACGGCCTCGGACGGAGAAATCACAGAGGGCAAATGCTGGCAAACTTCCTCGAAATGAAAGGTTTGTTCCTGATGAACTCCTTTTTCAGGAAGGCGCCACAAAGGAAGTGGACCTGGCAAAGCCCAGATAAAGTGACCAGGAACGAGATTGATTTCATCATGACGGATAAAAAGCGCATATTCAGAGATGTCTCAGTGATCAATAGGTTCAATACTGGCAGCGATCACCGCCTAGTAAGAGGCACTCTGAATATCAACTACAGGCTTGAAAGGGCCCGTCTGATGGGGTTCAAGCTCCGACCGACACCGTCCCAAGCCGATACAGGCTCCGAGGCTTTTCAACTGGAGTTGAGAAACCGATTCGACGCGCTGGAAACCACGGCGAATGTTGACGACATGGCGGATAATCTGATCAATGTTGTCAGAGAAGTGGGCAGCAAACATTTTAGATCGAGGTGCAAAGGCAAGGAGTCTAAACTCTCCAGCGAAACACTGGATCTCATGCGAGAGAGACGTGAGAAGTCGCTACGTGGAGTATCGTCAGACTTGGCTCTGAACAGGAAAATCAAGAGGCTGATACGACGGGACCTCCGCCTCTTCAATACAAAACGTATCGAAGAGGCAATCCAGCGGAATAAAAGCTCGAAAGTGTTCGTTCAGCAGCTTGGTAGAAGCCAACTGACGAAGCTCAGGACTAGCGACAACAGAATCGTCTCCTCCAAACCAGAGATTCTCGCTGAGATTGAGACTTTTTATAAAAAACTCTATGCCGTACATGCACCTCCCCCTGCTGCCCGCGACAACAGTGATCGAAGAGCTCCGCTCACCCGACACTACACAGATGACATTCCCGACGTCAGCCTGGGCGAGGTAAGATTAGCTCTCAGGCAGCTAAAAAATGGCAAAGCACCCGGCGCCGATGGCATCACGACAGAGCTTCTGAAAGCAGGCGGGACGCCAGTCCTGAAAGAGCTTCAGAAGCTATTCAACACTGTCATACATAGTGGTGTTGCGCCGAGTGCTTGGAGTGAGAGTACGGTCATCCTATTCTTCAAAAAAGGAGATAAAACGCTTCTTAAGAATTATAGACCGATCTCACTCCTCAGCCACGTGTACAAGCTGTTTTCGAGAGTCGTCACGAATCGCCTCGCCCAAAGATTTGACGAATTTCAGCCCCCTGAGCAGGCCGGGTTTCGAAAAGGCTACAGCACCGTAGACCACATACATACGCTGAGGCAGATTATACAGAAAACAGAAGAGTATAATCAACCTCTGTGCCTAGCCTTTGTGGACTACGAGAAAGCCTTCGACTCCGTCGAGACTTGGGCTGTTCTGGAATCCTTGCAGCGATGCCGAATTGACTGTCGTTACATTGAGGTGTTGAGGTGTCTATACGAAGCCGCGACAATGACTGTCCAGGTCCAGGACCAGCGAACAGAACCAATCCAATTGCGAAGAGGAGTACGACAGGGGGATGTCATATCCCCGAAACTGTTCACCAACGCTTTGGAAGATGTTTTCAAGACGCTGGACTGGAAATATCGTGGCATTAATGTCAACGGCGAATACATCTCTCACCTCCGTTTTGCTGACGACATAGTCATCATGGCAGAGTCGCTGGAGGAGCTCAGCGGAATGGTTAACGGCCTCAATGTCGCCTCTCGGCGGGTGGGGCTCGGGATGAACTTGGACAAGACGAAAGTCATGTTTAACGAACATATTCTCCCGAGACCGGTAACCGTAGAGGGTGCGACTCTAGAAGTTGTGCAAGACTATGTTTATTTAGGACAGATTGTCCAGTTAGGCAAACACAACTTCAACAAAGAAGCCGACCGAAGAATTCAGCTGGGCTGGGCTGCTTTCGGGAAGCTTCGTCATCTGTTCTCGTCGCCACTACCACAATGTCTGAAATGTAAAGATATTTTGTATTAATTAGCACGACTTATTTGAGCCCAACCGCCCTGTCCGTTTGTAAGATTTTTTATTGATTTCACTATAACATTGGTCTGAGTTGAGTATAAATATAACAACTACTAATAGTAAATTAATCAGAGATGTTTTTTTTGTGTATAATTTTAGGGTAATTTCGTTATATTTGCTGATTAAAATAGATTCAATTTGCGGGCCGTTGGCCATAATTCGCCAAGACTTTTGTGGAACCGAAAACAGCGCTTTCTCTCTTAACAATTTTATATTCTTTGAGGAAATGTCACGAAGAATATTTTTGTTGCGTGAATAGTTTCGAAGCGTTAAGGGTGGACGTCAGGAGGAGTCAGCTGGTCTGTACGACCACCCTCCGCAAACCGCCCCAAGCAAGTTTATTCTTCATTTGCTCAGCGAATGTTTAATTTGCGACAGTGTTAAATTAATCAACGTTTATCTTGTTGATTACTTTCGCGCTAATTATAAGTCGGTGCACATGTTGCTGGCATTGATTTGTGAAGTTGACAGCTACTTTAATGAAACACAGTGTCTGCAAACGAACTGTCAAGGGAAGCTTATCTCGGAGTTCCGCTTTAACTGGATGTGTAAGATGACGAGGTTTAGTTACAAATTTACAATACAATCTCAAATTCATGTTATGAGAATTAATTAAATAATTAATTGATAAGCGTAGTAGGTATATAACTATACTTAGTAAAAAATACAATAATACAATATAATATTAAATAGCGTATAATAGATATATACAACCGGTCGCTATTTTATTCGTATCACAAAAATAAACCTATTAATATATTATAATATTAATAATAATAATAACATATACATGACAGATGAATATTGATTCATCATATAAGTACTGACCCGACCTGGGATTCGAACCAGGGACCTCCAGCTTCGTAGGCAGGGTCGCTACCCAGTAGGCTAAGCAGTCGACAAATATTAAATGCGTAGTATTCATTAATAATAACGTAATATGTAACATATTTGTTAAAATTGAATCTAATAATTAATTTATAATTTTGTAATAAAATAACAACAATCGGTATATTTTGTGAGCATGCAAACGAAATCGCAAGAGCCAATCGCGTCACAGATTACGGAAAGTCCACATAGACTAATAATTAATCCAGTACGAGTGAACATAATGCTACGTTAATGTTTTTTAGCTTTTACGACTAATGTGTTTAAATGCCTCCATTACACATTTACTATTGTTAAATGATAAAATGACGTTTCGTTTGCACATTACGCGCGTTAAATTATCAAAACAGGCTATCTATTGGAATTGATTTTAATTTTTTTACAGATTCAACGGTAATCCAGATACTGATCTATTCCTCTACCCTCCTTCTCTTTTTTATGACTTTTACTTCAACCCTCTCTAGCCTTAACCAAAAAATATTTAGGTTTAGTACATTTCTAAATTCCAGAGTATTCGAAAGTTTTTCGTTGCGCATGATATTGGCAGTGGTTACTTGACGTCGCAAGACGAATAAAATTGTATAAGCAATATAAAATGTCGAGTAAAATTAAAAGTATATTTGCTTTTAACAAAATAATTTTGATGGATTTTTACTTCCAATGCCCATTTCCTGTCTGGGAACGCGTTTCAGCATATTGCGATTTGCCATTGAGATTCTTTCACGAGCCCGCAAGCGATGAACCTTGCTTCGAATTTTTAATTGAATTTTTATCCGCTCGGTACGTTCTACCGTTTAAAAGAAAAAATGATAAAAATGAATTGTTATCTATGGAAGATGAAATTGAAGTAGCGCATTTGGAAAATTCTCTCGAATGAAATATAAAAAACAAAGATCTCGTATAGATAAAAGTCGAAAGATTTCACTAGTTAGTGTTGCGTATTGTAGTGGAATATCAATTACATGAGAATATTCCATACATTTCAAAATTAAGCCCGCATCATAAACCGTGGAGTTGCAGCCATGCGTCAAATGGTAACGCGATTTCATGGAATGTATCCGTTCATTTTGGCCACGATTTGGTTCAGCTGATACAGACGCTATTGAACTATCATCGTGTTTCCAAACGCGTTTACGAATCTGGTTAGATAAGCCAAGTCTTGTACTTGTATTAGGTGCGAAAGATATAATTCGATCGCTGTTATCTACAAGATCCTTCTAGAATTGCGTGGGGACGTGTCTACGCAATATTTCTAGAGAGGTTTCGAAAAGTCGGCGTTCCCCGCTGTTGCAATATGCGTGTTCATTCATGGTACCATAAAGTCTTGCAAAATCTTAGTTAGGGCGCAGACCTGCCCTGCCATGCCCAAATATTGTTAGCTTACTTCTAGAATGGATTAGTTCATAATTTAGGTTTGAATTGCTATTAAACTAGCCTGTGAGCTAGATATTAATTTGGGAACTTTAACACCACTTAACTTAATGATACCAGTATACTGTGGAAGTGAGTTCAGTAAAAAAGTGAAACCTGAGCAATCTAAAAAATTAAGGAACGCTAATTTAAGACAGGAAGTGAAATCCGTTGCCCCATTTAAGCAAGCTATGCCAGCCCATACTTCAGTACAACATTAAGGCTACTGCTGCCTGGCGCAACAGTTGCACCAATAAGTCCAGAATTTATCTAGTAGGTACCCATAATACAGGCTCTATTCAATTCAGGACTAGATGGTGCTACATAATATCACTAATCTATAAGAGCGACAAAAGGGCCCGATGCTAAGGGAACATACGCAAACAATCGTTTGTTCGCTCGCACCTAGATTAGTTCCTTTCACATATTTTTAAATGACACGCATTATAACCTTATGGCTTAAGCATAATGTATTAATTGTATTAATTTGTATGGGGAAATAAATTTAAAAATATTGACAGGGATTGGGTGAGTGTCTACAGCGATGCTGGGATCTTTGACTTGTTGGTGTTAGCTCAGTACATATAATACGTACAACATGTAGAAAATGTTAAGAATGAAAATATATGTCCTGCGTCTAAACCAATGGATATTTTCAATAGATTTTTTTAGACATGCAGTTTGGGGGTGTTATTATTAATTGGAAATTTGATTAATTTTCGTATTGTCGTATCCATCTTGTACCTATAAAGCTTGGTATAATAATCGTTATTCATGAGTATATACCCTTTTTCGCACATATTCTAATATTATTAACACTGCATTTCTAGTTTCATAAGAGAAATAAATAAAGTAAAACCAATATATAGAACAAAAAGATGTTATGTGTTATGGAAATCGATTTCTAGTACAATAATTACAAGAAAATTGAATATACCCATACGTGCACCCAGACAATTAGAAACGCACGCTTAGCCTCCTTGGTTTTTTGCTTGGTCATAATATGTTAATGCATTTCTTGCGTGCACCAGTGTGCTGCACTAACGTGCGCTTCCCGTTAAGGACGATTTTATTGTATTACTATGTCTTAACGCCTCGTTTCACGCTCGGAAAGTAATTGCGAATTAAAAAAATACAATGAAAGAAAGTTTGCTTGATTTTGTACTAGCGAAGTCAGATCCTTAAAACACAACGTGAACTTAGGAACGCATAGCGAACTTTCTTCCCGTCCTGCCAATAGAAGTTTCACTTTCTATAATAATTTACACAAATATCTACCTAAGAAAATCGACACTTTTGACATCGCATTTTTCATATATCTATTTATTATATTCACGCTGTAGAAAGATCATATTGACACAGACGACAAAGTATCGTAACAAATTTAAAAAGATACTTACAGAATTCAAGATAAAGTAGATAAAGCCATGCGATGTTTTTTTTTTTGAAAAAACGACAATTTATAGTTAATATTGTCTCTGTACGGCGCGTTGGCGGCGGGGTGGACGCTGGCGCAGCGGTCATTAGGTAACGTAATAATTTAAGTCAAATCAGATCAACGACGAACTGGCCTTCTTTATTGTTACCACCGCGCCAGCGGCCAACGGCCGTACAAAGAGAACACTAACCATAAATAGTCATTATTTCATAAAAATGTGTAGATTATTTTTTTAATTTTAATATGTTTTTATACTGCTAGACGATACTTTAATTGTCATCGATATCAACATAGGCACAATGAAAAATGAAAAATGTAGTATGTATACTAAAAATATATACGACTTTGATGAGTTAATATCTATAAATATAAATATAGAATAGGTTAAAAATATCATGTAGGCACAGCAGGCGTGTAACTAAATGCGATAGACGCGCATATTTAAACCAGAATCTGCTTAACCTATTAACTTGCCATCAATCATTATTAATCAATTAGCTCTGTCAATTAAATGGGTCGTGGCTTTCAATCTGACCCAATTGGGTTAATGTGTAGAGCTCAGGTTAATTCGGTTCCATTCTCTCCGTTGATTCCACAATTTATATTGTCATACAAACGTGTCTACGTATCATTTCAAGCGTATTATTAATTGGGTGTAACTATGTTTACGTGGACGACTTAATATAACATTTTACTATACGTTTTGTGGTTATAAAAGTCATCTGTATGCGACAGTATACTAAGTTGGAATGAGATCGCGAGTCTCGTCCTCCGTCTTCGTCCTGCCATCTCTATCAATCAATTTGCGCCGACAAGTTCTCCCTGCAGGCGCCCGCAACCTCCGAATTGTGTGATTTCCCGCTATACACTTACCGTCTGATGAGACATTTACTTTTGAAAAAATATGAACGTTTCCGATATGAAAGTATTATTGATCTGCGTCTATGTTATTGATGAGAAACTACGTAGGTGTAGGTATGTATTGGAGTTTTTAGAAAATTATTGAGTATTCGTTTTTTATTATTACTTTGATATTTCCTTTGTTTATACCTACTTTCAACATTTCATAATATTGTACTGAATTTATTTTTAAAAGAAGTTTTAAAAATGGAATCATAAAGTACACTACACCTGCTCGGAAAGCGTTTGAACATTCTTTAAAGAAGGCAGAAAGTCCTTCTTTATTCCCGTGGAAGAGAAAAATTTATGAAAATCCATCACTCCCGCCAGCAGCGGGAGGAATGTTGTATGAGAATCCATTACTCCTGTTGTCTTTTGTAATATTCAAATACGAATCTTTTATATGAAGACGCAAAACGGTACTGGCCACTTACTTTTTATTCTGAATAAATATTAAAAAAAAGCAGACTAACCTCAAAGCCGTTAAATTGCGTCAATCTACATAAAAAAGCGAGCGGATTTCTTTTAGTGATATATAAATTCTATAATTCACATAATAATTTTACTAAAAATGTCTTCTAGAAGCAATAGCGATTATTTGTTGATTCCAATAGAATTAAAATAAGCTGCTCAAGCTGTTATTGACTTGTTGGAACCGATGAAAAGCATTGCTGTAACTTTTAATATTTGTAGTATTTTAATAAGTATTAACTACAATTCGTAAACATTTTATTTGTTTCATTTTTCTCGTAGGTGTAGTATAATATAGTATGCATCATTCTGGAGAAAGTGCGATTTCTGCTTCGTGTGTTTAAGCCCCTCCGCTTGCGGCGTCGGCCCTCAAATGCAAACTCAGCGGTAATCGGTCATTTTCTTCCCTCGGTGGACAATCTACTGCATGTGGCAAAAATGGAGGGTGGTCTTCGGCACTCCTGTTATAAAAATTTATAAAAATATTATTAAATTTCGTAAAAAACTAACTGCCAATTGACTTGTTTTGAGAGTTTAATTTAATTAAATCGTAGGTGCCTTTTATTCCCTCATTTGTTTTATGGAGACAATCTTTCTCTACTATCCTACTATCTGATAAGTGACGCTGTAGCCAAGTTATTAACAAATTCTATAGTTATGTCGATTTCGATTTTTTTTTTAATACGTAAGAGAGATAAATCTTGCGGTTACGTACTGCATTACATTGGTGGGTATCATCTAAAATCCGGTTATTTATGTAAGTTTTCTGGCTATCAACCATCAGGCAGCGCTGCAGGTAGATCTGCGGCCTTAAAGGGCTAGCTCAATTTATAATTCAGTTTCTTACATTACATACGTATTCCTCTGAGATATCACCTCAGAGAGAGTTCTTGGAGTTAAAGACCTACAGTGAACGTGTTTTTTTAAAACGGGTAAGTCGATTTTAAACGGTTTTTTTTTTAATTGTATGTAGGTATAACATGCAAACAAGTTTTGTGGTTATGAGCTACCAGGCGACGCTACAGTAGATGTATTTTTTTAAAACCGCTAGACCAATTTTGGTACGGTTTTTCGCATTTATATAGGTATCACTTAAGAGCAGATTCTTAGATAAGTTTTACGGTCATAGGCTATCAGGGGGTCTTGCAGTAGATGCGTTGATTTTTAAGTGACTGATGGGCTGATTTTTTTGTAGGTGTTTGCAGTACACAGGGATATATTCTGTGGCACAGGTATCACCTCAGAGCTGGTTCTTATATAGTTTATTGTGCAGTTATAAGCCGCTAGAGGGCGCTGTAGTAGATGCTTCTTCAAAACGGCTTTTCATTATCATCAGCCTATAACGTTGAGCACAGGTTTAAAGCAGCGGATATTTAAAAAGTAATAAATAAAAACCGTAAAAATAAATAAAAAAACTAGCATAATAGTCGAAATGAAAAATACGTTAAAAAATTAAGCGATGGTCCCTAAAGTTTTAGATTTTTTAGAAAGTTCCACAATGTCGTATAACTTCGCGTCTTTTCAGCAGTTCCGGTACAAATATGTAGTTCATGCGAGCGAAGTCGCTCGCGGAAAGCTAGTTTCACAATAAAACATTATGAATAATTACGCAGTTTCTATGAAATTAACTTCTATGATGGTATGGAACTCCTTAATGTAGGCACTTAAACGTCTAATTAAGCGGTTAGGCACAAGTGAAGTGACTATGCAGAAGCTCTAACACGTAACATGTAACCATGTCAATCTTATAAGCTTCAATAACGTTACTTTTACGAGAAGATAAAAAACAGTTTGTCTAAGTTCATTTTAATAGTTACTAAAAAACAATTTTTAGGATTTTCCAAGAAGTATTTGTTTCACTAATGTTCCAGATATACATATACAGATATATACAAGCTATCCACTTGCGGTTTTGGTCTATCTAAAACGTTTACACCGAAACCGTTGAAACTAAAAAACGAAGAGCGATTATCCGCTTAAAGAAGATATTGTCGGGATTGCAATAGATTTTCGTTTTTAACAATAAACTCTGTTTAGTGATTGTATTAGTCTAGTTGAAACGTCTAAAAAAAAAAACAGAATTTATAATCATATATATTATACTCTAATCTCGTGTAGATTTTTTTTAATTACATGTTGTTTGAAAAATAACTTCCACTATATCCATTCACCCGCTTTTGATTTAGCTTTCACTTTAAATAGACATTATGACGACAATAATGTGATATATATCATTAATAATCAATGTAGAGCGATGTTTCTCACAAATGTACTACAAAAACCAATTTATCTTAATACGTGGATGATACGTGTTAACATTTAAGTATGTTAAAAAACGAATGCGTATCATAAAAATAAAATTCAGACCTAAATAATTTACAAGCGGATAGTGTAGGAACGTCTTCGAATCGGGGATGTTGGCAACATTTCATTCACCGCTCAGCAGGGGCCGCCCTTGCAGATCAACCCTCACGCTATTGTTCACCGGATTGCACATTTTAAGTGATTTCTCTTATTACGTAGCACGAACATCGAGGACCCGATATGAAAAATCCATGTCTGATGATAAGTGCTGTTTTATGACGACCGAGTTTTATGGTGTAATGAAAGAGGCAGATGATTAAATTAATGCTTCGGGAGCGGTGCGGAGTTTTATTGGTCGGCCTGGGCGTCCACACCTCCGGCCGGTTTATGCGCCGGCTGCGGCCCCCTTTTATAGCCTCTCGCGGAATGGATTCGTCGTCAAATCACCTGTCCGCCTGACGATATCGGGACAGCACTTAACACTTGCGGAAATCGCGGAGAGCGACGACTTTTCTCGTTTCCCTGTCTGTTTTAACTATATCTACCTATACTTATATGTACAATATGAGTTTTATCTGAATAGGAGACGCGACAGATATGAAAATTAGTATTTTCTCGTGGTTTAACCTGCGCGGTTCGACTGTGTGTGTAATACGTAGGTAATGTGGCAGTAGCGATGCATTTCAGTTCACGTTTAAATAAACATGAATTGGGATGCAACGCCATACAACATACATTTGTTCACGTCATGGATGAAATTGTGAGACAGGTTTGCCGTTATGTATGTTAAACAGTCAAAACATGTTTTTAATGTATCAGTCGATTAATAATTTAATAATGTTTATTGTCTAGTGTGAAAGTGGCATATACTTTATGTATAATCTTTAACATTTTAAAATAAATTACTTTAAATTATCCATCTCCTAACAATTCTCAAATATAACCTATAAGATTGATGTCTTCACAACCAGATCGACGATATTATTTCTATCTTCTTGGTTGTTAATGTAGTGGTCTGAAAACAGAAGCTTTACATAAAAAAAAAATTATTAAATCATCTCCGAGAAATAAAAAGTTAAATAATAATAAACACGTAAAAATGAAACAGTCGTTATTAAAATCTCAACAAGATATTGATGATCGGGGGTCACACGCCACATTACTCGCCACATTTTCACGTCTTTTGATTTATGATCGTGCGCGGTAGTATATGAGCCGCATTGTCATCGCTACGATGTGACGCATCAGCGAAACTGTTTTCGTCTCTTTTCATCGCCGTTATGAGAAATAGGAGCTGCCAATGAATCGACAGAAAAGATCTGAGTAATTCATCGAGGAAAACAACAGACTTAAGAGTCCAGGAAAGGCGATCGGGTCAGTCGAGTTGAGTGGCATCGGATCAAATATAATAACGCACTCGTTTTTGCCGTCTGAGATACGGTTTAATTAATCCAGCTTCGAGTAAGTCGGTAGGGGTAAGCTTGTTGTTGAAAGTAAATATTCGAAAGTATAATCAGATGACTGTTTACCTTTCAGTATTCAGAGAAAAGGTGGGATTATCTACAAATATTTTGTCGTACAAAACTTTTGTACTCGTTGTCAAAATACATACGGTTTACTTAATTAACTTATGAATAAGGTATTATTTAAACCTTACAATCTCGAGAAACAAATCGCAGACAGAAAATCAGCAACATTTTTATTATACAGGGTAAGTCAGAATGTTATGCAGGTTTTCAAAAATTTATTATGTGAAATATAATGAACATATAATGTTGTGAGATACATTGTGTGAAAGGTAAACTCTTAAAGTTTAGTTTCCTGAAACTGATTCCGCGTTCGCCCGCAAGATGTCAGCAGGAGAGCAGTTAAAGGAAATGGCGCTGACTGGCGAGCAGAAGCCGTTCTGTGTGCTTGATTACCATGTTAACAACTCCGTGACTACTGTTCAACGACATTTTCGTACAAAATATCAGAAAGACCCGCCAGATGGGAGGTCCATTCGTAAGTGGTACACACAATTTAGGGATGCAGGCTGCATCTGTAAACGAAAATCAACTGGCCGTCCGTCGACTAGTCCCTCGTTCACCCGATCTAACCCCGTGTGATTTCTTCATGTGGGGTTTTGTAAAGGATCGTGTTTACGTCCCACCACTTCCAACAACACTGGATGAACTGCGTGCTCGCATCACAGAAGCCATTGCTGATATCGACCGCGATATGCTGCAGAAAGTTTGGCAGGAGATTGAATATCGGCTTGATGTCTGTCGTGTAACAAAAGGCGCTCACATAGAACACCTGTGATGTGTTTTTTTTTTTAAAAAAAACTACACTAAACTAAACTTTGAGAGTTTACCTTTCACACAGTATATCTCACAATATTATATGTTCATTACATTTCACATAATAAATTTTTGAAAACCTGCATAACATTCTGACTTACCCTGTATATTCTTCTACACGTTGACACATTAAGTAATACTCGTTGTTATTTATTTTCAGTCTTCGGCTTCACTTAGAAATAACTTTGAAGGATTACTTAGACGGTTGAACTATATGAGCGTAGTAATTCGATACAATATAATAAATAGAATATATGTTTCTGTAACAATGATGCTCCAACGATTCCGAAATCAGCTATTAATAGTGTAATCAATTACTGCTAGTTTTTGTTCCCTTTTCGGACGTTGTCCAACTTAGCGGAACTTCCATAGGAAAGTTCCTCTGTTCCGAATCCTGTCGCCAAATCACCAGTACGCGGGGTGGGGTGATTTGAGGGAAGTTTTCGCAAGTATCCGTTTTTGTTTTACCCTAAACTGAAGACAAAGAAATATTTATGGAGCAAAATACATGCATCTACTAATTAAATGAATTTTCCCAACTTAACCATTGTTAATGGTCGTAACTGAGGTCGTAACAAACTTCAACACACAAAACAAACAAAACTCATATTTAGGTATAAAAAAGTGGTATAGTTTAATAAACTTAAAATAGATAAAGATGTGAGGTTTTCATTTATTTTATCTTAGCATTTTCCTTATTTTTGATTTTGCGTCCTGCCTACCATTTATTTTATTTTTTCCTATTGTTCATGTTGTCCATAGCTTTTACTAGCTTTTACTTATCAAACAGAAAGTTTTTTTTTTATTTTGTTCTTTTCTATTTTTTTTTAGAATTTCTTTTAAAAATTTTTTACATTCATTTTTTGCTAATTTTTCTTATAGACTTTTTTTATTTATTATTTGTTAATTTCTTTCTCATATTTTGTAAACATTTTTATTTGCTATTTTTTATTCATATTCGTTTACTGCCTGATGTTGTTGCATTGTAAATTTTGGTTAGGTAACTCTCAATTAAATAATTTTTCTTCGTCTGGTAGTTCAACAATTTCCAAGGACGCAGCTTTTACATGGACGATAATTCTAAGGCAGCTGGGATTATTTTCTCGGCAACAATGTTAACACATCAATTACAGTTCACGCACTGGTGCACCTGCTCAGCCGTTTGATAATTCCGTTTGAGAGGGGTGCGGGGGTGGCTCTGTCAACAGGTTGTTTGCAGCTGTTTATCAGAGCGTTCGTTATGCGCGACAAATATTGACACGTACCGCCCACGGCTTTACATGCGAGTTGCCTGCGCACAATGCTACAACACAGTTCGACTAAAACTTTCTCCTAAACTTTCTGAAATTACAGTTAGTGTGAGTTCGTACTGTTCAATTCAAACGGCTGTTAAGGAACTCATGAAACTAAATAAATAATATACGAAATTTTAAAGCCGAATTCGATCGCTCAGCCCCGTAAGCCAAAATCCAGTTAGAAAAATTTGGAATTACGTGGGTCACTATATAAGGTTTAAGAAACGCGAAAAGTAAACAAAATTTTTGTTTTTATTTATATAATATTTTATCAAGTGTTTTCCTTTATTCACTATGCAAATTTCCACCCGCCTAAACCAGGTCTGAAAATATTTATTCCAGTTCTCCTCCGACAGGTCAGAAATGATCCATTTGTAGGCAGCCACCGATGTCAAGGATAAAATAAAAGTTTTTTTTTTTCCAGTGCTTAATTGTCAAGGATAATCAAAAAAAATCGGATGTCTTTTAGTAGGTAGTAAAATTTGCTTGCACAGTAACGTGATATGATTCATGGGTCTTCTTGCACCTTCATTTCACTAGATTACAAATTATCTACAGCGACTGTCGTTAGCGGGCGTTCACTTCTGTCGTTATCTTCAAATCTAGTTTTGTCCATTTTAAATTTGTTAAATCATCTGAAAATCATTGCAAGAGGTGGAGTGGATTCGCCTAAAACTGTTTCCAAACGTTCAAAGCTTTAAAATTCAGATAAATTTTTAAAATAATAATCTTAGCTCATCACAAGTAAATGTTTTAAAAAACGCCTGCCTTTTCGACTGCTACGATGGAGCTTAATATATTGAAAAGAAAAGACACGTATTTCTTAATGTTTATTGATCATAATATTAAAGTTTAATGTGATGAAGAAATCATTTCGGATATTAGTTACTGACAAAACTTGTCATGAATTTATTAATAAAAAAATTCAGAATAAAAATAATACAATTTGTATATTGTTTTCTATGACGTCACATATAGGAACTCCTGCGATATGTGTTGACTTTTCAAATGACATTTCAGTATACCGTGATTGCATCAAATTTATGCATCAAATGAACGCCATTCGACTCACATTCGACTGTTGTCGCGTGTGGCTTTTGAAAGTATAAAATTGCGTTTCATTAGATAAAAACTAACTCATAAGACGTAACTCATATAAACTGAGAATTTTCCAGATTGTAATTCGAAAAAAATGGTAAATAAGTATCTTATTAAAGCATCCTATGTTCGAATTACCGTGTTCGTAAATATTATTGTGTGAGGCAATCTCAAAAATATATATAAAACGTCCACACACAGACTTTCACAAGAATGTCGTTTCTTTTCCGTGTGTCATCTCTTTTAACACTTGGTTTTATTTTTTTACAACTCTATCTACAAGTATTATTTCACTTCATTTACCAATTGACATTTATAATTTTACAAAAGTATTGATATGGTAGGTATTATATGTTTGCATTGTGGACATGGGAGTCTATTCAGATGGCGGTCATTGCAGTCCAACCCGCAGTGGAGCAGCGTGGTGGATTTAAGCTCCAAGCCCCCTCGCCCCGGGGGAGGCTTAAGCCTCTGCAGTGGGGTAAAAAACTGATGTAGATGAAAATGAAGAGTCTGTTCAGATCTATTGTAAAGAGTATTTCAAGCTGGTTTCTCCAACATATTTTCATTTCATGGATGAGTTGGCGTGATTATATATGTCCCAGATAACGCATACGTTTCAATTTAGTGCTAGAGTTTTTAAAGTTTAAGACATTGTCATTACGAAAAGCTTACAAGCGACCATAGAAGTTGAATCCACCCTTGCGTTCCACTGATATAGAGAAGCCATAGAAAAAGTGAATCGACCAGTTTTAGAGATAGTTGTATTGAAGGACTGGATACAGGGATATATTTTACATTCTAGAGGTATGTTAAAAAGAAATACGCTATTAAATTTAAATTTCCGCATTGTTAAAATAATTTTGTACGTTGTAGGTAACTGTATGGCGACGACGCCGTCTCTACATAGGAATATTACGGAGTAGAACATCCTATTTTTTTGAGGCGTGAAAAATCAAAAACAATAACGTGTAGAGTTATCATAGGTTTGGGTACAATGAATCCAAAACGCTATTTTGTATTTATCTGGTAGATAAAACATTTCGTGTCTGTTCTTAGCTCAACATTTATTATATTATAATTGAAACTTGAAACACAACTATAGATAGAGCTTTATGTTTAATTTTTTTTTTACGAATTATTTAATATGACCCTAATCATTCTGTGTTATTATTGTAGCCACTAAATCAGTGAACAAACAATATATCGACGAACGAATATCTTTCGATTGAAAACGCCATTTTGTTCCTGTTTCGCCCTATCTCTTTGAGAGCCGTATCCCGCATTTTAGTATTCACAAAAAGGTTCCATATAATGAAAGGCAAAATGATTGGATGCTGATTGTGTTCGACGCATTTAAATTAACTCACTAGAATAGGAAATCAACCAAATGCGAGTCGGACTGGCTTTAAAGTAAACTTCAGGACTGTATCAGAAAAAAATATAGGTCGCCGACAAGTAATAAACAAGGCAACATTTTTTTTTAAATATTTTAAAATTATTTTAACGTAAAAAAAATCTGTAGATATCATTATAAATAATTGTTAAATTCATTCCAGGATCCGTATTTATCGTTGCGTTAATGACCGATAAAAGTTAGTAGTAAGACCGTCCTTGTTTTATTGTTCCTTATATTTATTTAGGTCTATAAAATGTAAGGGCGAGTCATTTTACATTGGCGTTTAGTACGACGTGGGCCACATTTTATAACACTTACTACTTGATATACGACACATAAATGCCACTGGGTCTCGTGGCAAGTGCCGGCCTGCCACTGACCGAATGCCCGTTGTTTGCTCTCCTCCTTGGGGTTGGAGAATCGCAATTATTGACAGTTCGCTTTATACTGTAGTTAGTTTGCTATGAAACTTAGTCTTAAACTGAGGAGTGTTTTACTCAATATTTATTTTCAGAGTATATCTGGCAATTTTCATAACAGTCTTAATATTTAAATCACCATTATAAAAAAATAATTAAAAATTGCAAAAGAACTTATTTTATTGGAGTTGTCGCTCAGATGAAATAGTCAAAATTTCAGGTCGACCCTAAAAAACTTGAGTCAATTGACGTGTATGCTTTTAGACGCAGATAGAAAGACGCAATCTAAATCGCAGAGAAAAATATCTCGGGGCTAGAAAGGCAGGACTCAAAGCGGAAAAGTCAGGCGATCCACGACTACACACAGATGTCGAGATAGAGCTTTGCGGGTGCGCTTCCATTGAGCCGCAGTTAGCATTCAGAAAGACGCCGCGGGCGCGGGCGCGATAGCATCGCCAAACCAACAAGGCCGGACGATGTTCATTACATATACCTCGCTGAAGAATTCCATACACGTTATATTTCGTAAATAAATTGTATACGAGTACATTGGCTCGATTTAGCTTAAATCTATTGTCATATAATAGCTGCAATTTGCCTGCACCATTGGTAAACAAATGTCCAGGCAAATAGCCATTTTCCCACAATGTCATTTTTTTCAATGACAATGACGTCTCTAATGACATCACATTCAAAACGTTTTTTCATATAATAAAAAGATATGCTATGAGTACAAAGCTCTGTAAAAGCACTAAATAGCATTCTATGCATAAACTTGTGTTGATGGTACTAAATGTTATGTCATGGTTATAGGTTGTTGGGTTTTAGCTTTTTTTAGATGTATTTACATTTATTTTGTTAATCACGACAACTTTTGTTTAATGGGATTCCATATAGTTTGAAAAAACCTTGATAGTTTCTTCACGTCCGTCTGTCTGTGTGTCACAGCCATTTTAGACGCATTCTTTTAGTGACGTGAAGCTGAGGAATAGGTCTACTCGTACGTAACCGCTATAACGTTATGTATTAAAAGCATGAAAAAACTTTTTAGAGAGCATCTCTCTTTCATGAAAAGCGTCGAAATTATTTTTTTGTGAATTTAATGGTTACGGAACTCTGCCTTATGCGTGATTCGACACGGACTCCTCGGTTAAGCAATCTTATAAGATTTACAAATAATAAAAAGTGCATTTCTCAATTCTTTTGTAATAACCTAAGTTGAAACCTATTCCAACACAGATATCATATATTTACACGAATCGGCGCAGCAGTTTTAAATATATTTGCGAGTGCATATTCATATACATCCGGGAAAACTGGTTTAGAACATGTGGACACGTGCGTTTATGTCAAATTAAAAACTTCTTTTTCTCAAAGATGCTACGATATACGACCATATCTTGCACAACCTTCTTTGGGATAAATCATACTTGCAGTACCGGACCAGAAAGTGTCCCGCAATGTTTTAGCAGGCGTGTTCGAGCAGTCGAATATGTAATTTGAAAATGGAACGAATTCTTTTATACCCGAACATTGATATCTTTTCATCCGAACTCATCTATCTTTTAATTAAATTTCGAACTGGTACGACAAAAAAATGCGCCATTAAACAAATTTAAAGAAAATATATAGAAATCTACATTAGAACGCGGTGAATTGGTAGCGAAATTACCTACACTATGTTTATTATTATAATACAGTTGTCAATATAATTAGTTTATTTTAACTTTACCTATTATAAACTTTAACTTTACCTACTAAATGAGTTTCTACGAGTGATGAAGACATTGTAACACCACCTGAAACACAAGAAGCTGCAAAAGCTATTATTGAAAATTGTTTACCACCGAAATCGACGGACAGATACATAAAAACGTATGAAAATTTATTCAATAGAAAAACGAAAGGAAATCTAAATCGTTGTCTGAAAACGAATTCTTAGTTTATTTTGATGAAATGGCTACAGAAGAAAAACAGTACACTTTGGGTATTATATTCCATGTTAAAATGTACGATACTAATGAAAGATAATATAAACATGAAACAATATCTGGAAGTGTCACAAACACTGAACTATATATTAAGTAGAACAGGCAGCACGAACAAAATTAGTGCGCGCGGCACTATCATCCTGTTTTTACCACATTGATTTTTCTACCAAGTATATTACACTGTATTATACATGTCTCATACATGCACGTATGGTACGTTTTCACTAGAATACACAGAATTGCAAATATTATACAAGTCGTTAGTAGGTATTATACGTGTGGTATTATTACTTGTAGTTAAAACAAGTATGGCGGTAACGGTAGAAAATAATGTAGGCACAAGAAAAGTGTGTGCGTGTAACCTTTACGCGCGATTGAAGTAAAACTTTGAAGTTTTTTTTGTACGTTTTATAATAACAAATATGAGATGATTCTTCGCTACTATCCCAGTCTGGCAATTCTTGTAAAAGTTCGAAGTCGGAATCGCTTTCACTGGACGTAGACATTTTCTCACTAAATTACAACTAAATTAAATAGATATTGGTTTCAAAATATTAGGATAAAAGTAATTTAGCGAATTTTTATTTGATGATAGCAGACGATCGATAGGTAAACCATCACATTTGACAGATAGGCCACATGTTTATCCTCAGTAATAAATTCTATCCTTCAACAGCTGTCAGAAGTATATTGGGACGCACGAAATGTCATTTTCATACAAAAATCTAACTCTGGTAAGCTATCGACCCTCCCGGGGCCTCCCGTCGATAGATGGCGTTGCGACGGTAGATATGTCTATCCGTCGATAGGTTATTGAGACGACAAAACTATACACTGGATAGAATTTCTTACCCTAGTATGGTTAGACCGTCGATAGATAGGTAATTGGGTTTGGCTGTTAGAGATTTTTAAAAAACTTTGCAATTTAAAATAATGTTTTTAAAACTGTTGAATTTTTATTCACTTTGCTATTCACAATCGATCCGTTTGAAAATTTGGAAATGAATAATCATAATTGATTATGATATTTGCCACTAGCTGGCGTATAAGTCAAGAAGCGTGGAGTATATGACACATACTTACGACCAATCCAAATAATTATTTTTAAATAGCGGAAACTACACAGACTATAGTAAGCGTCACTTCCGTCAGAATAAGCGTTACTTCCGTCACAAAAAAATCTGAGTTACTCCCTAGTCGCGCCTAAAGAAGTTTTACTTCAAAAATAGTTTTGTATGGTTTTAGTTTTGTTTTGATTAATTATCGACCATAAGTTATGCCACTAACTTTTTTCTTCGCAGTTGATTGATTTTTACACGTTTTTAACACCCACGACGGCATTTTTGAATAGTTGTTTAATCACGTTTTTGGCACGCGGTCGTGTTGAGCATAGGCGAGTGACTGAATGACTTGTTGCCGATTGGCAACAACGCTTGGCGCAAACATTTGGTTCGCGGTGTCGTTTCTATACGCTAGTAATATTAGTTCGATGGTTACAAACTAATACCATTCCTGGGAAATCCACTTTAAGTTTTCAAAAGTGTACCTTCATTAATTGTATTTTTAAATACACATCTATATTATTATGTTATTTATGATAGTTTAGACGCATCTTTGAGAAAAGTACTGTAAGTACATGCCTTAGCCACAACTGTGCATAACCGGAGTCTGTGATGCGTGCCTCGGCCCGCATACTCACGATCGTTCGGTTATGCTGCACTTGCAGGCCGCGGCAGTAATCTACTATTTCATATTGGGTAAAAATTACGTGTGAAACATAAATAAACAAACAAATAAACATCGTTACTTGTTCCCGAATCCTTAATAGGCATTAAAATAGTAATAAAATAATATTAAATTTTGATTCAAACCATGTGTTGATTTTTACAGTTGTGTCGAGGAAACAATAGGAAATGAAGCTTTTGTTTGAAATCAGTGTATGTGTGCTATGGGTTTGCCTACGCGATAATTTTATTTAATGCCTAGTGCTTAATTAATTAGCGGAAAATATACATTTATTAGGTATAATTATTACAAACACTGTCTTCCCGCCAGAATTTTATTAAAACTTTTAAAATTTTCTGCACATATTCTGCTCGTATATTTAGTAGACATATGCTTTATGAGCGCGAAAGAGCGAAAAAAATATTAATTACAACACTTTCATTGTTGTTAATCAATTGACAAAATGTTTGTAGATGCGTAGCCAAAAATTTTATTAAAAATCCATAAATGCGAAATATGTAATAATAATCGGTAAAATTCGAGACAGATTTATTAAGTCTAAAATTTTTACAACATACCTACGCCGTCAGTGCGACGCGGCGGTAATAACTGGCATTAGTCTATGTCGGTAAGGATCGTTGACCTCGTTGGACCTATATTATGATGCCGTTTGCGCCCCCTTGGTTACCACTCCTTGAAAGAAAACCATAAAAATAATAAATAATATTACTTTTATTACGAAAAACCAAAGTAGAAATATAGAAAAAAAATTAGATCAATGTTGTTTTTTACCTGGCGATACTTTAATCATCAGCATCACCATGGGCGCTTAGCACAAGAAACATAGCGTGTGGAATAATCTAAGGTTTAAATTAGCTTTTGAAGTTGTTATAATTTTCTTTCAGGTAAAAGCCGCCGCACCGAGGATGGACAAAAACGGATTTTTCTTCTATGCTGCTTCGACTGCTAAAAAGAAGAAGATTAATCTGATGCAGCCGAAACCACCACGGTTGGCTTTTGCTGAGGAATCGAAGTCTGTGCGGAGGGGTGCGGAGAGGCTCACCATCGGCCTTGGAGGCAATAATGGAGGCAGTGTCGCGCCGGCCGCCGCGCGCCACGCTCTTGTTAAAGGGGCTATGTCGCAACGAAACGTAATTCCCGCGCCACGCGCCCGATTACATTCGCAGCTCGAGTGCTACCAACCCCGTTACCATACTATACGGGATCGTGAACCTCTACCTCAGGAGAATCACCGTGGCTATAGAAGGCCATATCCAGCTAAGCCTGAAGTCATCACAACTCCCAAGCATCAACGCACTAACCCCAATCAACTCCCGCCTTCAGCATCGCATATCAGGTAAATTAATTATTAAATTAAGAAAATAAGACCAACCAAGTGTTTGAAATTGCAATTTTAATTGAACCATAGGCAGTTTTTTTCCTGGAATTTTGTGCGTTTGATCCGTAGCGACAAATAGTAGGTACAACAAATCAGCACAAAACTTTTTGTCAGCTCATCTTACCTACTGTAACTTTTTAACGTGTTTCATAAAAATCACAGGCATTTTCTTTCAATGACAGAAAATGGTTGAATATAACAGGTAAGTATATAAAAGAAAATGCGCGAAAAATAATTTCCAAATTGTTTTTTGAAAAATTTATAAATAAGCGCTATGAGCTTTTTTAATCGTGAGTCATGCATAAAAATATAAATAATATATTCCTATTTCAGTTCAAATGAACTTATTTATTCCTTTAATATTTGAATTAGTTTGAAAATTAATTAGAAAATTTTACTAATCGATTATTTGTTGTTAAGTGGTAATTATAAATACTTAAATAAAATATTCTGTTGATGATAAAATTAGTTAACATAATTTAAAACAAAATATATTACAACTCAAATTCTGGTAAAATTTAATCCCGGGCATGGTATTAAAATGACGTCCACTCGTTTTCAATTCGTTTTAATTGTGCAAGATGAAAAGCTTAAAATTCGTCCAATATCAGTCTGCCTGCGTAAAATTATAAAATCATGTAACCACTGACGGGCGGTTTCACGATATTAATTTCTCCAAAGCCCTCTCCTTGTAGAGAACAATATCTGATAACTAGCTGATACCTTCGATATGCTATTAAGTAGTATATGAATAATTATTAATAATAAATGTAAGCTGTACAACCATAACGAGCTGCTAGGCCTTTATAATCTTCTTTACCATATGAGGAAGCGCTTTTATAAATGATACAATGTGGATGCCAAATACACGGAGTGTTTAGCTGTTAGAATACGTTATGCGTGCGTTGAATGAGTGCTACGAAAACAAATATATTGAAAGATTGATACAACTAAAATTCTGTGGTGTAGTTTTGGATTGATGCCTACATTGCACTCGTTTATATCGGAGACAAAGCGAGATAAGAGTGAGTGGGGTATGTCGATATGGCCTAAACGTGCGGCATCGAAAAATTGTAGTTTTATTACTTCGAAAACAAATAACATTTATTTTAAAAAATAAACCGTAGCAATCTCTACTAATTGTAAAAACCTTTTATTAGACACTATTTTTAAATCAAGGATTCTTTAGTATCAATAACAAAAAAAAAATTGTTTTTTAATTAGGTACTTCTGATTTTTTTTATGATCGAGCGAAATAAAACGTATTGTGTTTCGAACCAAGTTTATGTATCGGACTAAAACATATAATTTTTTTATTCAAAAACATTAATGTTCACTTATTTTAAATTAGTTCAGAAACAATCAAAACTCGGTGTACCTGACTTTTAGGATATAACTATATCACCACCTAACCATGACCCCTCACCAAGCTGTCCAGATAAAAAACTAAAGCATGTTAAAAATCTTACATTTATTTATATTTCAAAAATTGCATGACAGTTGTAGTTATTAGAGAGATCGTATATGTCAATCATAGTTTTAAACAAACATTTCGTTTAATTACACATGAAATCCCAATATCTTTATTTTATTTTCCAGACAAATTTCACGTGTCACGCAAAATTCTGCTTCATAATATTTCAAAACATCATGTGGTGTATAAATTTGGTCTGCGGTGTATATTTTTTCGCTAAGATTTTTGCTGTCACAACGCGGTATCTTTATGATGTAATCTGAGTACAACTAAACATTATTTAAATTTTATTGATTAGAATTGTAATAGTTTACGTTTTTATTTCACGTTTTACATACGACGACCGCTTAGCCTAGTGGGTAGCGACCCCGCCTGCGAAGCTGGAGGTCCCGGGTTCGAATCCCAGGTCGGGTCAGTATTTATATGATGAATATCGATACTGGTACCGGGTCATGGTTGTTATATGTATGTGGTGTCTTCGCTTGGTACCCAAAACACAAGCTAATGCTTAGTTTGGGGCCTAGACGTTGTTGTCATGTATACGTTATTATTATTATTATATATTTCATTTATTTAATTTTATTTACCTTATTGTCAAGAATTAGTTTTGTCTCTTTTCAGAGATTTTTAGACTTCATGAATATCATTTAAAATCACTTAAATATTGAATACATCGTGTATTATATATGTACATAACTGAAAAAAATTACTTCCTTCTCATAAGAAAACATTTCGAAATATTTATACCAGTAAGAAAAGCTGAGGGTTTCACACAATAAAGCGGACTCTAAACCCGTACTGTATACATAATATACCTAGTTCTACTGTCCAAAGTCATCGATTTCTGAAGATTAGACTTTTCATCTTTTGCGTACGTGCCGGGAGAGTTTGTGAAAGGACTGTTCAAATTTAATGAGGTAGTGGGTACGGTAGGGTATTGTTGGGATTTTATAACATGATCAAGCATGTTTTAGGGAACGGATATTGTGAATTGTTTGAAATTTGAAGTTGCTATCTAAATAATATAAGCGAAGCCAATATAATAGACATCTTTTTAATATGGAATTATAACTTTATTATTTGACGACAATGTGAATTCGGCTACTGATAAAATTTTAAAGCTTTTGAAGAATTTCATATTATATTAATACGAGTATTAATATGATTAGTATTATAGTCCATAGAAAATAACTCTTCACTCTCTGTTTCATAAATATTACTCATGATCGTATGTAACATGCACTTCGGTTGGCGATTCAACACTTGTGCCAGACGAGCTGATGTAGGTACCTAAACCACTCAGTCAATATTCAACAATAATTATTTCGCTGTCAAGTTCAATAGACACAAGTGACTTGGAAGTGATTCCATAAAGTATCACATACTAAAACTTTTGAATTACAAATGTATGATACTATACAAGACTTTAGTCAAGTGGGCCTTCTTTTTTGTTAATAAAAATGGGCTGCCCACAGTTTCGTAGGCGTACCATTCGATTCTATATTGGCAAAACACCCACTCGCAAGTACTTCTTTTGTCATGTATAGTTCGTAATCAAGTGAATGTCGTATTTAGATTATTTTCAAGATTCTGAGTTATCTTTAGAAAGAAAGGGTCGGTTGGAATCGATCCACTATTTATCAGATTACAATAAAGTAATTACACCGACATATTGTAGCTAATGATTGAAGTCATGAAAAATAACTAGACTAATTTATAAATAGCAGTGACAAGGCAGTGACCTATAAAAAGTTAAGGTGACCCCAATAATAATAGAATCTCGGACATGCCACACAGCGCCATCTAGTCCCAAAGTAAGTAAGTATTATACTTGTGTTATGGGTTACTAGACAACTGATATACATACTTCAATATTCTTTATAATATATATGTATTTATATATATTTAAATATATTTTTTTACACCCAGATACGGAGCAAAGAGATATGTTCATGCACACAAATATTTGTCCCGAGTGGAAATCGAACTGAACCGAATCTATTTTTCCGAATTTATTTATCCGAATTTATTTATTAGTTAATAAACCTCCTGTCATTTATATTGCGATGGTATACTCCCTAATGTTTATATTAGACTGATTGACATGTTTTAAATATTAGAATAGACCACTGCAATACAAATGACAGGGTGTCTATTGCCTGGATTATTGTGGCTGGTTCACCTTTTACATAGCCCCATCAAATTGCCTTATAAATTTTAATAAAATTAAAATGGAACGCAATATAAATTTATACGAAAAGAACTCAATGCCAATTCATCATTTTTCGGTTACAAAGCAATAATTCAACTACTTTGATCTACTAGTCAATGGACAACGGTGAATTTGTAAAGTTTATTAATTGTAATGAATTGTGATTTCCGACAATAAATTGGAGAATCTTACGAACAAATCATACTATCAGTTTATCCGATATTGTGGTAATTGAAATCACTCTCAAACTGTAGTTTGACAGGAGATTCGTCTTGTATCCGCAAAAATGCTAAATGCCGCACTCCACAAATTTCGCAATTTGCAAGAATCATTTACTAAATACAAGATTATTAAGTGGTCGTAATGGCCGCACTTAGGCTCACGTTAAGAGCGGTTTTAAAGTAAAAATGACTTCTGCCAACCCGTTCGTTTCTCGGAAAGACTCAATTTGTTTATTTTCGTTGTGTGCAATAATTTTCTGAACATGTTTGAAAATTGTTTACAAGTTCTGGGATTTATGGTAAACTTGAAGTTTACGATGAATCCCGCGATCGTAATATCGTAAATTGCACGTAATTATGTCTCGAGTATCGATTTATGTAGTCGCTTCATGCTGTGATTCTTTTTTTGCGTAATTCTTTAAAAGTCATGAAAATATAATTTGCCTCCATGGATTCCATAAATTTCTTTTATAAGGCATCGACAGAATGAGAAGTGTCGCTTCACGGTGCCCCGCTGTGCCTCGACACAATTCGGGGGTGAGGTCATTGAATTCCATAATGTATTAAACGTATTGTTACTTCGTGCTGAGAGATTAATTTTTACTTGCGTATTATGTAACGCGGCTATAAATATAAATGTCATGTAAACATAAAAGTAAGCCCTCTTCTGCGTTTACCATCTAAACACTCATGCGATAGCTAGCCGGTGTATAATGGGGAATTTTAGTTCGAGTTTCAGTGCGCAAGGTTCCCGCGCGGCGCTCTTCACCCCCGAGAAATCCCCGCACACCGGTTTCAAACCGCCGAAAATGCGAAATGTCACTTCGATACTGTGAACTAACATTTATGACGCCATTAAAACAAAACGCTGCTGTCAAATTAATTTACTCTGTGGATGTAAACGATCTACGAAAATAGTTCAAAATATTTGCAATCAAGCGATCCGGTATGAATTTTGTACGTGCAATTTAGGTATACGTTTGTTTGTGCACAAACCTCCAGTTCGCAGCCCGGTGTGTAAATTTTAAATGCATATTTTGAGAACTCTGGCGTAGTTGCACGTGTAATTAACATGTATGATTGGGTGTTATCCCTTTTAGCGAGCGAAATTTCAGTTCTAACACCAATATACTGAAAATAACTTGTGCCACATGAGTTACAGTAAGTACAAGTAGTCCAACGAAGACGGGTGCAAGTGATTTATAACACATGTATGTGTTTAGTAAGTCGCCTGCGCCAGCTTCCATTGGACTACCGGCGTATGCTGTTTATTGTTAATATTGCTTTAGTCGTTATACAAGACTTATTTCTAATAATTACTTTACAGACTAAATAAGATCTGCGCTTTGTTGATTGAGTTTTGTTAATGAATTTTTGTTGAAGGAAATAAACATTAGCTTCAAATGCAGATTCGTGTGTAGTTTCGTTCACAACTCATATAACACATAATTTATGAAAGTACAAAGTACGAAAAAAAAAATCGATTGCTAAAAATCGAATTCCATCCAAACAAAACTGTCACGAAGTAGGTATAATTTTTACGTAATAATAATAATAAAGTAAACACTAAAACTTTGTTTCGTCTACAAATGAAGCAATTACTTAAAATTTTTTCCTAAAAGTCTAGTGGCCGAAATAATTTTCAGTCTGCCTTTAGCTTTACAATTAATAAATAATTACTAATAAAAACGACGCAACAAGAATATAGTCCAAGAGATGACCAACAAATCGTTGTCATCGCGACAAAATTCTAAATGTTTTTTGATGAAGAAAATGAACATCAGATTGGCACGCAATTTCAGTTTTATATCACAATAACATAATTTGTTTTCATGAGATAAGTGTATTTTAGCGGTCTCCACAATTTGATGACTTTTTACATTTTTTTGTGAAGACATGCTACTGATAAGAACTAGCAATTTCATAAATGCGCTTTTCTGGAGACCTTCAATTTCTTTCAAATTAAATACTTGTTTGTATTCGGAAAGGCGCAATATGAATGTAATAAATCGATTGACCCTGCAGGCCATCCCTGAAACATCCCGCTATTTTAGATATTATCCCTATTAGAAAGCTATCGAGCTTGAAAGCTATTGCTAAAGCTCAAAATATCGATGTTCATGGTTTTTTGAGCTTCTCGAGCTCACAATATTTATTTTCTGAGCTCTCCAAGCTCAAAAATAGAATTTCTATAAATTTTGAGTACTTCGAGCTCAAACCACCAGGGGAAAAACCAGGGATATATTCAATCAAAACGATGTTTTGGAAATTTTTTTACTGCAATATTTTTTGAACGCTTCGTTTTGATTTCAATGCAATTTACAGCATTCTATGCAATTTTCTAAGCATAAATTTTTTATATAAAGTCAAAAATCGATTGGTCGTAAAATCTAAGATTTATGTTAAAAAAAACACTTTTTCGGGAATTTATAAACTGCGATATTTTTTGAACGCGTCATTCGATTTTCATTTTTTTGACGGCATTGATTGTAGTTTTTTATGCACAAAAAACGAATAGAAAATTTCAAGTAGATCGCTGGGAAAATCTTTGAGTTATCTAAAAAAAAAGGTAAAATTTTTTTTTGTTTTGAATATTTTTGAAACAACTTGACCGATTGACTTCAAAATCTAATCAGATCTACGTCTCGATAAACCATTTCGGACACCGTATCGTGGGTCTTAATCGGTTGAATTTTTTTTAAGATATCGTACAACAAAAAAAATTTACATACACACACACACACACACATACGGACGTCCAGCCCGAATAGTCAGAATGGCGTCACATGATCTCAAAACGTGGAGATATGTTGAAAACTCGATTTTCAAAAATCGGATCCAAACCAATAACTTCCCTTGGATAGCGGGAACTTAAAAAGCTAAAAGTCTATTTCCATCCGTATAAAGTGTGAAACAAATAAATCATGAGATTTACAGAGGCCCTCTATAAAATTGATGTGCCTGCGCATTTCACTACAATTCTTTGATACATCAATTCAATATGTTTTTTGTGTATTTAAATAATTCATTGACTTGTATAAGTGATCTAATCAGTCAATATAACGGCATACATGTTCAGAGGCACTAGGTTGCTTCGTCATTGCATGTAATAATTTAACCCAAATTTTGTTTGCACTCAATGACTTACAATATTCATGAGTCGTCTCTCGATCTATAGCTAGGAACGCTTTGTCCCTGATGTCTCTACGGCTAATTGATTACTGCTCTGATTGTTGGGGTACGCTTCCGGAATTGATTGTTAGTAACGTCGCATTGGTAATCGTAATACAGGGAATCCTAGTTTAAGGCCAGTAGTGCAATGTGAGGCAGTGTCACAACATTATTTTTATTAATATATAAATAACAGGGGATTTAACATATGCGAGGTATCATGTTTTGAACGTGCCAGCAATATTTTTTTATTTTATACATATTTATATTAACGATCTTTGATAAAAATCCGTTGGTCGTCTTGTTCCTTTTTAGTATCGTTCAATAGGAAAATATTCAGTTAAGACTACGTAAACCTTTTCCAAATCTACCAAAATACTAGTCACCATTCATGAGGGCGCCAGTGCACGTGCACGCGGCCGCCCACATTCCCCTTGCCCCGCTCTTTCGCCTATGTAAGTAGAAGGTAGCCAAATTTCTCTCATCTCATCCTGTATATATAATTATAAAAGTAAATTTTAATCGGTGACCATATTTTGATAATTAATAAAGTAAATGATTTCCGTTCAGAATTGATAGGTAGGTATCGACTACATACTAACATGGTAGCTATAGCTCATGAACTAGTTGACCTTAGATGGTCGTGCTAGTTTTTGCAGTTAATGCGCAATATATGCTAGGATTATAATTTTGGAAAAAATTCAGAACAGTGGTTCAAGGGTCACGGGTGAGGGTTATGCAATTCTAAAACTTACCTACTCGGTTGCTTATGATTAAGCAATTTTGTGCACACCATGCCATGCCATGAGTCCTTTCCAACTGAGCGCTAGCCATGTTTTTCTCATGTATTCGCAGTTTTGGAGATAACGCTTGGACAAAAAACCTTATCAGATTTAATACATGAGGTTGTTATAAATTATTATATGGGCACCATAAACCATCTCTACCCAATGACCAGAATTCGCAGTGGCATGAGATTCATATAAATAAACGAGGACAAGTAACTGAGCCAATAAATACCTCTGGAGTTCAATTTTGCTCCTTGACAAACTATATGGGAATGGAAACGACATCGGAAACAACTAAAAATGCGACGGCATAGCAAACAGCTAATCAACGTATGCAATACAAAAATATAGTAAGAAATATTTACCACATAAACGATTCGAGATTAAATTTAATTACAAAGTTTGATTATACCACAAAAGCATGCATTAACTAAGTTCAATTGATAGTTATCTAACCCTTTGTTAATTAAACAAAACTCCTCGTCACTCGACGCCAACCTTGAGCTCGCTTGAAACTTTTCAGTCCAAGAATAGGCCTACGCTGTTATGTTACTAATAGAACATTAAAGTTAAATTAGGAACGCATCCTGAAGTAAAGAATACTGATTTAAAATAATTTTAAAAATGTACCTATATGTTCGGAGTTTTAATAGTACAAATAGGATTTTCCTGTCGCTGCCATGGTCGTGGGCAAGGAAGTGTATGTATATATTTGACACAGAATGTGAATATGCCAATAATAATAAAAATCAAAATTGTTAAATTGTATGTTTGGTGTAATTATTTCATTTATTTTTTTCTAAAAATGTACATATATTCGGATATTGGCAATTGTCACATTATTGTATAATTGTGATAGTGTTTTTCGTAGGCTTTCTTTTTTTATTTGAATGAAATTTGGCACATTAATAGCTATGGTGACAACCTATCTATACGTAGTGATTATTCATAATCTCTGATTAAAACTTGATTCATCATAACACTTAACTACTCTAAGGTTAAAACTATGAATATTTAAAGATCGTCAGAGATATAATGTAATCGAATATATCATTTTCCGGGTTTCTTGTAAAACGTTGTGAAATACATTAACGTATACTACGTCTATGGTTTAAAAAAAAACTACATTACATACCATCGATAATACATACATACAAATCCATTCGGGTATTATCATACGCGGAAGTAGGAAACATTCGATAATTGTTTTCTAGTCCGTTCAATTACGCGGTGCATTCAAATTATGTCCATGTTAATTAAAAGGTAACAACCATTGAAGTGTCACAGGGTGACGTCACAATATCCGCATCCGACCATGGTCTCGATACAGTTCTATTGAAACACGAAGATTGACTGACAGCTCTCGGTTCTGTTGATGTTTACGAATTTATTATGTTTCTATCAAGTATACCGTTTTCTTAGCTTAACAAAATATATCTATTATTGTATACTTGTATACTAAAGAAAGCTTTATTTACATGCAAATTTATTAGGCCTTAGTCCGATTAAATTGGTGAATGTATTTTTATTGGCTAAATGTAAACAAGTTTGAAATTAATTTCATGTTTTAGTGAATATGTTATAAACTTTTCGTAATCTTCCCCCACTTTTGAATATTAAAACAGAATACGTGGGAACAAGTCCGATGTCGGCACAATAATTCCGATAAAATCCGACTCCATTAAATCACTTTAACTTATAAAAGACTTCTTTATCCTATTAATCTCCATTCCGATAAAAGTTCTTCATTAAGAGGGATCGAGCATCATTTTCATTGGTTAGGAAATTTCATCTCTCCTTTGTTTTAACTCTAAGGACTACTTAGAATAAAAATTAATCCTCTCTCAGCATGTCAATAAAGTGAAGAGTTCTTAATATAATTGATAATTTGGTATTTCGCACTACGTTTATAGTATTTTATAGTATTTCTAAATTTTACCAATTAGGTACCTACTCAATGGGTAGATATGATTCATGATTGAAAATGTTTATTTTCACTTTATTTCATTTTATTAAAAAACAAATTTTGGAATGTTTGATATCCAAAAGTACCTACCAAATAGCTCTCGATTTTTACGTGTCTGATGTTATAAGAAATTAGATTTCAGTTTCCTTGCTCAGTATGTTAATACTGAGACTATATATAGGTGATAGAATGTTACATATGTGAAGGGCAAAAGGAGCATTCCGATAGATATCATTTTAAGTTATATACACCATATTAAATGTTATAATTAAATTGAGCATAAAATAAAGTTTGCAATCGCTTAGGTACGACTTCACTTTTATGACACGTGACGCGTTTTGATATTTCGGAGATGGCAGCAAAGACCATGGTTGTGTGAAGCGAGGTCTTGGCGTGGCTGCACCAGGTAAGGCTTTGCTAGTCCTGTTGCAGTCATGTGTCGAAGACAGGTGAGCTGCCACGGCACGGTCACGGCTGTGTGGTTGCAGACAGCATGAGCGGTGTAAAAGACAGGTTTACAGGTTACAGCTGAGCGCAACTGACATTATGAGCTCAGTAATATTACGTAACAAATTTTTATGGAGGGAATAAATGAAATTATAATGTTTTCTAATGTGCCAAGTGGAAGACCACAAACGTGTGCTGTGGTTATGGCCGTTTCCCCGTAGCCATACTGGGTTGTCATATTTTTAGAATAAGGTATTGCTTCCTCATACTCGATCCCCCTTTTCCAAAGTTCGTTACCTACACACGTTTTCTAACTGCCAATCAGAGAGCTGCGCTCTATACGATTTGGATATCAACCGTTCAGAGTCCCGTTATATTTAAAATCTGCTGGTATTCAATAACGAATTCCCTGAAGAAATTATATTTTTAATTGTAGCCGATTTCGAGTAAATCAATTTTTAGTATTAATAGATTTTCAAATAGCAACATAACTACAGAATATAACCCTATTCATTCTCGAACCCGACGCGCACACCGACAAGTGCCGACAACCCGGAACAGCTTAAAATTGTTTGAAAATTTGAAATTCGCCGACAACGGTAGTCACAGTGGGCTTGGTGCGGGGCACGGTGCGGAGACTGCGGGGCGCGCCGATTTGCTTGCTGCGTGTGTGTAATTCTAATTAGTCGAATCGTGACCGTGCTGGATCGTACCAGAGTTAAAGCGTGTAGGTACCTATAGTGTATTATTCGTAAAGAATGATTATTTCGTCAGCGCTAATATTTTTTGAAATGTCACGTAGTGCTACTAAAAATTCAGATATGCTTTAATTGAAGTAATGTATAGAGCGCATTGAAAGCTTACTGTGAAATGCTTACTTGTGCAATTTGTGCGTAGGGCTCCAAATTATGTGTTCGATTTAGTATAGTTCTATAAACCGAAATGTTTCCTCGTTGCTCCACGAGGTAATCATTGTAATTATTCTAAAGGTCAGAGGTCAAAGGTCAAAATAATCAGCACAACATGCATATTTTGAGACAAACAAATGATGGTATCCATAGTGTATATTACTTTGAATTATTTATATTTGGCGAAACCAGAAGGCTCTTAATTTATTTTTTTCAGAAAGGTGTTAAGAAGAATAATTAATTTATTCCATAGCTTTTCTATTCCTCAATCAAAATTACTTTTTTGTAAACTAATAACGAAATGAAATCTATGATGTTTGAAAATATTACACTAAGTACATAACGTTGCTATATGTGACATTATTCTATTTACCTACTGTTGTTCATAATAAAAATGAAAATTATTAGATCATTATTTCGGATTCGTTTTTGCCTAACTGTAAAGAAATCTTTAATTATGTATGATTTCATAAATGAATATATTTATGAAATTAAACTTGTAACTTGTGTAGGTACATTCATTCCACCAGTACCTACGGTATCTTGTTCAACTTGCGTGTAAGAAACTCACATGACTCATTTAAAATCATAAATGTACGAATACGCTCGCCTTGGTGTCAAAGTTAACGCTTGTTAAAAACGCTATTATCATTATAATTACCTGCATACAATTATTCATGCATGCAAAACTCAAAATAGTTCTTTTAAAACGTATACACACTAATTAAGATCACATTAACATACACTCTTAAATACACTCTAACTCCTACTTTAATAGTTTTTAACTTTTATTATTTTCCATTAAGTTCCTAGCAGTTATAAGATTAGTTATAAGATAATATATTAGTTTAATTGTTAAATAAATATAATGAATTTAGCGCACTAATGTCGCGAGGTGGATGTCGTGAGACCTATATAAGAACAAGTTCAACCTAGTTTAGGCTTCAGTCTCCCACAATTACCAGAATTATTATTTACTGTCTTCTAGTTTAAAAAATATTTTTATTGTGATGAGAAAATTAATAAACGATTATTATTATTATTTATATTAATTACACTTGGCAAGTTAAAAACAAATTATCGTTTTAAAAAATAAAATCAAAAGCAGGAGGCGATAACCACAATGTGTAGGTACTCAACATTTTTTAACAACCTCGTGAAATAAGTTTGAAAAGGAACTTGAAAAACTTGAGGACGCGTGGTCGCTGCGCGGAACAGACGCTGACAAGTTTTATTAGAACCGGAAAAGTTAAATCGCTATCGAACCTACTTAAATAAACTTTCACGGATGTAGGTCACGAAAAAACAGTGGCGGAGGCGGCTCACTCAGAGGAAATATTATTAACAGACGTAAATCAGCCGGTCAACTCGCGTTTCATGCGATTGAGAACGCTCATTTTTCAAAATATTTAAAAACTGCCTTGAAGAATGGTTTCATTTGTCACTCAAAAATTATCAGATTAAAAAATGAAACACATTTAAAGACATAAAAAAAGACACTGGCCTTTATGTATAGAAAGGACATTTTAAAAATAATTTAAAAAAAAATAAAAACCGACTTCAAAAACATAAACTAAAAAGTTAAAAATAAAATTTTCACTTTAAAGAAAGGAGCATTAACAGGCGGCATATAGTTAATGAAGTCGGTGCCTACTCACTCAGACACTTTAAATTGTGTTCTATTTTTGTTATAGTTATAAATATATCATTGTTGTAATTGTTATTACCTGGTAAGTACCCATTTAAAGTGTCTGAGTTGGCACCGACTTCATTAACTATATGCCGCCTGTTAATGCTCCTTTCTTTAAAGTGAAAATTTTATTTTTAACTTTTTAGTTTATGTTTTTGAAGTCGGTTTTTATTTTTTTTTTAAATTATTTTATTTTTCAATTTTTAGTTGAACGCATCTGTA
This sequence comes from Luffia ferchaultella, assembly GCA_949709985.1. Lineage (NCBI taxonomy): Eukaryota > Metazoa > Arthropoda > Insecta > Lepidoptera > Psychidae > Luffia > Luffia ferchaultella. The sequence goes on along the minus strand of OX453245.1, from coordinate 12,012,251 downwards.
ACTTATTTTTATTTAGTATAAATGGGGCTACTAAACGCGCTACTCTAATGAGACAGAACCACGATTACGCAACGTAAATTCAGTGTCAAATTGACGCATCAGCATGCCTAGTAGGCAGTGGTATTCCTATGTAAAACTTCAATCTTAATTATTATTTTTGTGCGAACTGAACATTTTGGCATATTCAACCGTATGAAGGAAGCTCAACAAAAAGTAACTGCTGTAAATCGTTGAGGAATTCCCTCGACTGTTTATGGTCTTCATCATCAGACCTGTAATGGCACTTATAACCCATATGGGTGCAAAGTTCTCATTAATAGAAATGAATTAATTCCAAACACCAGGTAATTGCTGTAAATCGTTAAGGAGTTCCTTCGACTGTGTATGGTCTCCATCATCAGACCTGTAATGGTACTTATAACCTTTATAGGTGCAAAGTTCTCATTAATAGAAATGAATTAAGTCCAAACACCAGGTAATTGCTGTAAATCGTTGAGGAGTTCCCTCGATTGTGCATGGTCTCCATCATCAGACCTGTAATGGCACTTATAATCCATATGGGTGCAAAGATCTCATCAATAGAAATGAATCAAGTCCAAACACCAGGTAATTGCTGTAAGTCGTTGAGGAGTTCCCTCGACTGTCTTTCAGCTCCATCATCAGATCGACTCCCGACTTTCATTAAATAGTACTAGTAGTCGTACTTTTTCAAAATACTTAAAATACGATACTTTGAAATACGATTTTCGAAGGTGGCCCTCGATTTCTCTAGGAAGCCATCATCAGATCCTGGTTTCCTTATCATGGTACCATTTCGGAGATATCTCCCTTTCACAAAAAAAAATCATCCAATTCGGTTCATAAACAACGAAGTTATCCCTGAACACACATAAAAAAAGTAAAAAAAAAAAATATATACGGTCGAATTGAGTAACCTCCTTCTTTTTTGAAGTCGCTTAAAAATGAAGGAAGCCTGAAACTTTGAACGTTAGATTAGTGAATTTTTCACATACCTATTCGGCAAGAAATGAAGATTGCTAGAACAAAATCGTATGGTTTCCCTACGAAATCTTGACACTTCCCAGCACAAAGTAATTTAATTGGAAATATACCTACCAAAAAACTATTTAGGGCAATAATATCTTGTGTACTTTTTACTAATATCACATTGATAACCTAAAATTATAGCCAAAGCATATATTTTCAAAAGCGTAATGTATTGAAACGAGCCAAGGTGCAATTCAATGTATAAAAACCTAGATCTCAAAAATATGTTAAATCAAAAAAATAAATTGGAAAGTTTGAATTGGCGGTTGTGCCAAGATCAAAACTGTCACCTTTGATTGGCAACTAATGCATTTATCAATGCGTTAAGGCTCATGTAAATGTTCTGCTGGCTTCAAGGGCCACAATTTCATTTTTATGTACGACAATACAAGAGATGCAGAGGGCAGAATCGGCAGAGAATAATAATATCTTAGACATTTCACACACGGTCACCTAGTCCCAAACTAAGCAGAGACTGTTACAATGGGTACTTAACAACTGATACATATATACATATATATTTAGATATTTTACACCCAGGAACGAAAACAGTAGACATGTTCATGCACACAAATATTTGTCTCGGGCGGGGATCGAATTCGAAACCTTTTAGACCAATCGGTCAATCAATATCTTCATGATGTCGCGTCGATATCAAAGTCATGGAACGGTCACGAGAAGTCCTGATACGAATTCATGAGAACATTTATGGGACGAGTTAAAGAGACGGTTCATCCTCTAACCCTCTAACCCCACAGATCTTGTACTCAAAACTGCCATAGAGATAATAATGGTAGAACACTCCATAATACGTCATAGTAAAGTTGATTATTTTTTTGTCGAAGCGCATAACAGCCAATGTAAAGAGGCAATACAACTTACTGTTCATTTTTTTTAAATGTCATCATAATTTTCTTCAAAAATCCAATATTAGTTCTGTTTTGAGAAAGATTGACACACAGACGAAAATTAGCCATTACTCAACAAACTGTCATTTTTGAGTCGAGTTTTTCATTTAATAATTAAGAAAACCGGTGAAGTGCGAGTCAGATTCGTCCACCAAGGGTTCTGTACCACTAGAAAATATATTTTTGTTTTAACTTGCTAGATAGCTTGGAAACAAAATGGGCAAATAAAATTACATATATTTGAAATAAAATAAACTTCCAAACTAGACATCAAAGCTACCCTTAAAAGAAAAAGAATTTTACATTACTCATACTCAGAAAGAACACTTGAAGTTACCTAATCAGAGGGATGAAAGTAGTACTTTTCGTCTCTTGGAAACGATTGTCCCTGCTGTTAAATGAAGTTTAAAAAAAACTATGCAAGCCAAATCCCAACATTTATATACAGCCATATACAACTCTGTGAAATCGTGGCGTAAAATTGTAATTAAAAAATATTATCGACAATTTTGTAGTATGACTTTATACTTATAATTTACTTTTAACTAAATTAATATTTAATTTATAAAAATTTAAAGTACCTAAATATTTACCACCATCAATGATAAAAATACTGGCTGAGTAGAATGCCACCAATAAAAAAAAAACAAAAAAGGCGAGATAGCGGAAATTCGATCTTCAGTTGTTTTGTCAAGTGCCAAGTTATCAAAGTGCAAAGTGTCAAGTTATTGTACAAAGACAGATATTTCTATAAAATGAGTTCATCAGATTCAGATATAGATTTGACGCTTTTTTTCACTTTCCTCATATTCGTAATGAAAAGCAGTATGTTTACCTCGGGTGATAGACCTATTTAAGCACTCGAACTATTAGCGCCCTCCCTACGCTCGTGCGTCAAACCATCTCGTGTCTCAATAGGTCACTTTCACCCCTTGTGTAACAATCTACTATTTCATTACTCATACTCGGAAAGTACGCTTGAAATTACCCGATCAGAGGGATGAAAGTAGTACTTTTCGTCCCTGGGAAACGATTTTTCTTGTTGTCAAATATTTTTTTAAAAAAATATGCAAGCCATGTCTCAACTTTTCATACAACAACTCTGTTGAGTCGCGGCGTAAAATTTTAATAAAAAAATATTATCAACAATTTTGTAATATGAGTTTATACTTTTAATTTACTTTTAAATAAATTATCATTTGTTTTCATAGATTTGAGCTAAATTTTAAACATCATCAATGATAAAAAATACTGGCTGGTAGAATGCCATAAAAAAAGAAACATAAAAAAGCCCAGAAATTGATAATTCGATCTTCGGTTGTTTTGTGGAGTGCTGATTATTTACATATACAGATTTGTATAATGAGTTCATCACATTCAGATATGACTTTAATGCGTTTTTTTTTACTTTCCTCATATTCGTAATGAAACGCAATATATTTACCTCGGGTGAAAAACCTATTTAGACACTCGAACTATTAGCGCCCTAAGCTCGTGCACCAAACCATCTCGTGCCTAAATAGGTCCCTTTCACTCCTTGTGTAACAATCTACTATTTCATTACTCATACTCGGAAAGTACGCTTGAAATTACCCGATCAGAGGGATGAAAGTAGTACTTTTCGTCCCTGGGAAACGATTTTTCTTGTTGTCAAATAATTTTTTTTAAAAATATGCAAGCCATGTCTCAACTTTTCATACAACAACTCTGTTGAGTCGCGGCGTAAAATTTTAATAAAAAAATATTATCAACAATTTTGTAATATGAGTTTATACTTTTAATTTACTTTTAAATAAATTATCATTTGTTTTCATAGATTTGAGCTAAATTTTAAACATCATCAATGATAAAAAATACTGGCTGGTAGAATGCCATAAAAAAAAGAAACATAAAAAAGCCCAGAAATTGATAATTCGATCTTCGGTTGTTTTGTGGAGTGCTGATTATTTACATATACAGATTTGTATAATGAGTTCATCACATTCAGATATGACTTTAATGCGTTTTTTTTTACTTTCCTCATATTCGTAATGAAACGCAATATATTTACCTCGGGTGAAAAACCTATTTAGACACTCGAACTATTAGCGCCCTAAGCTCGTGCGCCAAACCATCTCGTGCCTAAATAGGTCCCTTTCACTCCTTGTGTAACAATCTACTATTTCATTACTCATACTCGGAAAGTACGCTTGAAATTACCCGATCAGAGGGATGAAAGTAGTACTTTTCGTCCCTGGGAAACGATTTTTCTTGTTGTCAAATAATTTTTTTAAAAAATATGCAAGCCATGTCTCAACTTTTCATACAACAACTCTGTTGAGTCGCGGCGTAAAATTTTAATAAAAAAATATTATCAACAATTTTGTAATATGAGTTTATACTTTTAATTTACTTTTAAATAAATTATCATTTGTTTTCATAGATTTGAGCTAAATTTTAAACATCATCAATGATAAAAAATACTGGCTGGTAGAATGCCATAAAAAAAAGAAACATAAAAAAGCCCAGAAATTGATAATTCGATCTTCGGTTGTTTTGTGGAGTGCTGATTATTTACATATACAGATTTGTATAATGAGTTCATCACATTCAGATATGACTTTAATGCGTTTTTTTTTAATTTCCTCATATTCGTAATGAAACGCAATATATTTACCTCGGGTGAAAAACCTATTTAGACACTCGAATTATTAGCGCCCTAAGCTCGTGCGCCAAACCATCTCGTGCCTAAATAGGTCCCTTTCACTCCTTGTGTAACAATCTACTATTTTTGGCTCCTCTTTCGTGTGTGGGACTGCCTTGAAAATTAATTTAATTGAATTTCCGATTCAATATTCGGCTTACGGACAACATTTCACAAAAAAAAATAAAATATTCAAATTTCTAATCTATAACTTATTCTATGTTGACTGACAGACAACAGTAACAGCAATAGGGCTCCGTTTTGCCCTTTGGTTACGGAACAATAAAAAGCAGGTACCAAGTGCTGTCAAAAAGGAGTTTGTCGAGGAAAGTGTGACATGAGTGCTATAGTGGATAGTATGTCAGCTTCAATACACTTTTACGTCAACTAAATATTTTTAAGAACGGGACATCAAAATTTTAATTACAGAGTGGCTCGATTTAAGTATCTTTAAGTGCATGTTTGAGGCCAAGGGAATGTCAAGATATAGTAAATACTCGTAAACTGGAACATCATCATTAAGTTGAAATGAATTAGACGAATGAACCCTCCACACTGAAATCTTCAAAAAGAAGTAGTTCACCAAGGGCCTATAATTACCGATATATTAATCACATCTGTCATAAACGATACGCGCGCCGTAAAATATCGCCGCGCATTCGGCAGTACGGACAAAAAATATCGTCCCGCGGGGCCAATTTGTAAATTTATGGGCATATTGCTCGAAAACACATGTCGTCGATGGCGCGGCAAAAACAGTGCGGGCGACGACGCGACGCTGCGCCGCGCCGCTGCTGCCTTGTTACCCGTAATTATATCGCGGCTGGCTGCGGGCAGGGCAGCCTTCGAAGGCATGTCGTCGGTGCCACAGTGTAAAGACTAGTAATACAAAGTTATACATTGGTGTTTCACGAACTAAAATTAACATTCTTTCTCTTTGCCACAGAATATTTATATACGTAAACATAAACCTCACCATTGGTGTCTAGCGTAACTTTTACGGTATCTGGTGTTTCATGTTAATCTAAGATATAGGTACATACATCATCATTAGGTTGAAATGAACTCGAACAATGGTTAATAGATTAGAATTATAGTATGAGTCCTGTGACGTATAGGCATACAAGTAGCAAATGGCGCGTGATGCCGGCATGTCTAATCTTTCTATGAAATGAAGGTACTGCTCCCTCAAGTACATTACGTCCCTACTATGTGAAGCACGCGCTAAACATCTCATTACCCTCTAGTTGAATGTGCCAACTATAAGTCAACAGAAATTGACATTTTTTTCTACGAATTTTTACTTCAATCTCTAATCGCACTAATTACTAGCCTATTTAGACAAGCCTTAAACGTTCTGTTGAGCATGGTAATACAAATTCCAAACAGTAATTGAATTTCTTCTTGTACATTTTTACTGGTTGTTTAATTACAACTAAATATTAGGTCAATTTTAATACGTGCTACCTTTTGCGTAATCATTTCAGCGGCTCTGTACTGTTAAGCAAAATACGATTAAACTGAGCGTGGATCATTTAGTCATTAATTACCTATTAACATAAGTTGAAAAAACTTGGTGTGTGCTTATACTACACGAAAGAAGTGACGACTATACAAATACACCATAATGTATGCGTATTATATTAAACTACTCATTGAAATTAGGCTGTAGAGAATAAATACCCATAAACCTAATATTTAATGAAATTAAATACAAAAGCTGCATGATAGAATTCAAAGCTTTATTATTACAAAAAACCAATATTACCAATAAAAATAAAATGTAGATGTCATGTAACTATTTCTGTGAAATACAGTACACATAACACCTAGCGGATGGCATGTTTGTGATGTGATTTATCGACAGATTTTTCCGCTTCGACCCCTTCCCGGGCACCAGTTGAAAGCGGTAGGCAAGTTTTTATTTACAGTACCGGTGGTGCAGAATACCGGAATATAACGATTTATCAAAAACATCACCTTTATTGTTTCGGCTGAAAAGAGTAGGTTTATAGGTATATCCAATACAAGTAGCACTAGCGTGCAGTTCTTCTTTGTCTATGTTGCGTTCCGTGTCATCTTCAATACTTCGTTTTATTTATATAATCTACTAACGATACACCCCGCCTTCGCTCGGATACATTTTAATATATTTATTTTTATAATTATAATAATAATAATAATAATAATAACAATAATAATAATAATACGTCGGACATTCCATACAGCGCCATCTAGTTCCAAACTAAGCAAAGCTTGTACTATGGATACCAGACAACTGATATCCATACTTAAATATGCTTCATAACATATACATATATTTTTTACACAAGAAAATAATGTGTCATTAATCTACGTATAGCCAATAATATGTACCATTAGAAAAAAAACTAAGTATCGTTGCTAATAATCAGTGTTTCTACTCGAAGGGAAGTAATTTACCACAAACGTATTTATACATGTTTTAGTTGCTAAGCGTACATTTTTTGGAAATATTTTTAGGATAGGATATTCTATTACTGCATAGCGTGTACACGAATCAAATTTTACATAGTTTGGCTAGTGTTAAAAAATGTTTGAGTTTTAAATTTACAAAGTGTTTTGTGTAGCCTTCCGCCCGTGCCTTTGTCCACGTGAACTACACAGTTGTACCGCGGGCGCACTAGATGTACACGGCTGCAGTACATTGTAAAACTTTCTGAAAAAATTTAAATAAAAACAAATTCATCAAAATTCATTTAGTTATTTTATAATGAAGAAGCTATTCAACAAGACCCGTGAATTTTTCCGGGTTGATATTTATCCTATGTATTCCCAAAATTTCATCAAAAACCGTTCAGCCGTAAGAACGGTACCGTTTTCTGGAATAAAAAGTAGTCTGTGTGACTTTCCAGCTCATAAACTAGTATATCTATGTAAAAAAAATCAGTTGTTCATTGCTAGTGAAAGAAAAAAACGAACAAGCACATCTTCTGATTTATAATTTAAGTAACTCTGTAAAAGCTTTGAAATTATAATTTGTATGATTGAGTAGATATTATAAATACTTATTAAATAAAATATCTACCCACACGTGACAAAATTATGGCTATAATAATATGTAGATGATTTTTTTGAGTAAGTAATATAGGCTAAGATTTAAATAATAAGAAAACTGTTGCTGACACTAATGAATTTAATCAATGAATGAATGAAGCAACGCAAGTTTAAAAATGAAGAATAAAGTTTTAATGGTAAAATAATTTATTGCGACTTGCGAAGTGTTCTACCTAACTCTTTATCGCTTCTTCCGTATATTGACAAAGTTTTCTTCTTTGCTTTTCTTTAAGAAGAAAGTGAGAGCTAAGTTTAATTGAGAACACCGAACTCGTGTCGCGAATCGCTTACTTTGGGACTACCTTACAGGCAGGGAGGGGGCTGTCGCTTCGAAGCCATTGCCACTCGATATTTTTTTATGTCTTACCGTATTCAACGTTTATATTCAAAAACTCTGTGAATGGTTTTATTTAATAGATGAATATTTATAGTTCGTGATTTAACCGAATTAAATTTTATTGAAACCATACAATAACATAGATTATTGAACATTTTTCGTGTACTACGAGTATTATTTACTCACAAGTTAGGGCGAAGGCCGACTAATAGACATCTATGTCAAAAAGATATAAAATATTAGATTAAATTAGATAGAGTATCGAAGAATCTTTACTTTTGAGTTTTTGAGAGGAAGTGTATTCGCTTTTTGTTTATGGTTCGTTATATGCATAATCAAGAAGAATATAATAAGATATAATAATATATTACAATACCCGCGTTTTAGTATTGTGTCAAATGACAAATAAAAGAGTTCACAAACACTCAAGAACAATTTGATACATGCTCCCGGTTTTTAATTAAGTTAAGATTAATGAAATTAAGTTAAGAGTAATTAAATTAAGTTAAGAGTAATTAAATTAAGTTAATATTAATTAATTAAAGTTATTAAGTTAAGATATTATTTAATGATTAATTGTGTTACAGAAACATTATTATTTTGTTAATGGACGAGCTTTGATTCGAAAGAATGGAAAGAAGGAAGTTTATGCGATCCATTTTTAATTCGTAATGTTTTCATCTTCTGTCTTCTTCTATTGTCGCCGATGACCGGTTGGCCGAATGGTTAGAGACCCTAACTGCGGAGCCAAGGGTTGCGGGTTCGATTCCCGCTCGGGACAAATATTTGTGCGCATGAACAAGTCTATTTGTTCTGTGTCTGGGTGTTAATTTATTGTGTTAAATTTTATAAAGAATATTTAAGTATTTATATCGGTTGTCTGGTATCCATAGTACAAGTTTTGCTTAGTTTGGAACTAGATGGCGCTGTGTAGGATGTCCGAGGTATTATTGTTGTGATGAAAGGATAGAATTAACAGTATGGAACGTATTTAACAAATAAAACGATTACGTTTTGGACTATGAAAGGTATACATAGCATTGTTATTTGAACAAAAAAGGGAAGAATCCAAGATTGTTTGTTTATTGTGTCTGCTCGTAATATTTTCAAAAATATCAACGAATTCACACGGCAGTGAATTAATTTCACAAGACAAAGCTTTAAAATAAAAGCTTTTTTTTGCAAACGTCTACGTTTGCAAAAAAAACGTAACGTAAACGTTTTTGCAAAAAAATAATCGCATGGAGTTTTTCAAATAAAACATTGTCACTGTGTTTTTTTGAAATGAAAACTTCTAAACGCACGTTGGAAATTTTTTGGATTGATAAAATCCTAAGAGTTCGCGCCACCGACTTGGTTTATGAATCATAACACTTATCAGCTATCGTGTTGTACAGGTATTTTGGTCAATAGAACACTTCTTATTCTGGCGATGGCGTCAATTAAATAAATACGATATTTATTAGATATTCTGCGCTTTGCAGATGCCAAAAGATTTTTTGAATGAAGCATTAGGTTTAAGTATGCCCAATGATCGAAGACTCAGCACTACAAAATATGAAATGATTATCGATAAGGTTCTCTGGAGATATTTTCCATAGAGTAAATAAATTTGACAGCAGCCGAACCGAGCGTATTCGTATATTTATGGTATTTACATATATTCGAATCAAACATTTTTGTTTCATACTTCAGTTACCATAAGCCAGTTGTATCCTTTTTAGAATATTAATAATGAAATGATTGATAGTACGAATAACTTAAGTATTGTTGAAATGTGTGATAATAATGATGCAAATAATGAAAATGATGTTAAAAATTAAGTTCAATGAAATTTATGTAAACACCAATACACTTAATGTATAAATAATATAAAAGTAGTTATGTCAATTAAGTAGTTTGTACTGGGCTAGCGCAGCCCGCCATATGATTTAATTAATCATCATTATCATCATCATCAGCCAGTGTCTCTCCACTGCACGATATAGGCCTCTCCCAAGGCTCAGCACCACACACGGTATGGTGCTTTAGGTCATCAGTCCACCTGGCTGGGACGTCCAACGCTTCGCTTCCCAATACGTGGCCTCCACTCGAGAATTCGTCTACCCCATTGGTTGTCGGTTCTACGGCAAATGTGACCGGCCCATTGCCACTTCAGCTTGCTTCACTTTGGCTATGTCGACAACTTTAGTCCTTCGACGGATTTCAGTATTCCTGATTTTGTACATCAAGGAAATACCGAGCATAGCCCGTTCCATAGCGCGCTGAGCGACTTTAAATTTGTGGACCAGTCCTGCCGTGAGAGTCCATGTTTCGGCACCGTATGTCATTGTAGGCAGGACGCATTGGTTGAAGACCTTGGTCTTCAGACATTGTGGTAGTGGCGACGAGAACAGACGACGGAGCTTCCCGAAAGCAGGCCAGCCCAGCTGAATTCTTCGGTCGGCTTCTTTGTTGAAGTTGTGTTTGCCTAACTGGACAGTCTGTCCTAGATAGCCATAGTCTTGCACAACTTCAACAGTCGCACCCTTTACGGTTACCGGTCTCGGTGGAATAAGTTCGTTGAACATGACTTTCGTCTTGTCCAAATTCATCTCGTGTCCCACCCGACCTCTCACCCAACCCACATTTAATTAGTAAATAAACCATATAAAAATGTTAAATATAATCGTTGCTCGGAGTGCCGATAGATATCAAAATCAAAACCAGACTAATGTCGACGATTTTCTTAACAAATTGTAAAAGTACATTTCTGATACTATCATTAATTTTAATGTTAATAAAAACTGTTATTTCCCAGTTTTTAATTTACACTACTGTCGGCAGTCCTCAGCGACTGCCTATTTCTTTTTATGTAAATTGTATGGATACCGCTTTGATTGTTTTGTACGTACTGATTCTTCTAACATTAAAACGTTTGTTTCTCTTTTTCCAGAATATTCATAATTCTTTGCTACAACAATGAAACCGCGTTAAATATATTTGCGTTACATTTACGAGTGCTTTGTAGCGAAAATGAGAAAAACAAGAAGTTCTTTACAGCTACACTCGGGCTGCCTAGAAACCTTGATTTTCTATATAACTACTCTGTAAAAATATGCCTCGAATAAACCCGGCATGACTTGGAAGGTTGGAAAGAATCAATATGATACAGTTTTCTTGCTTTTGGGTTACAAAAATAACATTGCTTCTTAAAAGAAACACATTTGTATTGAAATGGCTGTCAAGATTGTCAATAATCAAATTGTCATACCTATTATTAGGTATCTAGACAGAGGATGCGGGTTATCAAAATGACAGTATATTTTTGAAAACAAAATACTTATCGCTTAAAAAATACGGTTAGTGCTAAAGCAGCAACGCTCACCAGCTTTGCACGGGCAGCAGAGCATATACCTAATGATGGCGTAGTGTTTTTTTCTGTCGTAGTGTTATATCAGCTTGTTTGATTGTATAAATTGCTTTCCGATTACCACATCATATGATACCATTTTTTAAACATAAAAATAGGTATAGTAAGCTATCCATAAAATATAGACATATTATTATGCTATTGCGGACTTTTCTGTAATAATATATAAGGAGAGCAATTCCTTCATATATTGTTTTGTTATATCTCAAAGGGATTAGGCAGCGTTTTCGATGAAAGCTCCCAGTCAGCTTGATTTTTTCCGACGTCTTCAACAACAATCGTCATATTTCAACTAAATTGCACATAACATTATATAATTATACACATAAACCTTCCTCTTGAATCACTACATCCATTGGCGTGAACCATATGCCAATCCGTTCGGTAGTTTTTGAGTCTATCGCGTTCAGACCGACAGACAGACATAAAGACGTGGCGGGGGACGTTTTTAAATGATTATATCTTGCGAAACCCTGAGGTTTGGAATCGTAAAGGAAGTTTTACATCTGAACTCCCTGTTGAACTACATTTATTTTTATACTAGGCACATCAAAGAACAAATCGTTTCTTTTTCAGAATGGCATAGTTTTTTCTTGTTAAATCATTAATGTAGATGAAATCAGGGCTCGCCGCAAGTAGCGAGTAAATTCCGTCCTAAATTTTCCTTGCTCGTTATTGCAAACCGAATTTAACTGTGGCGTGGTTGAGTGAAAAGGGCCGATAACAATAAAGGCAAGCGCCCAAGCGCCTCGCCAACCGACATTTCGAAATATTTTTAATTTAGCCGGAGTGGAGGACGCACTTTCATTATGCCGCGCCGCGAGTCGCGAGTGCACCTTTGAAGTTCCACCATAGGAGCGGCCCAGATAAATATGAAGTTGTGCCTCGTGTAATACCGCGTTTTCTGTTACACGACCGAGTGGCATCAGCCCTCGCTCCCCTTATTTTCATCTAAACTCGTGTTCAGTCTATAATTATTTAATCTATAGCCATTATTTTGCATAGAGATATAAGTAATACTCTACTAATAACTGCATGTTCCGGTTTCGCTGTGGTCCAATTGATGAGTTATTCCATTTTACGCACAGCTCCATAAATATACAGTAGGAGTAATCCCGTTTGCAGGCTCACTTGTAGTGCCTAATTAAGTCACAACGCTACAAGCCCCTCAATGGTCAATTGTCGCACTTTAGAATCACAGATGTCTGTTGATATTCTAGTCAGAATATTTTCAGAGTTTCGTAGTCAAAGGGCAAAACGGAGCCCTTTTGCTATGAGCTTGCTCTCTGTTCGTCTGTCTATTCGTATGTCATACTATAAGGTCTCCTATCTCGTAAATGGAATGAATTACAGTCCTGAAATAGTATTTTGTATAGAACGTTGACCTGAAACCGAATATTGAAATATAAATTCAACTAACTTATTTTTCTGTGAGGGGTCCTATTCATGAAAAAGGAACTAATTTTTTTTCCTCACCCTGGCATCCAGGATGGCATTTTTTAAGACTCATTAAAGAGAGCACAGATTTATTATTTATTGTTGTTTATCTTCAAAAATAGAGAAATGGGGGGCAGCCGAAAGAGTTCATTTTAGACCATTTTCGTTACGTGATCTATTTCGAAAGCTAGTTAGGAATTGGAAAATTCTATATTTTATGTGCTATAAACTGTGTTAAAAAAATAAATATTGAAAAAGGTCGATCCATAGTGTGGTTTTTAAGCTGTGACCAAAACAAATTTATATTCTTTCTTGGGTTTTTGCTATGTCTAGCTCGGAAACGAAATATTTCATAGACCCAAAATTTAGATATTCAATTTAATGTGTTGACCTAAAATCGAATACAAAATTAAAAATTTTGTAAATAATATTTTTTCTGCCGGTTCCACACAAGCAAAAGGTATACAATTTTTTGTGTATCTATAAAAATAACGCTATAGAGACCGGTAAAATTTTATTTAGATTTGGTAAATAAATACCCCAATAATTATAAGGCCTCATAGGGCCATGGTTCGAATCCGGGCGTGTACCAATGAGTTTTTCTGACTTAAGTACACAATATAACTGATACCGTGCTTCGGAGGGCACGTTAAGCAGTCGGTCCCGGACGCTGTCAATAAAAGGCGGTCGTTACAGTCTCCAACCCGCAGTGGAGCAGCGTGGTGGATTTAAGCTCCAAGCCCCCTCCTCACCCTGGGGGAGGCCTAAGCCCCTGCAGTGGGGTAAAAATGGGCTGATGATGATGATGAAATGAATACCTAGGTACGTGCGTATGCATTTTTTAAATTTATTTTTCTACTGGTTTTTTTACATATATAAGACTGAAACTTTAGATTATATACATTTAAAAGTTTCAAACGGAAACTGTCCATTAAATACCCATAGTTAGACTATTACTACAAAATCAAATAATTTCATTGCTTAAATCAGAAATCGGTTTCACGACACAAAACAGAGATTGACGGCAAAAGCTATTCGTGCCGATTAATTAATAAGTTCGAGTGAAAATCACCAAGTTTGCCAATTTGATTCGTCGAAAACCAATTTGCGTTATCCCGCATGTAGAATGCCGCTCATTCAATGAAAATGGGTAAAGTTTTCACCGCGACATTTCTACTTTTTCTCGCTTCCGGAAATATGACTCGGTTGTGTGATTTATCGTCATATTTTCCTTTTCACAGTCGAAAAAATTTGTAACCGAATGGCTTTTTTTATCCACTTTCATTCATCCAAAAGTTTTAGAAATCTTCTGAAGTTTCAGTCGACGAGGTAATTTTATGTGATATCTCACAGTTTCAATATGTATTTGTCTTTATATAGATTGCGGAACTTCTATTGAATTATTGTGTTGCTTATGTGCTATGATAATTACAATCGATATAATTAATCGATATATCGATCGTTCGTTCCAACTACTTATACACGATTCCTTGATTTATTTGTTGCCGGGCGCGGGCGAAACAGCGGTGACTATACGGATACCCGTGCGCTCGCCTCCACATCTGCCGTTTGGTTGGTCTTCGTTTCATACTTAAGACTGATATTGAAATCTCAACTGTACCATCGCTGTTGTCAGTTTTGTAACTCTATGAATACATTACGATATTTACTACAAATTTATATATAATTATAGGCAAAAAGAATCCAATAAAAAAAATTAGACACATCAATAACATCTGTAATAAAGCCGTCAAAATAATCGAACAAAAATCGGTCAAACGGGAACAGTGTTCACACACTACCTGAGTATTAACTGAGTATAAACACTGTTCTCGTTTGTCCAATTTTCGTTCGATTTTTTTTTTACACGGTTGTAATATAAGATATTGTACTCCGAAAGAAAAGGTAATATGTTGCTAGTTTCGTCGTCACAACACGTCTGTCCTGTACATGTTTCTTTCAAATTTTTATGAGAAAAACACATACATTAGACAACGATATTGTTACGTGTTAGGGTTCGAAGGATCTGGAGAGAAAGACCTGCTGACTGTTTTGAAGACTTTATTCACTAGCACTAGGTCCAATCACAAAGCACTAGGTCCAAACACTAAGCAGTAACGATGTCCTAGGTCGTAGCCAAGTCGTAGGTATCACTTGTATCAATCTTGATCACTAGTTTTTGATTGATTGATGATGATTGATTGATGATTCTAGACAGTCTCACGCAGGTACTGGTTTTCGAGACTATTCCTTTCCTCTAACGCCATCTAGTATTGAGTAGGGGTTTCGTGTTGTCTTTGTTCTATAAAGTGGTTTTACGGGTTGACGCTAGATGGCGGTCGTTACTTTGTGTGTTCGTAACCATATATTCACATTCTCGTGTAAATGATGTTAAATCTATGCATTTTCAGGGATCCGTACCATAAAAGGAAAAGAAGCGTTTATAGGATCACTTCGTTATCCGTCTGTCTATCCGTCTGCTAAAACCAGGAACGCGTGAAAGTATCAAGTTGAAGTTAATAAAAAACGAAGGTCTACTATTGTAGAAGCTGTAAAAAATTAAAATTTCTTAGTCAACGCAATAATTACATGCCGTATATTTTAACACATGCAAATGAATTAAAACACAAAGTGTATATAGGTACTCCCGTTGACGTAGGATCGAGAAATTTGACAAGAAGCAAGATCGTACAGCGCGCGTGAAGATAAAATTTTGTAAATCAATAATTTATAGTTATCATTTAATTTTACAAAATAAAGTCCACCGCCGCGTCTGTTTGTCTGTCTGTCTGAACGCGATAAACTTAAAAACTACAGAACGGATTGGCATATTGTTGACACCAATGGACAGAGTAATTCAAGAGGAAGATTTACGTATATAATTTATTAATGTTTTGTTGAAATTTGTTGAATTATAACGATTATTGTTGAAGAAGTCGGAAAAAAATCAAGCCGTCTGGGAAATTTCATCGAAAACGCTTCCTAATCCTTTTGAGCTATAACAAAATAATATATAGAGGAAGCGTTCCCTTTGTATAGGGCTACAAAAAAGTCCGTCATGGCATATATATATCTTTTATAGATAGCTTACCATATCTATTTTTATGTTTGTATAAATGGTGTCATATGATGAGACGATTGGAAAGCAATTTATACGGATGCAGTATTAATCCTTATCAAATTAAATACGTTATTTACCTTCAGCATTTAATGCAGATTATGATTGCCCTTTATACCATACAATTTAAATTAATATAATAGCCATTATCGTGAAACATAAAAATATCGCGAGAAAGCGGCCGGGCGTGGAGCATAGAAACATAGAATTACTAATGGAACACACAACACGACGCGAACAGTACATACGTGTGCAGCAATGAGCAGTCATAGATATACGATGTCATCGTCACAGAGGCGACATGTGAAACTTTGTTCATATTCTGCCTATTGAATTGGGTAATGTAAGGGAACTTAGTAAAATAAATTGAAAGAGGCAAAACTGATGGTTTTAATTACAATGTCTATTTTAATTAATACTGTGTATACACATTTCCCCACATAAGTAAAACAATTATACATTAAACTGTAATTGGTACTGCATATAAGTACTAGAATATGTGCTTGCACTAACTACACCCGACACTTTATCTCACTTCGTCGTATAGAAATGGCGGCAAGAGACAAAAATTTGTTTTGATTGATTTTAGTTGATGGTTTGCTTACTTACCGATGATAAGTTACGCCACTACCTTTTTTCTTCGAAGTTGACTCATGTTTACACGTTTTTAACACGTACGACGGCATTTTTGAATTGTTTAATCTTTTATTTTAGTTATTTTAGTTTGTTTTTATGTAAGTATATATTCTTTACTTTTTCAGTAATTTCCAAAATTGGAAATAAAATATATTAAAAATACTCCAAGTAGGATGAAATTACGTTACATATAAATCTAATTAAATCTAATCCACATGTTCGACGCAACAAGCTGATGACATTACGACAGAAAAAACACTACGGCTTATATGCTCTGCTACCCGTGCGAAGCCGGGACGGGTCGCTAATAACACATAAAAATAACTTTTAATATTTGATTTTTTTTTCCAAAACGTAGTTGTAGTACTAACACATCAAAAAAAAACAGTCGAATAAACTTATTCTTACGAATTACGAATACGAATTTTACTTATTCAGTGTTACTTTTCAAAGAAGTGAGTAAAAGCAATTCGGATGCTATCACAAAACATATTTTCTGTTTAAAATAATATGATTGTTTTTTACAGAACAAACTTATTGAGTAGAATCGAATACAAAACTCCTGTCTTTAAAAAAAAATCGTATAAATTCCTTTTTGTTCCTGTTATAGCATTAATAGTATTTTTTTGACTTCTAGTCTTGCTTGATATACCTACACCACTTACTCTACTATTACAGAACTTTCATCTGAATAAACTGCGATTAATTCGTGTCGAGTAAACGTTTACAGCACTTTTACTCGAATATTATTAGCACTACATGTTATGCTCTCAACTTTTATAGCACACAGATTTTCTGATTGGGAAAACACAAATATATTTTGCGGTGGTATACGGAACCCTAGGTTCGCGATCCGACTCGCACTTGACCGGTTTTTTTAATTCGACTACTATTTGTTTACAGATATGTTAAAGTAACTTCGAATAACTTTACTATCCTATATTGTGAAGATTATTTTAATCTTATAATTTATATCTATGTTTCTATCACAATATGATCACCATGTAAAGATGTCAAATGCTTATTTCACACATATTCTTAAAATATCAATTTCCAGCATTTTATTAACAACCCAATACTTACCGTGTGATAGATACTCGATACTTAGAAGTGCTTTCGCTGTAGATTGAAGGGAGACAGTAATTACGGGTACCACGGCGGATGTGAGATTGCGCCGATACCGACAACCTGTTCCGAAGTTCATGTCGGTTCTGTCTCCATACTCTCATATTGAATTTAACCATCAGACCGATCGGTCAGGGACTATTCTTACCTTTGTCTTTGTTTTTTCCAGAAAATTATATATCACAATAGAATTTTTTTAGTTCCGGTGTCAAACTCAGACCATTAGAATGAATACCTCATTATCTGTCATAGCATCAGATTTTGCTATTTTAGCACTATCAACAGACAAGCTATGAATAAATTATAAAAATCCGCTAGTGTATTTTATCAAGTTGTTCACATATTTATTGAAGTAATAAAATAGAAAACAAATATAATTTGGAAACGAACAAATATTTAATGTTGTCCATTCACCAGCCCATTATGCTCCACTGCAGGGGCCTGGGGTTCTCCCTGGGTTGGAGCTTAATCCACTACACTGCTCTAGTGAGGGTTGGTGGATTTTAACGACTGCCACCTATTAGTGGCAACCAGAACCGACAGCTTAACATGCTCTCCGAGGCACGGAGTCAGTGATAGTTATTAACAGAAAAACTCGACCTGTAAACTGTAAACAGTTTCGCTGCGCTCGGGCTAATTTTGTTATGTGTAATGTTTAATGTTGTAATGTGTAGGTAATATAGTCTAGTTTCTATCCACGGTATCTTTCGTAGTACACCCTCATTTGAAACAAAACAACTTTATTTTTAACCGACTTCAAAAACTAAGAGGTTCTCAGTTCGACTGTATGTTTTATATATATTTTTTTTATTTTCGCCAACTGTGAACCTATTTGATGATATTTTTTTTATTGAATGGGCTATACATTGAGCTTGGTTCTATTTAAATCTAAAAAATATTCCACCTCTAAGAGCAGAAAATTAGGGAATGAATCGCGTTTATTGGAATTTCACCCACTCCCCATTAACCGATATTAATAAAACTTGCCACATATTTGTAGTGCTAATGAAAATAAAATATTATAGTAAACTAGAGCTGATCTGATGAAGAAAACACCTGGCAGTCTAAGGGAAATCGTCAACGGTGTAAAGAAGCTATGTATGATTCGTGCGTAGACTTCATTTGTGTTTTGGCTATAGTACTGCGGCGGCTAATCACCAGCAAATTATTGCATTTTTTTCCTATTTTTTTTAAAAGATTGTCCCTCTCGTCAGTTTTTAATATTTTCATTTACACAAAGCTTTGCACAATTATAGTTTGTGTCAAAAAAAAAACTTTGTACTGAATTAACGTGATTATGTTATTCATAATTCTTTTGACAGAGTGAACTGAATTAAAATAATAATAAATCTCTGATTGTAATGGAAACGCGATCTCTTTGAGCTTTGAGACCTATTACGGGAATAGAAATAACAAGTTGTTAGTTAATGAAGTTATTTTGTAACCGCTATCAAATTAATAACAGTCTAGTGGGAGTTTTTAGGGCAACATGCTATTTTAAGGCTATTATAACATCTCATGCAGTTAAATTATAGCTAACAGCTTAAGATACGTCTAGGTGATAAACAACAAGTGAAGCCAATCTTCATGAATATTATTTTGTAGTATAAAATTATATAAGTAATGTTATTATGATTATTTATCATATTTGTTTATACTGTAAATAAAAATTACGTTAAAATTCTATTGTAATTGATATAGTTATGCCATTCATTTGCAATATATATTTAAATATTTTAAATAATAATAATAATACATGGCACTTCCCACACAGCGTCATCTAGTCCCAAAGTAAGCAAGTATTATGCTTGTGTTATGGGTTACTAGACAACTGATATACATACTTAAATATTCTTTATAATATATACACATATAAATATTTTTGCGAAGACACCACACGCATATAACAACCAAGACCCGGTACCAGTATCAATATTCATCATATTAAAACTGACCCGACCTGGGATTCGAATCCGGGACCTCCAGCTTCGTAGGCAGGGTCCCTACCCACTAGGCTAAGCGGTCGTCGTAAATGTATTAATAACTTTTGAAATTGTTTCTGGCTTACACCATAAATGTTCGGTTGGTAAAATATGAAATCGCAACGATCCTGAATTTATAATTTTACAGTAAAATGATGTTTATGCAGTATCATATAAATAGTAAATAATGCCTCCAGCGGATAGAAATATACAACTATACGTATAATAAATCCGGTTACATCGAAACTATAGAACATCTAACATCCACCTAAAGGCTAAGCTCTTCAAATCCCCATGTAGCTCACGTGTCGTGGGAAAGTTGAGTACGGAGTGAGTTAAACCCCTGGTTATACCTATAGCAATATAAATGCCAACGCTATGAGAACGCTACACGCGATGGACTCGACTGAACAAAAATCACTCGCTGTCACATGAATTATTTACTCGTTATCAGTTCCTGCTAGTCGCTCTCGGTATGGCTTGGGGTCAATGCGAATTTCTATTGATTGTTGCGGTACTGATGGTATCGCGACAACAATGGCCGATTAGAAACGATAGCTTCATACTATCTGTGATCTAAGCTCTCTAAGTCGATTGTAAAGAAATTTCATTGTTATAGAGACGCATGCGTGTAGTTCTTATGATATATGGGAAAAATATCATATTTTTTTAATACGTGATTTTCTTGGAAAGTAGAAGTCTCAGTTTCGATCTTATATAAAAATGTCTAGTACACAATTTTGATGGAAACTAGATTTGTCAAGCATCTCAAAGTTCACTGCTAGAGGTTCTGACAGAATCGAATATGAGAGTTGATGGCACTCACAAAGGACACTTTTACAGGATTACGGTTTTTCGAGTACTGCGATCGCATTTATGTGGCTTCAAGTATCTAACTGTAATATATATATTTCATATCTAAATCTAAATAAAACCATTATAGTAATATAAAACGACTTAAGAAATAAATCGTGTTTTAATAGATTGCAATATTAACTCATTTACATACGTAAAATAAGATATTATGTCCTGACTGACTTACATATTTAATGATTGACATTTATTAACACCGATCCAAAATTTTTGACAAAGTTTGATTTTGAGAAGTTTTGTTTGATTGAGTTTGAGTTTTGAAAAGTTTGAAGTTTTGAACTATTTAAAGGATAGGACTGTAAGTTTATTTTGTGGCGCAAGAACCCACTAAGAAAGAATTTCACAAAACTTTTCCCCTAAAGGGATTTAGGTTCGAAACGTCCCCTCGAAGGCGCATTCAAAGAAGTGCTGGTTACTTTCAGAAGAAAACGCAAGAAACTGACACACTCTTCATTAATAAATAAATATGAACAATTCTTTTAAGAATATTAATATCATTGAAACAAACTGATAGGCGAGAATTGTACACCTATAGATTTTTATGATTTACTAGTAAGTAGTCCAATTCTTTATAATAAGCTTTTGCATTAAGCTTTCGCTTGTTAAAGTTTTAAACTTGTTAAGGGTTAAGGACAGAAGTTCCGTTTGGACGTTCAAACTACAATGTTAATTTGTATACAATGAACACTCGGGTCATGATATTTTATTATGCATCTCAAATTATATCGACGCGGGTATCAAACACGGAACGTTAGGCCGCTGTGCCGATACCTCGTCAAAAACATCACTAATGCGTATAAGTACAAAGTAGTCAATTTATTCTCGAGCTTACACTACTAGGTACACATAAGTAGCATCATACAATACACTTGGAAATTACATATACCTTGAATTATGTGGAATTTCATCGCAGCAAGTTCGTCAGTTATGTACCGACTCATATTTGAGTACGAAAACTAATCTCCATCCTTGGAACACAGTTCGGAATTCTCACTGCGGAATACAAATATTTTACATCTTGGTATTTCCGAATAATGTCTATGCTCAAAATGATAAAATCTAGAAACGAATATTTCGCCACCGAATTTTATACACTTAAGTCTTGTTACGGCGACGATTTATCGACATTTTCCCGTCATTAGTTTTATGCCAAAAAATTCGATATAAAAGAAATAACTAATTTCATTTAATAGGAGTTTTCTGGAAAGCATTAGAACGACTTAGAATGTTTGAGTCATAATAAAATAGAGTAAATTAATTTGACAGCAGCGTTTCGTTTTAATCATGGAACAACTTATTAGTTCCATGGTTTTAATAGAGTCATGAATGCATTTCACAGTATCGAAGTGACATTACGTAATTTTGTGGGTTTGAAGACCGGCCCGCGGGGACCTTGCGCACTGAAACTCGGACTAAAACTCGCCATCTTACACGAGCTAGGTAGAGTACGAGTGGTTAGACGGTAAACGCAGAAGAGGGTTTCTAGTCAAAAACGTACGAATTTCAATATAACTTTAGTAAAGTTTGGTACAATTTATTGTATTATATTTAAAATATATGAGTCTTAATTAATACCTTAATTATATATTAATTGATTAGTCTTCGTAACACGAATAAAATGTCTGCCAGTGCAATACACGTGATATTTAGAATTATCAAGTGTATTCGTAAGACATGTAGTTGGCATATTCACAAATAGTTTGCCGGTCTAGAGTCAGTTCCATGCACTTTGAGTGCATCTGTTTACGCAGCCGAGCGCCGCCGCCGGCACCCGCGACCGTTTATTTGCTTAAATTAGCCGCCCCGACGGGCGCGAACTACCTTCAAAGGTGTTGCATGTATCTTCAATAGGTTCAATATTTACCTTTCAGATAAACTGAACCGTTTAGCTGTTTAATAATGGTAAATATTTAAAATTATTCAACTTACTAATGGGCGACCCTGTCCTAGCATTAGGTCGTTTCAGACATAGAAATCCAATATATACGTGCGATGAGTCTGTGCATGACATAAAAAGCAAGGACTTCTTTAATACTTGTACCGTTTGGCAATAGTTTTCTTTGATTTAGAATTTTCGTACATCGGGTCAGGATGTAATGAGCTTGAGAAAAATGAGAAAAAAAAACTTCGATACGATATGTATTTACAAAGTTAAAGTACTCAGTTCGATGACGGTCAGTTATTGAACGCATGACGATATCGGATCCGAAAGCGCCTCCGCCACTCGTGAATAGTGCACGACACATCCTTTCCGAACAAGACTGGCGACAGGAATCCGATGACGTCACGTGCCCGCCACGAAAACAAAAGCGCCGAGTCATTTTACGAATCTTTAAAAAAATATTGTGAAGTTATATGAAGAGCTACAGAAAAAATTTGATGTCATATTGTATTAAATTGAAATTTCTATATTTAAGAAAAAAAATATAAATATTTTTCTCACCCTCATTTGTAAATATTTTATGAGACTTACAGTTGCGTTACCACCGAGCATTGAATGAGTTCAATAGAGGAGTAATTCTGGCCGTTTAGTTCGTGAACTAAAGTTATCACATTTGGGCCAAAGGATGAAGAAGGGAGACAGGCGAGGCGTGCGTATGGCACACGCGAGGTTACCTATATGTTGTATTGTATCTTAGGTCGTTGTGTGTTACCCGGCACAACTAGTTACATACTATTGAATGAAAAATAGATACGGCAAAAAAAAAATTAAAATTGACAAAATTTGTCGGTTTCGAGTCGTTCAGTTTCGCAAGCGTGCATGCGCCATCTAGTTTACATTCAAAGTTCTGTGTGTGCTACCTATCGATAATTTATGTTAGCCTGGTTATGCCTAAAACTTTATACCTATGCCTACTTCTTACCATATCAGCCCATTATGCCCCACTGCAAGGGCTTAGACCTTCCCACGGGATGTGGGTGCTTAGAGCTTAATCCACCACGCTGCTCTATTGCTGGTTGGTAGATTTTAACGACTGACATTTGGTGACTGCAACCAGGACCGACGGCTTAACGTGCTCTCCGAGGCACGGAGTCACTGATAATAATGTACTTTTGTACATGGTCGTTTCTGAGATTCGAACCACGACCTTCTAAACATACAAGAAGCGGGTTCACCACCACTCGGCTTACACGACATCAAATACTTCTTAACGCTTGTATAATTAAAATTATGAAACATGTCATTATGGTAAAGTATATTGAACAAGTATTAAGAATATTGAGAACGAATTTTGATGTAAGTACAACTGGTAAAGAAAAAGGTATCTTTCAAGACCTCTGTTATTTTTTATACACGCCGCCTCTAGACTTATCTAATTACAATAAAAAGGAATTTTGTATTACGGAAGCTAGCACCGAATCATTAATGGTATTGCTACTCTGATACTAACGCGGCTATAGGAATGGAGGTCACGTAATGCCTAGAACAACGAATCCTACACTATTCACGGGATATAAGAAACCAAATGAATACTGTAGTTTTTGTGCTGATGCCTTTGTCGGTTCCCATTTTAAGTTATTGAATTGGTTTTGGCTTTGATCAGTTTGAATTAGAACTAATAAATAACCGCTATTGGCTTTATTTGAGCTTTCAAGCTTTTGCAACAGCTTTTTTATCTTAAACAAATTATTACTACTATATACCAGAATTAGATCTCATTATGGTCATCTCGATGATTCTTGGATTCTTTTGATATCATATCGCATGAATTGATTCCAAGCCAAACACGATACTCTTTGCGACCCACGCTATGTGAACAGTTTACAACAAAATCATGGACGTTTACTTAATTTAAATATATATATTTAAATTTACTAATTACTTACTATATAGCACGTATAGTAAGAATGGGTTAACTAGAAGAAATAGTCAGAACCACACAGCATCCAGTAGGTTAAAGGTGCCATGTGACGGTATATGTTCAGAGACACGCGTCCCAAAAATAATTACTCGCACAACGAATGTATGTAAAAATATTATGCATAGGTATGTAAACAGTTTTGCATACTGCATACTTGAAGGGGACATGTATCCGCTTACATGGTAACTCTAACCTATTCTAATGCTCTGTGGTCAGAACCCAATAATAACGTTTAATTAGACTCTTTTGAATTATTTGAATTCTTCATTGCATTGCGACTATACGAATTGGGCGAAAACGGACAAAGAATGGTGTTAGGGTGTTGTGGTTAGTGTTAATCGGCACCCATGGACTGCACATGTGTAATGTAACCCCCTTCCCCCAAAAGTACACATTAGCAATCGATTCACTAATGGCTGTTAAACATAAATTTTTGAAATGTTAAGACTTTCGTGCACCGCCAAGACGATTCTTTAACGATTCACCCAAAAAAAGCAGGAAAATATTAATTTTTTCCCCCTCAGTTTAATATTTCACATTTTTTGAGGTGAATCGTTAAATTAATAAATAGTTTTTGTTTAAGTTAAAAACTATCAAACGTCAAAATTTAACTGTCTTTCGACGTGAAACAAATTGTTACACTATTCACAACAAAAAGAGCAAATATATTTTTTTGGGAGGCTAACACAGATGAAGACTTAACTGTTAACGGTCTAGCCCTTCACAGCGCATGAAATTCCGCTCTGCACGTAATGAAGAACATATGTACCTATATAATATACATCTAAAACCCAACTCGTAGGATTCCGAAAATTACTTTATTAATGCTAGGTCGAGCCCACATCAACATTTTGCGTTGATGCCTCATTATCATGTAAATAAATTATGACTATATATTAACCTTTCGACTTGTCATCAATAATTATCAATCAATTGTCTCTGTCAATTAAATGGCTCATGACTTTCAATCTGACCAAATATGGTTAATGAGAAGAGAATAGGTTAATATATACAACATTTTGGATCTCGTATTTTTAGGAATGTAATTTTTTTTTGAATTCTATTATGTTTTTACGTAATTTTTAAGTGATATACTTTAAGCTTTAAAACTTAAAGCATACTTTAATACAGTGTCGTGATAGCTCGAATGCAGCGAACTATAAGGTTATGTGGCCATGGTTCGAATCCGAGCGTATACGAATGAGTTTTTTCTGATCTGATCAAGTACATTTCTGATCTGATCAAGGACATTAACTATCACTGACTCCGTGCCTCGGAGAGCACGTTAAGCAGTCGGTCCCGGCTGCTGTCAATAGATGGCGGTCGTTACAATTCGCCAACCCGCATTGGAGCAGCGTGGTGGATTTAAGCTCCAAGCCCCCTTATCTTGAGTGGAGGCCTAAGCCCCTGCAGTGGGGTACAAAAAGGGCTTATGGATTACTTTAAGCATCCACCCACGTGTAAATTAGAATCCCTCCCGTCAGTGAAATAGTCTTCGCGTCGACTGGCGAATGTCGTCAGAGCTTTATTATTTAATTTAATAAAAGCTCGAGAAGACACCTTATTAAAATTCAAAACGAAAATGTTCCTAATCTTCTTACTAAAAACTAAATATATCTACGTTATGTCGCGTCATTAAAACCGCGTTTGTATTAATAAAGTTACATAAAATTGACAAAGATTTTATAATTTTGTCAAATATAGGTATACAAAAATTGTAAATAATTTATTATTAAGTGATTTCGAATTTCTAGTAGGCGTATATGGTTTATGACATTGTTTTTTTTCTATCTGAATACAAAAAATCAAAAACAATTTTTTTTTTGAGAATGTTATATTATTACGTGAGCTTGGCAATTTTCATTACCTGCCTCAAAACAACGCGGACCTAGAGCAGGAGGTCGATTTACGTTTCGTTCGCATATTAGCGGTTATGAACGCAACCAATGACAAGGGAAGCGGAAGATGTATTTTTTTCTTTCTCGCACTCTTCATTAGCCGCGACCACCGCGACGAAGGTCACCAAAATCCAAGCAAAATATGATTCTACCCCTCGGACTGTTTTTATTTTTTAGTTTAAATTGTAGACAATTTGATATTTACAGCACTACTAGTCTTTTTAGTATTTTAACCTTGGAATTTTTAATATACACTACCTCTTTACGAGTGGGCCTTTTTGATTGCCTATTCTAGAATGGACATTGCAACTTTAGAAAATGGTCCAAACATTTTTGTATTTATACGTATAAGTGTTCTTATGCAACAGAAAAAATATGATAATAACAGAGATGTAAAAAGAACACGTAAAATATTGTGACGTTACGACTACATGCAGCGGCCAAAGGCTGTACAAACAAGTGCAATACGTAGAACACGTAATTAGTTAGTAATAGTGACGACGTCATCAGCTATCCATTTTTAACAACCGATTATTCCTCGAAAATCCATGAAAACATTAAAAATATTTAAAAAAAATTATTTAAATACTGATCCAGATTGTATATATTTTCATAAAAAAGTATTCAAATTTAATGTCAAAATTGTGAAAAATTGTCAAAATGTAAATGCTAATTGGCGAAGGTATTTTAAACTGATCTTTTTTCATAATTTTGGTGATATGGGGCATCATCATCATCATCATCATCATCATCATCATCAGCCCATTTTTACCCCACTACAGGGGCTTAGGCCTCCCCCAGGGTGAGGAGGGGGGCTTGGAGCTTAAGTCCACCACGCTGCCCCACTGCGGGTTGGGAACTGCAACGACCGCCATCTATTGACAGCGTCCGGGACCGACTGCTTAACGTACCCTCCGAAGCACGGTGTCAGTGATATTGTGTACTTAAGTCAGAAAAACTCATTGGTACACGCCCGGATTCGAACCATGGCCCTATGGGGCCTTATAAATTTCAGACAGGTTCGTTGCGCTCTGGGCTATCACGACATCATCGATATGGGGCATAATATGGGTAATAATATTCAGTAGTTAGACCAATCTTATAGAAATATTCGTAGCCATTTTGTTATTTGAACACAGAAATCTCTTACAATCTTATAATATATTTTAAATATCGTAAACAATGCGTGACACGCTATAAACAACGCATTCCTGTCATGTTGCACATTACGTTCGTTTGCACTTAGTCCGATCCGCAAAATAATTACAACTAGCATTAGCGAAGTACAGTCGCGTGTTTAGTTAATTATAAAGAGGGCCAAGCTTAATGGGTTGAAACGAAATAGAGATCATGCATTTTAATTCTTAACTGGAACTACGCCAAACCGCGCCATAACCTTTGTTCAGATTATACGAGTGAGTAGCGTTGAAATATATAAATGTAGAATTTTTAAACTAGGATATAATATCAACGACAATTAAAATTAATATAATCGGCTTTATTATGATAGTTTTTATGATAGTTTTATGATAACTTTGTGACTAGCGACCGCTTACGGCTCTGCCCGAGTAGATTACATGTTTGTTCTTTCTTATATTTATCACTTTCTTTTCCACTCTTCGTTTGTCATTTCAATACTGAAATGAGAAACCCACGATAAATGAGTGCGTAATAAGAAAATGCCTTTATTCTCAAATCACAGACAGACACTTCTATTTTATTTAGATGTATAGAATAAATTAGTATTTCTGGAATAAAATGGAACATAGTTTACATCCCGAAAAATTCTCTACCTGCCAGTGAAAATCCCGCTTAAATTGGTTTAGCCGTTTTAGAGATTAGTCTGGAGAAATAAATTATGTATATAATAATAACACTTGGAACATCCCACACCGCACAATCTGGTCCTAAAATAAGCAAGTATTATGATTGTATTATGGGTACTAGACAATTGATATACATACTTAAATACTCTTTATATTATATATATATATTTTTCACCCAGACACGGAACAAATATATATGTTTACGCACACAAATATTTGTTCCGGGCGAGATTCCAACCCGCGACTTTTAGTTCTGGTACTGCCGTTAGGGTCTCGAGCCACTGAGCCAATTGGTCAGTAGGCCAAGCAAACAAACAGACAGACGTACAAATAATAAAAAAAAACGCGCGTTTCGGCTTTAGTTACGTAAATATAAACATATGAACTAAAGAAAAAGTTTTTATTTCAAAATCATTTCTCCTTTATTGTCATATTGCCTTTATAAAAGCAAATTGCGTCCGCCTAAATTAGCTCTGAAAACATTCATTCCAGTTTTCCTCCGACAGGTCAGAAAAGCTTGATTCGTTGGCACCAGGCATTCGTAGACACCGCTCCGTCGGTACTTGAAAAAAAAAAACTTTTATTTTATCCTTTACAATTGAGATTAAAAAAAATCACAGGGTGCTATGTCAGGGCTGCAAGGTGGTATAGGTAGGGTGTAAATATCAGATTCTTGAATGAACGCCTTTGCTCTGAAGGAAGTGTGTGAAGACGCGACATTTAGTCATAACATAGTCTATATGCCCACCGAACTGATATTTGAGATTCTTTGTGTCTTTATAAGTGATATGTGTGTCTTCTCACACCAGCGTTTCAGTAATTCACACATTTTTATGTGACTACCGTTGGCGGGCGTCAACTTCTGTCGTCATGTTCAAGGCTCTAAAAATCGTTACCGGAGAAGAAGCAAATCACCTTAAACTGATCTTAAATATTCAAAACTTAATACTTATTTTATATAAAGCAAATTTCAAATTATAATAGATTATAACCCGCGAACATTCTCGCTTGAAATGGGTCGTAGCAGACAAAAAGACAGTAGGGATGGATAGATAGATCGAATATAAAAAAAATACTCACGTTTTTTTTCTTAATGTTGTACATGGCCTTTCACATTCGATATTTAAGTACCATTGAAATCGAAAGTGTCGTGATAGCCCGAGCGCAGCGAACCTGTATCAGATCTATAAGGCTATGTGGCCGTGGTTAGTTTTTTCTAACTTCATATAGTGTGAATAGGTATTTTGGGAAAGAATAGCATCACTTACTAAATTTCGTGAAAATTGTGACTTGTGTTCTTTCTCGGATAGCCATTTCATATAGGGTAGATTATAATTTTGACAGCTTGTGTATAACTTAGTAACTTTTTACAATTTGTGATTTGAGGTTTTTTTGACTGTTATGTTATTAAAATTTAGGTTGTAATGTAGGTGTTTTACTAACAAATGAGTCTTTGTTACTTTGTTTGAAATTATGAATAAATAAATAAATAAATTATCACTGACTCCGTGCCTTGAAGAGCATGTTAAGCAGTCGGTCCCGATAGTTGTCAGTAGAGCTGTTTTAGAGCAGCGTAATGGATTTAAGCTCGAAGTCCCCTCATCTTGAGGAGAGGCTTAAGCCCCTGCAGTAGGGTATAAAAGGGCTGATGCATTCCATCAGCCCTTTTTATGGAAATCGAAAACGGATCGAAACATTTTTCCCCTCAAAAAAGAAAACTTTCATGTCGTCTGTTCTGGACCACAACTGCGTCCAAACCCTTTCATACATAATAATAATAATAATAATAATAATAACACACACAATCACAACAACGTCTAGGTCCCAAACTAAGCATTAGCTTGTATTTTGGGTACCAAGCGAAGACACCACATACATATTAATATTCATCATATAAATACTGACCCGACCTGGGATTCGAACCCGGGACCTCCAGCTTCGCAGGCAGGGTCGCTGCCCACTAGGCTAAGCGGTCGTCAATAAATATTATGTTTACTGGTCTCATGGCGGCCACCGACAACCACAAGCAAAAACCCAATGCGATTCATTTTCTTTTACTTCTGACAACATTTTCCAGGCGGTCATAACTTCCTAAACCTTTATAAATTTTGCTGTGTTGGAGTTCTAGAAAACTATAGAGCAACATAGAAACCAATCACCCGGATGTTTCGCTCAGCATCAAAATCTGATCAAAATGTTAATATTATTGACATGAAATTAAATTTTATTCAACTTTTTTGAAATACGCGATAATTACTGTGTTTACAATACGCAAATATTTTGATCTAGTTGGAAATCCCTGAAATATATATACGTACACAGGATTGTCATAATAATATTTACAATGAAAACAGAATATAATTTTGACCCAATTTCGTTGCAAGATTTTCATTTAATTTCCGTCGGTCGGGTGTACAAAGCAATATGAAATTTTATATTATTTTATCTGGGAACTCGTTGTTTTGAGAGTGAATTGGTAACGTACAATTATCTAACTGCTTTCAGAACTCCACTTGAGTGTATTTAATAAATAATGCCGGCGCGGCCTGAAGGCACGCTCGGAAGGTCGACCCAAGAGCCGAATTACCATTCAGTTTATTTAGGCCACGATCCTTGGTCACCTTTTCTCTTTTTGCTGTCACTAACCTCAGTACTATCTGCATATATTATTACGTTAGGTTCTGTGAAAGTTCTAATGTCAGAACAATATTGCCAAAAGAAATATGTTTGATGTGGAGTTTTTTCTTTTCGTAATTAGCACCGTGTATCACTATTTCTGAAAGTGTTTTGAATTTTTGTTTTGAAATGAGACGCCCTAATTCTATTGAACTAAAAGAATAATTACACATTAACAGACTAAATGGACGTGATGTTCCTCAGAAAATGTTCCAGCAATGTTCTTTCTGATATAGTGCAAGCCAATCACAAGTGTCATGGTAGCCCGAACGCAGCGACCTCGTTTCAATTCTATGAGGCTATCTGGCTGTGGTTCGAAACCGCGCGTGTACCAACGAGTTTTTTCTGACTTAAGTACATTAACTATCACTGACTCCGTGCTTCGGAGAGCACGTTAAGTCGGTTTCGGTTGCTGTCAATAGATGGCGGTCGTTACAATTCGTCAACCCGCATTGGAACAGCATGGTGAATTTGAGCTCCAAGCCCCTCATCTTGAGGAGAGGCCTAAGCCCCTGCACTGGGGTACAAAAAAGGGACTGATGGAATGGAAAAAAAATCACAAGATGCAACTCTGAACTCTGTATGAAACTCAGAACGTTCAGTTATATATTTTTTCCTACTTAGTGTTTGGCCTCAAAACTAGTATATTTTATAATGTACGCGTAACGTCGCGTCTGTTGTAGTTTATTAGCTTGCTGACATTCACCGTCTAGGGACAACGCGACGCCGAAGTGTTTTTTAAGTAGGTACATATAACTTAAAAAGTCATTTTAACAATTTCCTTGATAATAAGGAAATGAACAATTCTGTTATATTAAATGCACTGAGAATTATTACACTCTCGATTCTCGAGAATTGGTTAGCAAATTATTTGCAAAAATTGTCAAAATAGTTTACAAAATACAGTTTATCTTAAGATGTAAAAAATAGACGTGAATATTCATATAAATAAAAACCTATGCGTGTCATAGGCAAAAGCAAAAGGCAGGCGAGCAATAGATAAATTTAGAGTTGGTGCACAACTGAAAAATCGCAATGACACTGAATCATCTGAAAAAGTCATAGATATTAAACACAAGATGTGGCCTATTCGCTTTGAATTTGAATTGCTTCGCGAAATGTAATTTGAAACCACAAAATTTCGTTGAATATATTAATTTTAATTTTAGTTTTATAACATAGGCAAATACATTAATATTTAAAAAAATTGACTATGTATATAGCATATATGCATAAATATAAAGCAATTGATTATTTGTTGAGAAGTAGTTAAGCAAAACAATTAAAATAATAGTTTCTTGCGTCCTGAAATTCTCATTTCTATTTCATAATATTTGTTTTCTTACATAATATTACTTAAATTCAAATACAATTCAGTAAATTCAGTCGCAATGCAAACCAGTTCAGTTAGTTTTCTTGCGATAATACATAAACTATGTTTATGTCACAATTGACACATATAATTAGCCACTTTAATAAATTTTACTAAGCGTATATTATTAATTATTTGCTTAAACTTTGAAATCTCGTTGTGCATCGCGTACTTTAATTAACTTTTACAGCGCAGCTCGGCACGTGAACCCGTCCGGGGAGCTTAATAAACTAATTTTATTAATTTTAATGGCTAGTTATCGCGTGCTTACGGACATTAACCTTTTGTCGCTGAAACGTATGACCCGATAAAATAGTTGACAACGATACGAAACGCCCCCATTTAAAGTGCCATTTGAGGCGTATGTCGAAAACAGAGGTTGAATTGACCACCACCACGCGTCTGATGTAGAGGAGCAGTTGAAAGAAATTGTCTTATATCATTTAAAAAACAGAGTAATTTAGGAGAGAATTGCATTGTATATATTTACAGGTGTATATTTCTCTTCTTTGGCCTAGCCACATCATGGCGTTTTAGAAATGAATGCCCTGAGCATTGCTTTATAAAAAAAATTTAACACATCCCAGTTTAATAATAATCGCAGGATAAATTCCACCAAAAAGAGAAGTTATAGGTAATAATATATATTGTGTATATCGTACAAAATATATTTAGATTCCGCCATTCTTCACCATCAACAAATCGATTCAGAAAATAAAAAAAAAATATATATTAAGATTGAAAATAATAATGTAGTCACTAGTGAGTACAGCACGAATTCAGAGTAAATTACTAAAGTAGAGCACGTCCCCCGTTCGAACAACCGTTCGCACACCGAATATCGCGGACTGTCGGTGGTGGACTGTCAACATATCCCGTGGCTGGACAGTAGCATCATCGTGGGGCCGACATGTCTAACTTAAACTGTGCCAATATTTTACACGAAACTGTATTGAGTGTTATAAATTTTGTATTTTATTTACCATTAAATTGTGTTCGTTTATAGGTAATTCTACTAAATCTACTAAATAGATTATAAAATTGTAAAATTAACATTATAAAATTAGAAGCAATTTCATAATTTTTTTATGCAGGACAGATTAAGAAAGCTCTTGAAAAAGGATTGTACCTAAATTGTATACATTACTGTATAAATTATCAATATATAAATTAGTATATAGACTAATCTAAAAAGCATACGATGCAGAATTAAAAATTTCAAAACAAATTACCACCAAGTGTGTAACAAATTAAATACATTTTGAGGAAAACATTCGTAGAATCATAAAAATTTTAACACAATTAGTCATTGCTTAACTATGCATCATATTTCCAATAGCACTTAAAGTGAAATACTTAGTACTTATTTAAAAAAAAAAAATAGAAAATAATACGTACACCGTAATGGCGAAGATCACTAAAAATTATAAACAAATCCGAACATACAACTTTGTTTATACCTCATAGTACCTCAATATACCCAATAGTCCCGTTACGGGACAGTTGACAACTCACGACAACTCGTATCCAATGCTCGCAGTTTAATTTTCTTTACTATTATTATTCAGCTACTTGAATTTTTTTTTTAAATTTAGTTTTTATTTTTTTAGAAGTTTTTTTCGGAACGTAGGTAGTGATGCTGTTTTATAATAGGAAGTTATGTAAGATGAATCACATCCATAAGATGTTACATGTTTGAAATTAGAACTAGAGAACTATTTCGAACTGACTGAATTGGTTAACTTACAAAAGTGACAAGTCCATCACAGACTTCTCGCTTGTCGTGCATGAGTATCATAGCGTCCTTACAAATGAACGTCTCGGTGTGGGAGTTGGGATCGAAATCTATACCGTTACTCGCAATGTTTACCGTTTTCAAGAAGCTTTCACCTTTTGTGTGGGTAAATGCTTTTAGTTCGTCCTGAAATGATGATAATGTGATGACATATAACGAATGATAAATTAGTTTTCTAATCATTAACGTTAATTAAATTTAAACTGAAAGTAATTAAATACATAGAAATACTGTCATTATTAAGTTGATTTATATTATTATAATTACTAAATATTAATTGTTATTTGACAAACGTCTTAGATTTAAAAAAAAAAGTAAAATGAAATACTTTGAAAATCCGACTGCGTAAGAAATTTATCTGAGCAATATAGAATGCACCATGTAATGTTACATGTACAATGTGTTATTCCATATCTACTTAAACAATTAATATCTATATTATAAATAAAAAAATTACAAAACATGTTAGTGACCCTAACTGCAGAACCAAATGTTGTGGTTTCGATTTCCACCTGGGACAAATATTTGTGTGTATTTGCATGCCTTCTTGTTTCATGTCTGGGTGTCATATACCTATACATGTATTTATTATAAAAAAGTGCCTTGAGGGTCAGGTTTGACGACCGCTTAGCCTAGTGGGTAGTGACCCTGCCTACGAAACTGGAGGTCTCGGGTTCGAAACCCAGGTCGGGTCAGTATTTATATGATGAATATTGATACTGGTACCGGGTCTTTGTTTTTATATGCACGTGGTGTCTTCGCTTGGTACCCAAAATACAAGCTAATGCATAGTTTGGGGCCTAGACGGTGTTGTGGTGTATACGTCATTATTATTGTTATATTATTATGTAGGTGATTTTGCTATTCACCGACAGATATTGGTTGGTTTGTTCTCGCCTGCAATACCTTATTCAAGTTATATTTATATCAACACTACATGGCTCCAACTAAATTCTATACATGTTGATACTGTTTTTCTCTTTAGCTTTTTTAAAATGTTTTTATATTACTGTTTTTTTTAGCTAATAACTAAGGCTTTTTTTCAAACCTTTCAAAACCTTACAAAAATTTGTGAACTAAGGATGCACAATGACCGATCCAGTATTATATACCTATACTTTGTACATTGTGGATAGTTACTGTCCAATAAAAGATTTACCTACGTTCTTTAGGTTAAACATAATTATTTGTCGTTTGTATCAAAATGATGGCATAAAAGAGTTATATTGTGTCGGGCAAAAAGTCTTTTCGTATTTTACATACAAATGCGGACACTATGTCATTTTCGCATTTTATAGAAATATCTTTCTCTTTATTTTTATTCTCTTTTATTTGTTAAGAAAAAGTAATCAGTGAAAGAATTGTATCGATATCTGCAAAAACGCCTAAAATACAAATTTTTAAGATAAATCGCGCCATGACGTCCCTCGGTTACATTACAGTGGGCTAACGTGGTGGATAGTCTCTAAGTAGCGGCACCGAGTGATGTCACGAGCGGGTCGTAAAAACACCAACTTTGATTTGTTATATCTCCGGTAATAATCGGTATTTTACCGAAATTCAAAAAGTATAATCACTATGTTAAACTCTAACGCGTGAAATATGATACATAATTTTGTTGAAGAGTGCGCGCTCATTCAAAGTGTTTTCTTTGTATAGTTTAATTACATTGAATTAAAATATAGGTATATCAGTATTTGATACGTTGTTGGCATTTTGTAGATAGTGAAGTTTTGGGGTTTGTGGTTAAAAAAAGTCGACCAACAGTTTTAATAATCTTCTCTGGATGTTAACGTTACACTACCTACAGAATTCTGAAGAGACCGAAACAAGTGTAAAACTGAGGGTGTAAAGTCTGACCTTTTATGGTGGATGCAATAACACTTTCTAGCTAAACTAACTCAATTTTTCCTGAGTGGCTAAACATATGTGTGGTCATGGCGTTAACGTGATGTAAGACTACACCCTTTCTTTTGATTGATTCCGGTCATTTTTTCTCATTTGAATGCTTTTATCTTATCAAGTGTAGGCAGCAAACACCCGAATCGCTGGGCTGAACGATGCCCTTCCAGTAACCACCATACACTCAACATCACTTTATTGCGCGTTAATCCGGGTTTTGCCACAGTATGTGGAGCTTGGTCGTAATTTAACCATGATATTTTGCACACGTTCTTATTGTAAGTGATCCACTTCTCATCACCAGTGATCAATATTTTCAAAAAATTCACCACAAAATTTTCGAATATTTTCAAACTATCTTTTCTTTCAGTTATACGTGTGGTCATTACTTAATAAGGTACTTACTCGTATTATTCGTACGAAATTTAAATGTAAAAATATAAAAGTTTAACTTAAGCGTTATACTTAGATTCGATTAGGTGCATCTGAACCTATTTGAGTGCACGTGCACTCTGGTGCATGAACTGATTCAGGATAATAATTTCATCGATTTCCTAAAACTATGATTTCATTGTGTGATTTCCTTCTCATGTTATTTCCTTTACACTTATAAATGTACAAATATT